>JAJKFI010000003.1:3657239-3692951 GCA_029204185.1 Lerista edwardsae | reverse complement strand
CCCCCGCAGTGTTTCTTTCCAGGCTGCAAGGTGTATTCCTGCCAAGTTTCGTGCGGATCGGTCCAGGCGTTCCTGAGCCTATGCATAACATACATACATACACACACACCCACATACATACATACACACAAACATACCCACGTCCGTTTTTATATATATAGATTAGATTGTAGTAGACCAGTTCTTAAACCTTTTAGACTGGGACCCACTTTTTAGAATGGCATTCATGTTGGGATCCATGGGAAGTGATGTCATTAACCTGGAAGTGATGTCATAGGCAGAAGTGACATCATCAAGCAGGAAGTACCATCATTGTAATGTAATCGAATGGCACTCCTAGAATGCAAACTGGCACTCTTGGACTGCAGCAATTGCACAACTATGAAACATCTCTGACAGAAAGCAAGATTAGGTCAAAATACTAGTAAAAGCGCTGAACTAAAAACATTTAAAAAACAACAACCCCTCACTTGAAAATTCAAACTGTGAATACTCACAACAGGAATATATCACAGCTTTTTGTGACCCCCCTGACATCAGGTTGCAACCCACCAGTGGGTCCGAGTGTTTATTCATAATGCTTTTGTCCCCTCTTCATAGGACAGTTCGGCGAAAGCACAACCCAGAGCTTCAGCTACCTGCTTCCGGCATCCCCGAGGAGGATCCCACAGACTGGTACTGCGGCCCGTACCCTGTGGCGTCGCTCTTTCAGTCCGCTGGCCCTGCCTCTGCCAGCAGTGGGTTTGTGCAGCTTGAAGTGGGACCCCTGGAGGCTGCTTATCGGTCCACGTATGTTCTCTTCCATGACACCTTCTCGGAGAATGAGGCACTGGTGCTGGGGATATACAGGATCTGGAACAACGTTCTTTGGGAAAATTATATCAGGTGATAATGAAGAATCCGATTTGAGCTCAGGGATAGCCTCAGCAGATCTGAGCAAGGTCCATCTGGCATTCTAGCAACAGCCAGACAATTGCCCCTGAAGCTCAGAAGCAGGCCAGTAAGGTGATGGCTACCCCTAGTCTCTGTGTATTATAATCCAAAAACAAATATTGCTTCTGCACGGAAGCAATATTTGTGCTGTGGGGTGGGGAAATCCATTTAGCTATGACGGCACTGATCCACTGTCCACTAATTGGCCTATAAAAAGGTTTAGAAGAACTATTTTCAATCTTTTTCAACTCGGGGCACACTGACAAGGTGAAAAAATGGTCATCAGTTTTTTTACTACTGACAAGGCACACTCACTGCCAGTTGGGGGGTTGCATCCCCCAATGGTCCACTAACAAATGACTCTCCCCCAAACTTCCGCGGGACACCTGTGAACCACGGTTGGGACACCAATGTGCCATGACGCAGCAGATGAAAATCACTGGTTTAGAGAGTCTAAGCAAGTAGCCATCACCATGTCTTCTAATAGTGCATTCTTTTTAACTTCATTATGAGTTATGTGAATTATTTCCTTTCGCCTGTCCTTAATGTGTTGATCTCAAGTTATAGTATCACAAGGGAGGAAATTCTGTTCAGTTTTTGTTTTTTTTACCATGTCAAGAACATAACTGATATGCATTGGAGATGACAGGAAACTTTCTTTAAAGTTTTTTTTAAACAAATCCAGACAGTATTGGAAATAAGGGGTGTTTGAAAATGGTGGGTGGTTTTTTTTTTTTTTTTTGCAGATTTTGTGATTTGAAAGACAGAAAGTTATATGTTTTTATTCTAACGTCTCATTCCAAGTTCTCATTTTTATTAGTTTTAAATGCTTTAAAAGAGTAATAGGTGGGTGATACAGTGTCAATTGATGTAGCCACAGTAATTTCTAATTGGAAAAGTAATTATTTCAGTATCTCAAATGTATGTTAAGCACCATAATGTGGTGTTGCATGTTTTTATTTGGACATTTTAACCCCCAAAAGACAGTGTTTTGTGTTTTTAACAAACCCTAGAAATAAGAAATTAATGGCATTCCGGGTAGATATATGATGGATTCGTTATGTCTATTCAGGGAAATATTTCAGCTGGTCAGTAAAAGAAGATGGGAGGGTAATCTGCTACAGCTTGATCAAGTGAAAGCATTTGACAATGTACATCACGATTATCTTTGGGAAGTTATGTTATGGAAAGGAATACCACCTGGTTATGTGAATGTCATCAAGCAGTTGTATCAGGGTGCGACTGTAACCCCTCAAATGAACGGCTGGCGGGGTAGAAAGGTCCCCCTCCAGTCAGGTGTCAGACAAGGTTGTCCACTGAGCCCACTGTTATATGTGTTGGCATTGGATCCCATTTTAGCAAAAGTCCACCTAGATAATGGTATATCAGGGATAAAGCTACCAATACCCAATCGGTTGGGTTTGTTTAGCAAACAAAGTTTGATGCCAATAATGAAAGGAGAGGTGGTAACACAAGAGGAAGAAAAGAAAGAGGTTTGGGTAGTTGTAAAATTGGTAGCTCATGCTGATGATGTTTCTGTATTAGTTAAAGATGAAGATGAGATTAAAAGGCTTATTTTATTGTTTAAAGACTATGAAAAGTGTTCAGGAGCCAAATTGAGCATACAAAAGAGTTTTCTGGTTTCTCTTTGTGCGGCACAAACCAAGATGGTGGTTACCCCAATGAAAGAAGTTATCAGCCCAGAGAGACAAACAATGAAAATGGAAAAAACAGAACATGTGAAACTCCTGGGTGTTTATTTCTCAGTCGCAAGGAATGGGTGGGAAGTCAATTGGAAACATTGGCTGGAAAAAATTACAGAAAAGATAAAGATATGGAAAAAATGGACTCTGACAGTTTACCAAAAGGCGGTCTATGTAAAAACTTATTTGTTACCGGTGGTAACCAATGTAGCTGCAGTTTACCCTCCTCCGGAATGGGTGCTGAAAAAAGTCGATACATTGATTTTTACATTCTTATGGGGTACAGCTCATTTTCCCCTCGCAAGGGTGACAGCCTATAGACCAGTGGAGGATGGGGGGTTGGATTTGCCAGCAATAGGGCCACTCTTCTTGGCAACATTCTTATCTTTCAATTTTGGGAGATGGGCACAACTGGAGTTTAAAAACAATAAAATAATAGACGTTAAGTTCTGGTTGATAGTTTTCGCATTAGGGTGGAAAGGAAAAACTTGGGGAGATACGTGGTGGGAATCAGAGAGTCAATCATACAATGTAACTCAGTCAATGAAATGTGTAGGACCAGACTACTTATGCGAAGTGTATAGTAGAGTTAAGAAATGGAATGTAGAGTCAAAGATGTTGAAAGAGGAAGGAACAATAGTAAAAGTGACTAAGAGGAAAGTGTACCAACAGATATTAGAAAAAAGTTTCTTTGCCCCGGATTTGAAGAAAAAGAAAACAAAGGTGACGTTATGTAAATATTTAAGGGAGCCTGAGTTTCCCATTGAATACTTTAAAGATAGCAGGGTACCTTTTTATTTGTGGGACTTGAGGTGGCGGGTATATCACAATGTTTATGGTGTTCAAGCAGCCCGACCGTGGCTGGCAGTAAATGATCAGTTATGTGTCAGGATAGCTTGTCGCCGAGAAATGGAGAGAACTGGGAAGACACACAGAGAGACATTAGAACATTTCGTTAAGGACTGTCTCCCGGCAAAAACTATATGGAAGAAATTAGCTAGGAAAATGGACTGGCCAGAATTGGCAGAGCAGCACTGGGAGAGCATAGTTTCCGGGAAGAGCGATGTAGAACTTTTTAAAGGGCCAAAGAAGAAGACTACAAAGAGGAAATTTAAAGAAGAGAAGACACCTGCCAGTGATTACTGGTTGGTTCCTTGGTCAACAGTGCGTTTAGTAAATTTGTTTGTACTGTTAGTTTTAAATTTCCAAAGGAGCAGAGAGGTAAAAACAGGGAAAGAATGTGGAATTAACCATGCAGTAGAACTCATTTTGTTCAAAGTGAGGGCTTTCAGCAGATTCGAAAAAGAAAGGTTATCTGAAATGAGATGGGCCAAATTTTGGCCCTGGGACCAAGGAACCACTCCATCAATCACATGAATGATACCTTGGACTTGAACAGCACTATAGTGTAGGGTGTTAAAAAATGTATTAGTAGTAGGATAGAGAGGTAAGAGATTTTGTATTAGTCAGATGAGTAAAGAAAATCCGAAATGTGACGGTTTTTTGCGCTCGGGGATGTAAAACAAAGAAGTAGTAAGAAAAATTTTCAATTAAAAAATCTATATTCCTAAAAAAAAAAAAAATCTATATTCCTAGAAATAAGAAATTCATCACCAAAATCTTATCCACATTTAACAATCTAGGATAAATGATGAGGTATCTGGATGTGTTTCAGTGCTGACTGTTTGGTAGGCACTAGGTGGCACCATATTTGTTCGTTACAGCTTTTAGGCAGGAGAATTGCAGGCAAAGCTAAATGCAGAAGGCCGTACAATGAAATCTAAAGTTCATGCAGAAGGCAGAACTTAAAAATTAGATGCAGTTTTTGAAAGGAACTGGGTATCAAGCAATTGGAGAACGTTGAGGGCACAGTCCTAATCAACTTTCCAGCACCAACAAGGGCAATGCAGCTTGAGGTGGCCTCAGGCTTGTGACTGCCTCCCAACTGCAGGATGCAGCACATGCCCCATTGGCACAGCAAAGTCAGTGCTGGAAAGTTGGTTAGAACTGTGCCCTTAGTCATCTGATTTTTAACCAATACAATTTAAATACATCTGCATATTTGCCGAAACCTCAGTACAGCTGCCTAATGGTGAGATCGATGTATGTTTATCTTGCAGTTTAGCAAACAAAAGATGCCACTTGTGATTAGAAAGAAAACTTTTAATTTTTAAAATGGTATCTGATGACACACCAGAATGAAAACAGCCTTTCATTAGGCTATTTTCATTAATGAAAATAACCAGAATCTTAGCCCCACAAAGGAGAATTGACTCTCAATAATTAATCAGTTAGACTTTTTAATGGACCATTAAACCAATTACAATTGTAGCTCTGTTCAAATATATCATTCTAATCCCTATTTATTTCTGTTGTGTATTTTTTTTTAACTAGAAAGAAGGAGTCCTTATCTGTAAGTCTTTCACAAATGAAAGAGCTCCAGCTAGAGAAACACCTGTTCTATGGCACATGGGCTGAAAAAAATAGCACCATCTGCAGGATGAACTTTGACCCCTGCCTCCCAGGATTGTTTTCTCCTATCTATGGCGAGGGCACCTACTTTCATGTGGACTCAGCCCAGGCACACAGTTATACACTGCCTGATAAGGACAAATTGCGCTACATGTTTCTAGCCAAAATCCTGGTGGGTAGATCTATTTCTGGAGAGGAGCATTACCGTCGGACCAAGAAACTCCTGCCTGTTCAGGAAACATATGAATCTTGTGTGGACAACAAGGAGAACCCCAAGATATTTGTGACTTTCAAGAGGAGTCAGTGCTACCCTTACTTCCTAATCTGTTACAAGCTTCTCTCTGACCCTGTGGCTGTGGGTATTTGAAGAATATGGTCCCGTAAAAAAAGGATAACTGAACACACCATTTTGGCAAATTTGACTATCAAGACAACAATCTACATAACTTTCAGAGCCAAATGTATGTGGGTTTCTGTGGATCTGTACTGCAGTAGTATTGATCTATAACTGCAGTAAAAGAACATCAAGCACATGTATGTCGCTCCCCAAATCTTAATCTGTTAAAAAGAGGCACAAGCATCTCACTAGATGGCGCTAATGCAGTGTATGCCTACTTGCTTCTACTACATGGTGTTATGTGGTAAATAGAACATTTTATTTCTATCAATTCAGTTGAAATAAAGGTGTGCAGGAGACATGCAACTAAACATGCACAGGTGACAGCCTGGAGACCCAAGGTCAGACCAATCATCTGCCTATTTTCCAGGTGGTGGCAAGAGACCACAAAGCCGCAGGCTAGGACAGTCACATCTTTCATTTGAAACGTGTAATTGCTCCCCCCCCCCTTAATTAATTCATGGAGTTCAACACTCCAAATTTGAACAGACACTTGTTTACTCCTTAAATGTAACTGGGGCTTTCACCCTCCTGCCTGCTCCTGTGAAGGCACAAGAGTAGCATGTTGGGAAAGATCAAAGGGAAAATGCTAGTTGGTGCTATGTGCACTTACCTGGGAGTAAGCCCCACTGAACATGATAGGACTTGCTTCTGAGTAGATATGTATGGGATTGGTTTGTGTAGGAAGAACTCAAATAGAGACTAAAGAGAAACGAATAATTTCTCAGGTAGCTACTACAGCATCCTGTACATAAACACGAGCATCCTGCAAGAGACGTACAGCCCAATCCTATGCAGGTCTACTTAGAAGTAAACCCCATTGTGTTTAATGGGGGCCTATTCCCAGGAAAGTGAGCATAGGATAGTAGCTCCAAAGGAGCTGTTTTCAGTCAAGCTGCAATGGAGGTTTGGAGATGCTATTATGGCAGTAATAAATCATATTGTCATCCCAGACCTACACTTTGGGGCACCTGCTTATTCCTGCTTATACACTTTGGGGCACCTGCTTAATCACTATTCCCAAACTTTTTCAACTGGCTGCTCGACCTATTGGGCTGCAGCTGCCCAAAAGGGCTTCAATCTTATACATTGTACAGGACAACAGGTTTTTCATAAGGATTCCATGGCTCCCCTGGTTGGTTTCTGCAGCAATCTGAGGAGCCACTGCTCACAGTTTTGGGAACCACTAGCAGAAACATGCCTTCGCAGGAGTATTTAGGGAAGGGTCCTCTCCCTCCTTGAAAGTGGAGGATGAGGACAAATGCCAGGAATGTCATGGATTTCGTTGCACTTGGCCTCTGATCCAAGTATGATAGCACAGGATTGTTCAGCTGTGAGTTCAGCAAATGCTTGGGGGAAGAGCAAAACGGGACTAGCGGGCATTTGGCCTGACCCCACACATTCAGTGAAAGGGGCTTGCTTGATGCCTGCGCAGCTGTATGATTTATTGGGAATCTTGATCACACAGAAAGATCATTTGGTACTAACTGCGCAAAAACTGGGGGCATGCCCAGCATGGGTTGGGGTTGTGGCTGATGCACTTTTTTTTAACCTTTTCCCTCTCAGTGGAAGATTGGGTGGATGGAGAATGAATGAAATCCCCTGGAAATAGAAGCTATTAAGCAAAAGTGACTCCATCTTGAATTTATCTGCCATTGTGGGTGATGCAAGGTTGCCTAAATGAGCTGGGTAAAACCAGCTGAGACTATTCTGAAGCAACACCGCTCCAAAGGAGCTGAATGTGAGAGACATGTCTGTATATATTGGTCCATTTTTGTTATGTATAAGGCAGGGGGCTCTGTGTGGGAGACAGAGCAGTTACACGTGAGCATCTCGTCCTGTGTACAGTACTCTCATTCCGGAATAAACCTGGTCATGCTGATACTCCGTCCTATGTGTATTATTGGCTGAATGCACCAGGCTAACTGCACTGGGTGCCCAGCTTTGGCAAACAAAGCCATCTTGCAAGCTGGGGAGAGAAGGCTATGTACAAGGCTCTAACCCTACTCAGCACTACTTTTTTTGGTAGTCAAACAAGCCAAAAGGCAAAGGCTGGAGGAGAAGGGACAGTCGTCCAACCTTGGGAGTGACCATCTGGGTGGAGCCGAGGGGCTCCATCACACCAAGAACTGAACTCTGCCCCCAACCAGCTCATCCTGCTGTACCAGGGCTGGCTTCAGCGGGTGGGACTACCCAAGAACATGCCACAACCTCCCACAATTCCCATCCCATCATTGGTCAATGGCCTGCCTGAGACCCAACCATATTGATTGCTAAGGAAGAAGGATGTTTAGGTTCCTGTGTAATGGGCACCTTCTAGAGCAGTGATTTTCAAGGTTTTTCTTCTCACACCACCCTGAGCTCTATTGTATTTCCCTCCTGCTATATTGCTTCTGGAGCTCTGTTTCAAGAGCAACTGTTTTTAATCACCAATTGTCTGTCCCTTTTCCTCTGCCAGCTTCCTCTTCAAGGAACCCTAAAAACAGAGTCACATAACCCAAAAGAGATTTTCAGCTATTTTCAATTGATGTGTCCCAAACTCCTGCTTGCACACCTGTAGGCCTTTTGTGACACACCAATGTGCCACAGCACACCAGCTGAAAATCACTGTCCTAGAAACTCTCAGTCAAAGCCTATGTATGTCTACTCAGAAGTAAGTCTCATTATAGTCAATGGGATTTACTCCTAGGTAAGTGTGGATAGGACTGTAGTCTCCATCACCTTACAACTGAGCTCTTTTCCTATCTTTTAAAACATATTTTATGCATACAATGTCATGTTGATTTCATTTGGCCACATGTATTCCCCCCATTCTTACTTTTTATAGCCTTTGACCTCTTGGGGAGAGGGTTACAGTTTGTAGAAAAAAATGCTGTCAACCACTTGTGATCAATAGAACAGATAAATCCAGCCAGCTTTGATTCCTTATCAAAGCTTACTGCAGAGATTGTGTTTTCCAGTTAGCACTCCATGAGCCAACTACGTTACTGCAGAATTAAGAATTTGAAATGTCCCTCTTAAAAAGAAAATTCCATATCCTTTCTTTTCATGCAGATTCATTTATTTGAAATAAAAGTGAAAAAAGTGGGGTGGAGTATACAGCAGTGGTATACAAACTTTTTAGACGGGCACCCACTTTTTAGAATGGCACTCGTGTCAGGATCCACCGGAAGTGATGTCATTAACCTGAAAGTGATGTCATAGCCAGAAGTGCCATCATCCAGCAGAAAGTGCTATCAGTGTGATGTAATCAAATGATACTCCTAGAATGCAAACTGGCATTCTTGGACTGCAGCAATTGCACAACCATGAAACATCCCTGACAGTAAGCAAGATTACGACAAAATATGGTGTAAAAGCTAAAAATGTGAACTAAAAACCAAATTTTAAAAAAAGTCACTTGAAAATTCAAGTTGTCAACACTCCCAAAAGAAAGCTAGGGTTACCAGATACAAACTGGGACAGAGTGCCTATACCTTTAACCATTGTATAGAAGAGGGAATTTGGACAGGTGCCACTTTTGAAACCCTTCCATGATGAGCTGCACCTGCCCAACTTCCCACTGCTATACAACGGTTAAAAAAGATATAGTCCCAGTTTGTATCTGGCAACTCTAAAGATAACAAGACTAAGGTCTGCGGTTTCCAAGTTGGCTGCTCCCAGCTTCCCACAACCCATCTGACATCAAGTCACAACCCACCAAGTGGGTCCTGACCTACAGTTTGAATAACACTGGTACAGAATGTGCCTTGGGCTGAGATCAGGGGTCAAATCCATCATACTACTATATGTGACTTATATAAAGTCACATATAGTTACCAATATACAATATAGTTACCAGGCAAGGGAGGCCCTCTTGTATCTAGTACAGCTTCTTAGTGGGAACAATTTACTTGGTGCAATTTATGATTGCTTACTGTGGACTGGGATGAAAGCAAGGTGTGTGCCAAAAGTTCCTGATCTCATCTCACTTACTGTACTTATTCCATCCGTTGCTGGTTTTCTCAGCGGAGAGGTACTTTACATTTGCAGCATAATGCTAGGCTGAAAGAGGCAGCAGGTGGGACTCGTTTCGGCAGCCTAAACCAAGAGGTGGAGACAGAGAATTCATTTTGTGTGAGACAACAAACTCTTGTGATTGGCCATTGCTGGGAGGGAGTGGTCAGGCACCTATAGAAATAGAGGCAAAAGGTGTAAGGCTGGAATGGCTATGCTGGTAGGTAGAATCAGGGCTGGGAAGTGGAAGGTAGTACACAGAATGGGCTTAGTTGCTGTAATTGGGTTCATAGATTTCTCAGTTCTTCTTGTTGCTTTTTCTCCGGGGTGATTCAATCTCCCTGCCTTCTGCTAATTTCCCAGGGATCTTTCATATGAATACTTGCATTTTGTAACATTCTGTAGAAAGAGCTGTAGGTTGAGTGGCTTAGTGCAAACATTCTGGGCTACCTTCAGCTCTTCTGAGAAGCTTTGCTAGTCTTGCTTAAAGCAAGAGCTCCTTTGATATCTTGCTCATGCAGAAGTTCTAAAATGTTTCTCTTTGCTCTTTTAGGTGAGTGAGCTCCCTTCTAAGTGGTCTTGTGAGTCCTGCCATTTTTAGTATAGGAGATTGCTGTTTTTTTGCAGCAAGGAGAGAGGTGGGTGAATTTCTTTAATACTGAAATTGTATGTTTATTGAAATGCAGGGATATTCTAAAGAGAGGTTTTGCTTAGCTTTTGCAAAAGGTGGTAGAAGGGGAAGGGTCCTTAACTACTCCTTTAAGATCTGAAGAGGCTTCCTCTGGTGGCAGAAAACCTAGCAATGAGGTTCAGCTGCTGAAGGTGTCTGCAGGGATTAGACAGTCTCTTGTGGCCCACCTGACAAGCTGGTTCTTGTGGTTAAAAATTGTAAGGTAGTTTGGGAACACCAGCCACTTGTGAGACTTAAGCTGTCATTTCAATTAAAGCAAGTATTTCCCCCTTGAATGCCTGTTGTGGTTCATCTGCTACCTAGAGCATTTACCCATGCATTTACATACACTCTGCAGTTACTCAGAAGTAACTCCCATTGTCCTCCCAGTAAGTGTGTTTAAGATTGCAGCCGTGCTTTGTTCCTCTTCCATTTTTAACCTCCCAATTCAATTGTAAACAAATGCAATATTTTATTTAACCAAATGCAATTTAACTGTTATGTGATCCTTGGGGCATGTTTTATATTTTCGTAAGTTGTCTTGATTGCCCTCACTAGGAAAAAGGTGGGGATATGAATTCCTTAAATTTTAAAAATGTGGATTAAAGACCAAAGAATCATTGTGTAATATATACAGTACCCTTATGTGAAGCATGAGGAATGACTTTAATGCACTGATGGGCAAGGGGACTCAAGCAGTTGGTGTAAAAGCCTCTGTTAAAATTAGGTGATACTTTCACAACCATTTACGTGTGCTTATGTAATTCAGTTCAGTCAAAGTATTTATATACCACTTTTCAACGCAAATTCACAAAGTGGTTCAGGCTAATAATAATAAAGTTAAATGGTTCCCTGTCCCGAAAGGGCTCACAATCTAAAAAAAACTGCAGAACACCACCAGCAACAGCCACTAGAAAAGACACTGCGCAGGGGTGAAGAGGGACAATTACTCTCTCTCTCTCTGCTAAATATAAGAGGAACAGCACTTGAAAAAGTGCCTCTTAGTCAGATAGTATTTGTTAAAATTGTAAAAAAGGTAAGGTGTTAGTTAAAAATTGTGGGTAGTAAAGTATTATTCCCTATTACAGTGGTATTCAAACTTTTTAGACCAGGACTCACTTTTTAGAATGGCACTTGTGTTGGGACCTACCAGAAGTGATGTCATAAATGTGGAAATGATGTTGTGGCAGGAAGTGACCCCTGCAAACAGGAAATGCTGTCATTGTAACGTAATAAAATGATATTCCTGAATTGCAAACTGGCGTTCTTGGACTGCAGCAATTGTACAACCATGAAAATATCCCTGGTAGAAAGCAAATTATGATAAATTATGTAAGAGCACTGAACTAAAAACAAAATCTTAAACTTCACTTGAAAATTCAAGCTGTTACATTCCTTTCATGAGTGTTAACAAGTGTAAGGTCTGCAGTTTCCAAGATGGCTGCTCCCAGCTTTCCACAACACACCTGGCATCAGGTTGCGACCAACCAAGGGGTCCTGACCCAGTTTGACTGCCCTAGTAGATCTGGAGAGTCAAAGATGGGGAGAACAGCAGCTCGGTTCTGAAAGAACCAGGGGTTAGTACATTTCATCTGTATACGTGGCTTGCTGTTGTCCATATTGCTGTTGTCTCGACCCTTGCCCAGCATGGCTAATTAGAGCTGTGCGAGAAGGGCTGGCTGAGTGGATGGGGAGGGTGGTGAATTCATCTCTGAGGGAGGGGGTGCTCCTGCCTGCTTTGGAGCAGGTGATGGTTCGCCCCCTCCTGAAGAAACCCTCCCTGGATCCAACTAACGTAAACAACTTTCAGCCAGTCTCGAATATCCCATTTCTGGGCAAGGTGATTGAGCGGGTGGTGGCGTCCTAGCTTCAGAGGGTACTGGAGGAAACCCACTCCAATCTGGCTTCAGGCCAGGGTTTGGGATGGAGGCTGCCTTGGTGGATGACCAATGCCGGGGAATGGACAGGCGGAGTGCGTCCCTGTTAGTCCTGCTGGACCTCTCGGCGGCTTTCGACACCATCGACCATGGTGTCCTTCTGGATCAGCTGGCCGGGTTGGGGCTTGGAGGCACTGTTTTGAAGTGGTTCCGCTCCTTCCTGGCTGATAGATCCCAGAAGGTGGTGCTGGGGGATGCTTGTTCGGCACCCTGACCTCTTAAGTTTGGGGTGCCGCAAGGTTCCATCTTACCCCCCATGCTATTTAACATCTACATGAAGCCGCTGGGAGAGGTCTTCCGGGGGTTTGGAGTGGGATGCCATCAATATGCTGATGACACCCAGCTCTATCTCTCCTTTCCCCCTGATTCTGAGGAGGCGGTCGAGGTCCTGGATCATTGTCTGGAGGCGGTTGGGGGCTGGATGTGGGCGAACAAGCTGAAATTAAATCTGGATAAGACAGAGGTGCTTTTGGTTCGGAAATCCACAGCACGGGTATTGGACTACTGCCCTGCTCTGAATGGGGTTGCACTCCCTCTGAAGGAGCAGGTCCGCAGTTTGGGGGTTGTCCTGCAGCCGCAGCGGCACCTGGATTCCCAGCTAGTGGCGGTGGCCAGGGGAGCCTTTGCTCAGCTTCGGCTGATTCGCCAGCTGCGGCCGTACCTGAGCTGTGCGGACCTGGCCACAGTGACCCATGCCCTAGTGACATCCAGATTAGATTATTGCCATGCGCTCTACGTGGGGCTGCCTTTGAAGACGGTCTGGAAATTACAACTAGTATAGAACGCGGCTGCTCATGTGGTTACTGGGGCATGTCGGTTTGACTCTGTCGAGCCATTGCTTCGGCGACTACACTGGCTGCCGGTTCCTTTCTGGGCACGATTCAAAGTGCTAGTTTTGACTTTTAAAGCCCTTTATGACGGGTCCGAGGTATTTGAGGGACCACCTCCTTCCATATAATCCTGCCCAGAGTCTTAGGTCATCTGGGGGGGCCCTTTTGACTGTGCCGCCACCAGGAGAGGTGAGAGGGATGGCGGCAAGGAATAGGGCCTTCTCAGTGCTGGCCCCCCGACTCTGGAATACCCTCCCCTTTGAATTAAGAACTGCTCCCTCTTTGGCAATGTTTCGGCGGGGCCTGAAGACCTTTCTATTCCAACAAGCTTTTAATTGTTGACAGGCTGGCTGGCTGGCTGGCTGGTTTTTTAGACTCTTTATATTTTAGGATCCATGGGGCTTTTTTAAAATTTTAATTATTTTAATGTTTTTAATTATTGTTTTAATTGTAAATTGTGATATATTGTATTTTATTGTTGTAAGCTGCCTTGGGTGCCCATGGGGCAGAAAGGCAGGGTATAAATTAAATAAATTGATAAATAAACTAATAATAATAATTAATATACATATATCCTTCTGCCTATAAATTCTTTGTTCTGTCTTTTTTAAAGGATGGGATCAATCAAGCCTGGGCTACCATATTAAGGTGGTATTTTTCTCCCAGTGTGTGGAAAATGTGATAGCAGCTATCTTTTTTTTAATTCTAGGTGATGGCAAAGTCATGAGTGATGCCAAGGACAGGAAACATAATTTGGAGACTTCTGAGTGGATGGCATTACCAAGAAATGCGCCCCAGAGTTCTGAAAACTCTGTTCTGAAAATGGAGTTCAGGAAAACTGCTGCAAAAAAGGAGCTGGAGCAACACAGTAAAACTTGCCATCAGACCAAAAGCTCTAAGTTCCTGAAAGTTGTTGCGAAGAGGGCACATGTGTCGGCGAGAATGAAGTCCAACAAATGCAAGCAGTGTGGGAAGAGCTTTCAAGAGAAATCGGCCTTTGTGAAACACTTGAAGACTCATACAGAGGAGAGACCTTTCAAGTGTATGACTTGTGGGAAGAACTTCAGTAAGAAATCGAGTCTTGTGATACACCAGCAGACCCACACTGAGGGGAAACCCTTTACCTGTAAGGAATGTGCAAAGACATTTAGCCAGAAGTCAAGTTTCCTAATCCACAGCAAAACCCACCTGCAGAAGAAAGCAAAGAGCAGTAGGAACCTTGGTTGTGTCTCCGAGTGCACCAAACGGGTGAAAAAGCACATGGGAGAAAAACCCTACAAATGTCTAGAATGCAAGAAAATGTTTGTTCTATACAGAAATTTCACTAAACATCAGAAGACACACATGAGCGAAATGCTGCGCAGTCCTAAACCAGGTATAGTTGGTATCTTGCTAACAAGGAAGGATGGTGTCTTTTGCTATATGGTGGTCCAACACCTGAGGGTGCAGTCCTAACCTGAAGTTAGGTCGGCACAGTTAGGCTAGCAAAGTTTGACTGGCACAAGGGCGGTGATGTCATGCAGGGGGTACGCGGGGGTACACGAGTACCGGTTTCTAGGATTATGGTTGGCCCCGCCCATTCACCCACCCACTCATTGACTCCGCCCCTTGCAACGTTTGAATTTCCTGCACGTTTGAGTTGCCTGCACGTTCTCAGAGCCAGGCAGGCAGCGAGTGGAGCCTTGCCTTGCCACTGAAAAATGAGCTGCTCTAGGATTTTGGAACTGTTGGGTCACTTTAACATGATGCCAGGCCTCCTTAACGTGTTCTGGGGGTGCTGTGGAATACTGTTGCAACTGTTGGGTCAGTTTAAAATTGTCTGAGGCCTCAAAAAGGGCTTTTTTCATGTCACTTCCTGCCACAACATCACTTCCGGCTTATGACGTCACTTCCGGTGGGCGGGTCTCGACATGTGCCAATCAAAAGTGAATACCTGTTGTTAAATCATTTAGATGACACAACTGCACAAGGGCCATGGTTAAGCACGTTTGGCCCACACTCTGTCGGGTGCAGGTCTGTGTGCTGGCTTCTCTGACTCCTGGTGGTCCAAACATACTTTATGGTGTCCCTTGTATTGACCTAACTCCAGGTTATGATTGCACCCTGAATAGAGTTGAATTAGGGTTGAAAATGTTCCAATTTTGTATATATTGCCGAGTTGGGGCAGCTATTCTATGGAAGTTCCAACCTGGTACCTGTTGCTTGTAGAGCAAGCTTCTCCAGGACATTGGGTTGTACATCAGATGGAGGCTGTAGCAGGTGTGTTAAGAGACTGTGACCTCGGAGCACAAATCTTTGCTTCAGTTCAGTAAGGGCTTTAGACCAGTGATGTCATTCAGGGGGAACAGACCAGAATGGGCGTTCCAGATCCTAACGGGCTCTGTGGCTGGTTCCGGGTTCCCGACAAGTGCCAATCAAAAGTGAGTTCCTGTTCCTAAATCATTTGAATGACACCACTGCTTTAGACCCTTGTATGCCAAGATGGTGTAGTAGTTGTAGTGTTGGACTTAGACCTGGAAGATCCAGGTTCAAATTCCTGTTCAGGCATGAAGCTTCCTGGGTGACCTTTGGCCAGTCACTCTCCCAACCAATCCAATTGAAGAGGTTGTGAGGACAGAAGGAGGGGAGGAACCATATGCACCACCCTGATATCCTTGGAGGCATAAACATCTGAAAAACAGATGTTACTACTTTAGCCGCAGACCTTCAGGCTCTTAGTGTGCTGCCTGATCTTGATGAGGAAAGGGAGTTTAACATGTAATGTGTTTCCAGATATGGAAGTTGCTTCCAGCTATTTGCTGATGCCCAAAATGGATTGTGCAAAGGGCTAACAAACCAGCCACTACCAAATGCTAAAACTGCTTGACTCAAATGTCAGAAGTTGACCCTGGCGCTCTTAATTTCTAGCACGTCCTCCTGAGGAAAAAATGGGCGATTCAAAAGCGCAACCTGTGGTTCATCTAGGACTGATGCTTGAGGAATGTAAGTGTATGGATACTCCTGCAGACTTCTCTGGCTGGTGATACACGGATAGGAATTGACACTCTTGCCTCTTTCCATGCAGTGCGAAAGATGCGGGAGAACGTTGACATGCTTCTCCTGAACCAGCAGAGTCAACTCCGGGTTCTGCAAGAAATCCAGAAGCAGCTTGGGGTCCTCCTACCTGGCAATGACCTCATCAATGCAAACGTGTATAGCTTGGGTCTTCTGCTAAGCCAGCAGGCTACTTCCATGGGACTGTCCTCTTTCCCCCTCCTCAATCCCAGCCTCCTCCTTCCAGAAAGTGCACGCCCTTTCTCTTTGACAATGTTCTCCTAGTCATCTTTACCTGAAATCGCTTCTCTAAACTAATGATGGGGCCCTACTTCTTGGTGTTCACAAGACACATACATAATTTTCTTATATAATTGCTCTTGGACAGCTACGACATGCATTGTATGCCTATAGCCAGAGTTGCTTTTTAAAAAGGGGACAAGCAGTTGCCTTCCTTGTGCTTAGATACAACAGTACCTGGACCACATGAGTGTAATATGGATCTGCCAAATTGTCTGAATTAAGACTGCATACAACTGTGACTTAAAACTAGCTGGAGCATTTTTTTGGTTCTCCTCCTTGTGGGTTTATGAGCTGCCTCACTAAACTATGTAGGAATAAGACACACTTAAATGCAAAACCTTTCTGTGCCACTGAGTAATGAAGACCAGATGTCTCTTTAATCTGGCTCAAATTGATGTATTTTAAACTAATGAACAGCACAGAGAATAAGAGATGAGTGGGCAGTTGGATAATAGCGGGATGGTGTGATTGGAGTGTGATGTTGTGTGTGATCACACAATAGTGTGATGTTGTGCATGAGATGGTATGCAACAGGAAAAGGCAGTGTGTGACAATGGAGTGGCTTCCATCCAAGCCATAGAGTGATGTAGCTTCATGCCTGACAGTCTTTCAGCAACACCAGAATTTTCCAGAAGTACATAATCTTGTCTCATAATAGCTGTGAACTGCAGTATGGTTTGCTTATGGCCTTCCTCAGAGCCTTTATGGCTTATTTTCTTAGCAGGTTCAAACTCTGAAACCCAAAAATGTACTGCTCAATTTTAAAGGCCTGGTAAGTTGAACCTGATTTTTTTTTTATTACTAGAAAGCTGTTCTGGGCCTGGCTGCCTTCCACTTGACAGTGATATTGCAGAGGGGAAAAATCAATTTCTCCTTTTTTATGCAGACCACTCTGCAAGCCACAGGTTTTTGTTAGCATATGTATTATGTTCTTTTAACAAATACTTCTGTTGTAATGGATACACAAAATGAGTGAGCACTGAATAAACATAGTCTTGCACACCTAATTTTCATCTTTCTTCTAAATTCCTACCTTAAATCTTAATAGTGACCCTGGCACCCCTGAAAGCATTACTGCAAGATAATCTGATAATGTGTTGGACTGAACAAAGTGCAACTCCAAGCACCATAGCCTTAGCATGATGTTCTTAGCATTTTGGAAGCAGGAATTCTGTATTTCAGTATACTGTAAACCTAAAATGTGCTTAAGTTTTATTGCAAAATGACAGCTGCTTCTATTAATGAGACATCTTTTCCACCCTTATTCGTGCTTTCATTCAGATGGTTGAGCAGCTTCAAATGGGCAATGGTGAAACTAAGGGGGGTTATAATGAGAGGAAAGGTGGCCAAAAATGAATGCCTTTGCTGGAGATGTGCCATGTACAGTAGGGTTGCAACTTGGTGCTATCACTAACGCTCCCAGGAATAGAGTTCTTGTTCCACAGTGATGTGGTTTTTAATATTTCCTAGGATGCCAAGATGTGTTCTCCAGAACCCTCATGCCACAGTGGCTGAAGACATAGACATGGTGTTGTCCCGTCCCCCCCGAGCCAGGTGGTGGTAGGTGGGACTGACTCCCTGGTGATTCTGCATCTGCTCCCACCCAGTACATCTTTGCCAGGATCTCCAATTGGACTTGGCAAAGTGAGAAATGTTTCACTGTGCAAATGAGGCTTCCTTAAACACATCATATATAACTAAAATGCAGGGGCCACATGAGGGCAGCAGGGAGTCAAGAACAGGCAGCCTTGCCTGTTGTCGTCCTCTTCCCCCCCCCCCCCAAATCCCATTCCTCAAGGCTTCCTTTTGTTGAGCTGACAACTGCAGGGCAGGAGAGTCTGGGGATTTTAGTGTGGATTTTACCCTGGGGATTTTAGCATGGCAGGGAGGTGTGATGCTGGGGAAAGTGGCAAAAGGGGTCTGTTCGCCTGAAACATGCCCTTGTACTGCAGAGAGGGATCTTTTAACCTTGCACCATGTATTGCCTCTCCCTTGTGTTTTAAGCCAGTGTTTCCCAAACTATACCGCAGGACCCATCAGTATGTTATGAGCCAGTTTTTGGTGGGTAATGCAAGGGTTTTGAAATTTTTAAAAAATAAACTTTGCAAGCACCTTTACCAGGTTTGCAGAAGAAAATGGTTAGCTGGAATGCTAACTTACTGCACAGTAGGAGGTTCTTTATCCCCCATTAATACGCCACATTTTCCCAATACTAGTAATTGGTATGTTGTAGAACACACGTGAACCCAGTTTTAGCCTTTTGTCTGGCCTGGAAGTCCCTCACTGCACAATTTGCTCTCCCGTTCCACCTTCTTGGTATCCTGGAATGACTTTAAAGATTTGGGGGAACCATTCTTGAACTCAGTTTCTAGGGAGAGTCTAGCAAATGTCTAAACATGCATACTATATGCTAGGTCTTTAGCAGCCTTGGGAGCACAAGATCCTGATTATCTGTTACTAAATATCATTTTTGTCTAGTGGATCATGATAATTTTTTTAAAAAGTAGGTCCTGGTGCTAAAAATATTTGGGAGGCCCAGTTTTAGATTGTTAAAGCCTGAGGCTTGAGCCAGTCTGTGTCATGTCTAACTCTTGCCTCAAAACTGTCCTTTTAAAAAACACCCAACTTTGACCCTACCTGGATATTCTGTGGCTCCTGAAAAGCCCCAGTTCTGGCAGCTGCAAAGTCTGCTCCTCTAAAAGGAATTCCATTTCTTTCAAGCTACAAGTTCATATCTGCATGTCGGGAGTTTCCCCGCGTACGTAGAAACCACAACCTTCTTTTGGGGTGGAGATAGTTTATGTACAGCCCGAAGGTCTTTACTATGGTACTAAGAGCAGTTAAAAGGTAAAAGCTCCTCCTTCCCTGGTTCTGTTATTGGGAATTTGTGCTTTTCCCAATGGGTGCCTTCAACATTCTGTGGTGCCAAATGAACCACAAAGTCTTGAGTGTAGGCTATCTTTTCCTTTTGGTTTCCCCATCCTGTGCAAATACGGTGTGTGTCCCTCCCACGTACCACAAGAGGCCAAGTTCTCATGGCCACCTTGCTTGTGTCGCATCTTTCTGGTGGGCTTAGCAGCTCATGGTGAAATAATAGTGCGAGGTTTCCTTCCACACCAGATCGCAAATGAGGGCCCAATCCTGTCCAATTTTTCAGCACCGGTGCTGCCACAATGCAGTCCTGCGGTAAGGAAACAGATGTTTCCATACCTTGAGGAGGCCCCTGTGACTGCTCCTTCACCACAGGATGCAGCACACACACCGTTGGCATGGCTACACTGACACTGGAAAATTGGATAGGATTGGGCCCAGAGTTTCATTTGGCTTTGAAAAAGCCAAGGCCGTAGCTCATCTGGTTTTTTGAACACAGTGCTCCTATGTTAAATTCTTAAATGATGAGTGTTATGTCTCCCCTTTTGTACTTTTTACCATCAGACAAGAGGAATACATCAACATGCTTAGTATTTCCCTGGTATATCAGTACAGTATTGCTTTGGAACACCAGTTTTAAAGTATTATTTATTAAATGTTGAAAATAACATTAATTCCAGTTTGCAGAGCTTCTCGCACCAGTTGGTTTTACAATTCGTCCAAGAGGAGGGCTCACAAACAGAACACCCTAAAACCACAAATCTGGTCTGTAGTCTGAACAGCAGTGAGTTGCCTTGTACATAACAAATGTGTAGAAAGATTGGTCTCGCCTTACAAAGGCTCAGGCAGTGGGTGGGCAAGCATCTTGCTACAACGTGGCCTTATTAGATCATCGGGATTATGTCTAAATGAGGAAATGGATTCTAGACATTGCCATTTTCCACAGTAACCTTTGGATAAATATGAAAGAGACTTTCTTTAGTAACAGGAAAATAAATGGAATGCCTTCAGCTGGTTTAACTGCACCACCTGGGCTAAAGGGACACATGTTGTCCTAAGTAAGGTTTCACCTTGATCTGACCAAGATTTAGCACCATATAGTAAGATAGCTATGTAGGATATGTTGCTGGGAGTGTCCATTGTGTTTCCTTCCTTTCGCCATATAATTAGCCCAAACTCCTAGTTACTTCTGCAAGAATTTCAGTGTCCAAACATGCTTTAGACTACAAGTCTATACACGCTGATCTAGGAGTAAGTCTCATTGAACTCAACAGGGCTTTCTCCTGAGTAGACTTGTAAAGAAATGCACTGTCCAAGTTGGTGGTTTTCAGACTGTGTTCCAGCAAACCCTGGAGTCCTCTAATAAGAGGATTGACAATGGTGAACTGAATTCCCTGAAAGACAGCAGGCCATCACTCAAATGTTCCCATTCAATAGTTAGTGGCAGGGGAGTGGTGGATGTGCTCTAGGACAGACTGTGACTTCATGCAGGATGAATGTGAGGTCAAGAACCCCCATGAACTGTGTGTACCCTGTAGTCTGTCACAGAAACTTCTGCACTGGTATTTTATGACCATATGGGAATGTTTTCCTGATGCTAGAAAAGCACTGTTTTAATAAGCTGCAAAGTTTACTACGAGCGTTCCTCCACCCTTTCCCAGATGCATAAGGAGGATCAGACCACCAGACAACATGCCTTTCTGTGGTCATTCACAATTGCTGTCCTCTATAGCTGAGATATTAGGCTGTCATAGGAACAAACAACTATAAACTGAAATTTGGGAAAGGTTCACGTTTCAGTTGGCTGTATGAAAATGAATTGGCCCAGGAAACATACAAATGACATACATGCATGTACACACACCTGTACAAATGACTAGTTCTTAGAAATAGCAATGGGACAACTGAACATGAACGTTTCTCAGAACCACATGATTTGCTTAGAACACAAGTCAAGGGCAAGCTAATGGACTCTGACCTTGAGCTAAATGCCAGAACCCGTCTCCAGAAAAAGTCCTAGGCAAGTCTCCTTCGCTGCTCTGAGCAACAAAGTCTGGGCCTGGAATCCAGGACACAATCGGATTAGCCCTGTTCCACCTTTCCAGGTTAACTAGGGTGACAATCGTTTGGTATTTGATCTGAATATTTGGTAGTTCACACTTGGGATTAGCAACTGATATTTTGTGGAATATAAACCAAACATTGGGTGGGAATGAGCTCAGTTTTTTTCTTTTATTTGGCTGACTCACAACCCCAATCTAGCAAGCAACTATCTACCAGCCCTGAGCTGCCCTTGTCTCCACCCACAGGCTAGGTATTTTTAAAATCCCAGGCCGGCAACCTTAGAGACAACAGAGAAGGAGATCTTGCAAATGAGGCAAACAGGCAAGCACACATATACAAGTGACAGGTGGAGAAACCAAATTCAGCCTGGAAGCCCATCACTGGAGAAGCTCACACTTGTGATGTAAAGTCACGCTTGTGATGAAAATTCCGGCAGGTTTGCACGATGTGCCTGGCAGCTGACTGAGCTGTACCTAATATACCAATAACATGGCGTGCTCCCTTGAGAGATGCAACGTATTTCCTTCAGCTTTACAAGCGATTAGGTTTAGTGGTGTCCCCCACTCCGAGACGTGTTCCTGTGATAGGGACTGTGTGGAGACTCTAAAACATAGATTCTTTCACTTCCCACTGCATGATATTCTTTGTAAGAAATATCTGGTCCCACTAAAATGCAGGGTAGGGAGGACTCAAACTGGCCTCTTTTAGCCACACTGATAGCTGAGCCTCTGGATAAGATTGCGATCTTTGTCTCTGGGGTTCTAGTGGGTTTTGAACTCTGGGCTTTTTGTTACTTCATTGTGACAAGTGAAAATTTGCAGCAGCGTTTTATATATCGAGGTGACTGTAAATGGATGGATAATTGATGGTTATGACTGTTTCTTTTTATTTCCTTTTAATTTTGTTTTTCTTGTATATGCCAATAATAAAAGGTCTAAGTCTAATATACCAATCACAAGTGGGTTGGACTATCCTAACAATGTTAGGAAATGTGATCCTGACTGCATGTCCTGACACTTAGAATGCAATCCTAAACTGGAGTTAGGCCGGCATAAACTAAGCCAGGAAAGTTTGGCCAGCACAAGGGCCACCATAAAGTGTGTTTGGACTACAATTGGAGTCAGGGAGGATGACTCATGTCTGTGTGCTGGCTTCTCTGACTCCGAGAGTGGTCCAAACTTTGCTGGCTTAGTTTATGCCGGCCTAACTCCAGTTTAGGATTGCACCTGCCGCCCTTAATTTCCTTTTCCCAGCCCCACAACTCTTTTAAACTCTCAAGATAAGAGTGCAACTTCTAAACTGTGCATAAAGTGACGCATTTGCAAGTTGCAGCCATGTAAGCAATCAGTGATATGATCCAGCCAACAATTCTGCTGAGCATGCCTTTGAAACTGCAATGCTATGTGCACTTTTACCTGTGAGTAAGCCCCACCAAATTCAGTGGGGCTTATTTCCAAGCAAGCATGCAGAGGTGGACTGTACATCACCCCAATTGAAATCAGTGGGGCTAAATGGGATTGTACCACAGTTTGTTTAACCTTAGTTCTTCCAATTATTTAGATATTTTTGTTTTGTGAGAGACTCATGTTTTTTTTCTTTCCTAACAGCTAATCCACACATTATAAGAGACCTCTGATAACACATGGATAGAGGTGTTTGTTTCTGGTAAGATAGGTTTACAGCCCAAGCTGTACTGAACACAATAAACTTACTTCTGAGTAAGGTACAAAGACCTCTACACATGGAACAAAATAAGAGCTTGTTTTTAGTTGCTATTATGTTAGACCCTTGTATATAGCCCTAGAATGCAGGCACAAATAACGTGAATACAATTTCAGATAAAGGATTCAAATATGAAAGATTCAAAAATTATAATTCAAATATAATATTCAAATATTATAATCTCAAATATTCAAATATTAGAATCTCTTACATGTGATTATATTATATAAACAATCTATTTTCTCTGTAGGTCGGAGCTGCAATGGATGCAAGTAGTAGCTTGCAATAATCCTGTTCTTGTAGCTCTTCAAGGTAATGAGGAAAATCCCTTGATTCAGCACTGCCAATATGATCAGAGGAATCCTATTTTCCCTTCTTGCATTCTCCTGTATTCTAGAAGCATGGTGACTATGGAAAATGCTATCCCAGGTCCCCACCTCTGGCCCTTAGTAATAGAACTTGGTATTTAAATAGAGTGCATTTTTCAAGTGCTAAAAGCACTTGTCAGACTTTGTCTCTCCAATGTTTACAACATCCCTAGAAATTTGGCTATAATCCTGCTGGATGGTGTGGATTGACCTGGCGTTCGTTCTCTGAGACGCCACTTCTGTTGCTCCCGTGTCCATCACCATTCCTAACACTGTCTCAGACAGAGGGAGTGGCTGCCATCAGCCATAGAATTCAAAAGTCTGAGCTGGAGCATCTTTCAGAAAGCATGTGAAATGCCGTATCTTCATTTTGGGGATTTCTAAAGGCTTGCAATAAAAGGTGGTATGGCAATCACATTTCAGTTAGGAGCATGCAAGAAAAAACACTGTCTCAAGATTCCATTTGTCTTCCTTATTAAATCTTATTTGGTTCATTGTCATCCATGTGTGTGTACTTGGCCAGCATTTTGTCATTGTGCTTTATTGCTCTGCAGTGCTAATGTGCTTCCATGCATTGCTACTCCTCGGCTAGTCTTCTGGCCTTTCCCTGCAATTGCTGCTTGCTGCTGCAATTTCCCTGCAATTGACTTGCTTGCATTGCTGTGTAACTTTCCAGTTTTTATTTTAGGTTGGAATGGTTCCCATCAGAAACACAGGCAAAACTTTGACCATCACATTTCCTCTGGAATGTGTTCGATGTCCAGGAACAGCAGGTGGGTAAAGAGTATCCTTACCCTGAGTGCAATACAGCACCCCATTTTCACTAAGAGATGAATTGGCCATTGCGTGGACGTATAAAGCAGCAGCTGTTTCTCATGAACACTCTGCAGAGATGCTCAGTTGTCAGAGACGCAGTATAGTATTGTGTCCATAACTTAAATCTACTTCCAATGGCATAAGCAGTGCCTCTTTTTCATATATAGAATCCTGCAGGCAAAATGCTCACATCCTGTATGCCACTTTCTTAGACTACTCTTCTTAGACTACTCTTCTAAGGTTGGACCAGAAATGATGTGTCTCATTTTAGGTTTATTTTTGGCAAGTAGCACATCCTAGTTTCAGCAATTCTGGACGGTGCCAAATTATCAACCTTGTCCAGAAGCTTTGTCTGATATGATGACACTACCAATGCCTGTAAATGAATCATGCAGGGGCACACCTACTGGAGGTCCGGGTGTGTGTGTGTCACATGGACCTGGATGCTGCCACCTGTCTTCCGAAGCCACCTGTCTCCCTCCTGAGGGCCAGGCAGGCCACAAGCTTCATCCACACGCCTTCCAGAGGCTTACTGCAGCCTTCAGAAGGTCTTTAAGCATTTCTTCCGGGTTTTGCCAAATGGCCTTCCAAAGGCCAGCAGTGTGTGGAAGTTGTGCGAGCTCCATGAGTTGAGGGGGAAACAGCAGGTGGCGGCAGTCAGAGGAGTCGCAGTCTGTGGTCCTGGCCCCAAGCAGCACATGGGCCAGGACCACAACTGGAATCGTGTGGTAATCAGAACCAACTGTATAAGATGGTCGTGTGGGCAAATGTGACTAAGGCAGTGAGGACCGAGAAAAAGGAGAAAAGTGGCACTGAGAAGAAACAGCACTGAGAAAAACCACGCACATTTAAAGAGGCAAGTGGCTTTTCAATACTCTGTTCCATTGTGTCAAGATGTACTAATTTTGAAGCAAACGTCAAAATTGTAAAAATATGAAGTGCTGAAATCTTTAAGTGCAATTTAGAAAGACCAGCTAGGAATATTCCGTGCAGCCAGGAGGCACTGGGAACCTAATGGGATGCAGCCCCCCCCCCCCCAATTCTGTTTTTGCCCAGTAACCTTCCTTGGGAAATGGGCCTGCAAAGGGAACAGCATAGAAACGGAAGATTCATGTCTCTTTTGCACTTTGGCTTCAATGTCGATTAGGGTCAACAGAAACTTGACTTTGCCAGTGTCTGCCTCTCAGGATGAGTGGCAAGAAAAAGGTCAAGGGGTGTCCTCTCCTCATTCTTGTCTGCCTCCAACAGATGCCGCTGACTGATTCTTCCTGACCTGGATATGAGAAATGCTTTCAGGTCAGAATGGAATCAATTTGGCACAATGCTAGTCCTGGTCTGGCCGAGCGGGTTCTTTGATGTCTTCTGGCATCTGGCCCCAAAGCCTTGCCTTTTGCGTACTAGCCACAGGTAAACAGAGCAGCTTCTCTATGACTGGTTACTCTGAACTGAATGTTTTCTAACTCCTGAAGGAGACTGACTTCAATCAGAATAGTGGAATGGTGATTTCTTAATGTATACATTAAACAGGTTCCCTTGAGGAATCTTGTGGAAATGTTGGACACCAGGTTGCTTCTTGCATCTGCTGATGTTGTTTTCTCATCATCAGCTCTTGCTAATCTTGTCCTTGCTGACACGGATCCTGCAGAGCACTGGAAAATGTCTGCACGTGCAAAGCATACATTGCAGCCTTCCAGAGCAATATACAAAACCTTCCTCTAGCCTGAGTGCAATCCTAACCTGGAATTAGGCCAAAACAATTAGGCCAACCAAGTTTGGCCAGCACAAGGGCCACTGTAAGGCACGTTTGGACCACACTTGGAGTCAGGGAGGATGGCGCATGTCTGTGTGCTGGCCTCTCTGACTCCAGGAGTGGTCCAGACATACTTTACGGTGTCCCTTGTGATGGCCAAACATGTGCCGGCTTAACTCCAGGTTAGGATTGCGCCCTGTGTTACTGTAAGAGGCAATTCCTAGTACACATATACAATCCTGCTATTGGTGACACCAAAGAAAAGTGGTATTTCTTGTTGATCACAAGGGATGTTAAGTACTCCAAGGTACTTAAAAAGGAGGATCAAAAGCAAACATGAGAAGTTTTGTAGTTCATACTACATTTTTATAGGCTGGAATGATATATCCTTTCTGGGTTCTTCCTTTCTACCCTCCTCCTCCCAATCCCATTTTTCAACATTATCCTTCTCATGGCTCACCAACCTCTATGGTATTCTCTATTGCTTTCCCCTCTTGAGATGCCACTTCTAACACCCAGGAGACGCATCCGGGTTCTGCTGCTCTGTTTCTAGGGCAGAGCCGGAAGAGGGACAGACAATTCGTTGCTACAGTTTCCCTAGAAACAGAGTTGCAGAATCTGGAAGACTTTTTCAGCACTTTTCAAACATTGTGCTCCAAACTCCCATGCTTACCAGTTGAAAATCACTGGTCTAAACAGATGATAAAATTGTCATTTCCCTGCAAACTAGGGAAAGAATATCATTTTCTCAGCAACAATCTACTGTAGTTTGACTTCTGGAAAAAATATAGTATCTCTATAACCCCAAAGCAATGGTTCCAGGTAGGTGCTCTGTAAACTGGTCATCAGGATTGGAGAGTCCTTTTCACTTTACAGTACTCTGGCTTGGGTGTATCTAAGCACATCTACACTGCAAACACATTGGGTTTATAGGCAGTTAATAAGCATTGGGAATTGCATGATATTGAGCATTATGAGACCCCTGGGAACTGCAGTTCAGTGAAGGGATCTCTGACTAGGGATCCCTGATCTCTGACAGGGAACCCTAGTTCCCTGGAGAGAGGCAATAACTAAAACAGAAGTTTAAGCTGTGCCACAGAATCTCCTTTGTGTGGGTCTGTACACTTTTAAAGTGTGCTTAAGTCCATGCGTACCTTTTAAATATGTGACCTTGGGCACACAGGGAGAGGAAAGAAAAACTGAAATCTTCTATCTTCTGTGGATTTCATGTCTGTGTCATGTGTTGTTTTTTCTGAGGCAGGCCCTTGGAACACATTTACAAATGCAAAATAGACTACCTCAAAGTAGTCTCCATTCAACAATGAAGGGTTTAAAAAAATTCCTTGGACTCTTATTTATTGTTTTGTGATGGCCCCTGGCTGAATTTCAGCTGGAGCACAGAAAGAGACAAGAGTAAGAGGGAGTGGCATTAGGTAGCTCTTTATGTTGAAGGCGAAATATGGCAGCTTTGGTAATCCACAGCCCAGGATCAGGGGGGAAAATGTTTCAAAGGGACCTCTGTCCAAATCTTCAGTTATGGCTTTGAAATTAGCCTGGTGAACCTAAAGAGGGAAGATGGTGGTGCATGAAAGCATTAGTAAAAAAAACAAGCAGTGCACCTATCGTGATGCATGTTGAATGTGCAGTGAACGCTGCTGCAGTTGAGAGACACCCTGTGACTTTCGAGCCCAAACACCCTCAATTGTTGCTCGGAGGAGGTTGAGTCCTTCCAGGAGATGGTGGTCAGCAACCAGGCAGACACCCTCAATGCCGAAGGGTGCTGGAAGCCCTGAAGTAGCTAAGGAACTTGTAGCAGAGGCTGACCACGAAATACCAGATGTTCTGTGCCATTTGCGACCTTGCAATGAAAACGCGCCAGATGATCACGAGGAGGGTGGTGTTGAGTGCATATTGAATGTTCCTCAGCCTAATGGAAAGAGAAGAGAAAGGAAAGCCACTGAAACCTTGGCTCAGTGGCAAACAGTTTCTGAAGGCCACCTGTTAAACTCTCGTAACAGAAGACGGGCAAACTGTTCTAGAGCAGTGCTTCCCAACCTTCTACTCAGAAGTTGGGAATCGGATACATTTTTTGCAGGGGAGGGGGGAAGGCAGGATTGTGCCGCTGCCAGGGACAAGAGGGTTTTTTTTTTCCCATTTGCCTGCAGCCAACACTGCAGTTCAGAGGGGAGGCCTGAGGAGCCCTATGCAGGGCTCCCCAAGCCTCTGAATATATATATATATATCATCTTTTACTGTTTCTACACTGCCTTTCTAAAAATACAGCAAGGTGGCTTCGAAACAGTAAAAGAGCAACAAGCAACATTAATTACTCTGAACACAAAACTGCAACAGAGGTTGAATTTGAAAGCAGTGGCAGTGGCTCTCTAGAACCTTATTGAATGCCAGATAAGCGTGCGGAACCTCAACTGCCTTTGTCACTTGCCTCAAAGTGAGCCAGGACAGGCCCAAGATGTCAGGGTTTGGAAAATAATACAACCCTGGAATTTGCAGTCTGGAGAAAGCCAGGCCAAGAAAACCACTTGAAGAGGGCTATTCCAGACTGTGGATGCCCCTACTGAAAAGGCCCCGTCTCTGCTGCCCACCCAGTGAACATCTGACAGTGCAAGAATCTGGACTGAGAAGTGGAATGGAATTCTCAGGCAGACCATTCTTGTATGAAGGAGATGTGATACGCTAAGATAGATATACTAAGGTCACGTGTGCCTTACTTTCGTAAGTGCTGCTTTGCCGCGGGGATTCCAGCCATGTCTTCATTCAGCAGGTATTTCTTTGTTCCTAAACAGTAGTTTTCTATGTATTCTGACCAATGCATCTGACGGACATCAATGCAGAACAACTGGAATTAGGAAAAAGGAAGAATGGCAGTTACATACCACAGGTGCAACGTTTCTGAAGCTGAACTGAACTTTATATCAAACTAGCTGTTTGCCCGCGGCTTCGCCCGCATGGAAATCGTAATGCAATAAGACTGAATCTTAACGCAGTAAGATTTCATAAACTGTCACATTCACTGAATGATGATAAATTGGACGACTTGCCAAGTTAGCTTCCCCTAAATACGACCACCTAAGATTCGAGTGGGTGCTGGAATTGTCTCGAACATCATGAGTCCAAGACAGGGGCATAATGATTTGTAACAGTTTCCAGAAGGTTCTACAGAGTTCTATTCGTTTGACTCGACTAAACTTGGACTTAAATGTCATCGGGACTGTCACCAATCAGCTTAGCAACCCCCAAAACTATGGATTTGACACTAATGTCGGTCATTTTATTTCTACCCCTTCTCACCCCCCCCCCATGCTGATGGGGGCTGAACGTGGACTGAAACAGCATCGGGAGCGTCACTATTCATCTCAGTGACCCTGAAAACTATGGACTTGACACTAATATCAGTCGTTTCCGGTTATTTTTACATGTCACCCCCTTCCCACCCCCACCCCTAGGGGTGCTTTACCCCCGCAGTATTTCTTTCCAGAGTGTAAGTCATATGTGTACCAAGTTTGGTGTAAATTGCTCCAGGCATTCCAGAGTTATGCTGGAACATACATACACACATCCCTCCATTTTTATATATATAGATATAATAATGCCAAAGAGACAGACAAGTAGACAGCCATGACAGTTTCAGAGCAGTGGGGCCAATTTGGAACCACTGTTGCCATAGCCAATCAAAACAGGTCTTTTATCACCAGGGCCAAGCTCTGAAAAAAAAATGGTTCTGCAGCTTTACTGCAGAAATAAGCTGTACAGAGAGCTGAATGGCTGATGTGATCAGCAAACCTCCCTCCTCCATCCCCAGAGCAGTTTTTTTTTTTAATATATCAGGGTACACCAAAGCAATAGGATCTTAGGTTCACCTGAAACCGCAATGTTCCAAGGATTCAAGATTCTTCAGGTACTACTAATTGAAAGAGGAAATAGAGAAAGTCCACTCTGGTAACAATATTGACTCCAAGAAGGACTTGTGAGGGGGCAAATAAATGAAGTGGCCAGAGCCAATACACTGAAACCACCCATTTCTATTCCAGATTATTTTGGTCAATTGGAAAATGTTCCTTCTAGTTTATCCCAAAATCTTGACTGGATCTGGGATTGACTCTGTGTAGCCATGCATAGAGAATCCTTAGCTGGCCTGGGAAACGAAAGGTTGCGCGCGGTATTTCCTCACTGGTTCTGGATTTCATCAGAAATTAGAGTATCCGGATGATGACAATGACTTTGCCCCATCTGAACCCAGGCTAGATTTTGGTTGTGGAATTTTGGTGTGGCCTTACTAGAAGCTTGGATCCCCCCTCTCCCATTCTGAAACCAGCAAGCCAGAAATGTCATAAGTAAGAAATGTCAGAGTGATGAGAATCTGCGAGAATAATTATTTAGTTTAATAAGATACTGACTTTCTTGTCCTTTGAACTGAGCTGACTCATCAACATGTTCATATTATCTGAACTCCATTCCCAAGTACGGCTGGTAAAATATTCTAAGAGCATCATGGACCTGTGCAGGCGGTTGAAGATCTTCATCATCCTGAAAGATAGAATGGAGACAGGTCAAAATGCTTCCTAACCATGTACAAATGAGCCACTTTGAACCCAAGGGCCTCAAAGGACTACTTTGAATCCAAGGCTGCTCCAGTGCCACTTAAGCTTGCATGGGCAACACATTAAGAAAAATGGCTGTCAGTAGGTGAGAGGTGCATACAGGGAACCAATTATTCAGTCCCTCTAGCCCAGTGATTTTCAACCTGTGTGCCGCGACATGGTGGTGTGCCGTGAATAGTCTGCAGGTGTACCACCGACGACTGAGAAAGGATCGTTCATTAGTAGTGTCACTGGAGGATGTGAGCTTCTCAACGGCAGCATGGTGTGCCTTGTCAATTGTCAAAAAAAATGGTCTGCCTTGCCAGTGTGCTGTGAGATGAAAAAGGTTGAAGATCGCTGTCCTAGCCTCTTAAAAATATTCTTAAAGCAAAAGAAATTATGAACAGAGCCTTTTAAGTGGCCCAAGAGAATATCTGGTTATATTTTCTATAACATGGCACTATACATAGTTTTATATACTATGTTTTTTTTTTCTTGCAAAGAACCAAAGTTTGCCCTTCCATGAGAATTGCATCTCTCCATATTTATCAGAACATGACATACATGCTGTGATTTTTTCAGAGCCCCACACCACTTCTTCCGTTCCAGTCTCCATAACAAGGCAAGTCATAGAGCAAGCCTAAGTTCCTCATTATAATGTGCCTACAAAATAATGTGCCTGCAGGGGGCGTCAGTGTACCAGAGCAATAGTGCAGCCCTTTCCTCACCTTGGCTTCCTTCCTGTTAGCATCAGGTACAAATCATAGAGAAAAGCTGGGACCTTGTGACTGACAGCCGTCCAGTACTGGTGCTTCAAGTAGTTCGAAGTCAAATTAATGCAGGGTATTCTGAAGGCCTTCTCCAGGGGATTCCTCTTGTATGTGGATATGACGTGATATTCTGCAATTTAACGGAGAGCAGAGATGGTCATCCAGAGTTGTTATGTTGAAAGACATGCTTCCAGGAACACATAGAAATGCATGCATAAAAATGCAAAAAACATAATCCCAGCCATTTCTCTGTGCCTTTGGGAAATGTTAAACTACGTTCCCAAAGGCACAGAGAAATGGCTGGGATTATGATTTTTTGCACAGTCAGAAATCCAGCTGAGAGAAGAGGGAAGCATTTTTCAACCCCATGAATGGCCTCCATTGTTTGCATACATAAAACGGCATTCATTACATATACTGAGGTAGTGCAGGGATCAAGTCAAGTCCAGCTGTTTCACACTTTTCTCTGTGTGCGTACAATGCGAGGGGCAGTGCAATCCTATTGCGCCTGTTGCGTCAAAGCTACGTCATAGCATCGGCACTCGAGCAACGGGACCGGCGCTGCAAGCAGTGCCAGCGCTGAGCCTCTCCTGCGTCGGCTGAAGCTAGCCGGCGTGAGGGAAGCTCCGTGTGGAGGCAGCGGTGGGTGGGAGACTGTGGGCGGGACGAGGGCAGGCTTGGGAGGTGTCCATATGGCCTCCTGAGGCCACATGGCCCCAATTCAGGCCGCACAGTCTCCTTAAGAACATAAGAAGAGCCCTGCTGGATCAGGCCAAGGCCCATCTAGTCCAGCTTCCTGTATCTCACAGCGGCCCACCAGGTGCCCCAGGGAGGCATGAGACAACAAGATGCTTGCATCCTGTTGCCACTCCCTTGCACCCAGTACTTTGAAGTAGCCTACTACTAATGTAAGGAGGCTACAACCCATCATTGCCTATAGCTCACAATGGACTTTTCTTCCAGAAATTTGTCCAATCCCCTCTTAAAGGCATCAAGACCAGATGCCATCACCACCTCCTGTGGCAAAGAGTTCCACAGATTAACTACCCGCTGGGTAAAAAAGTACTTCCTTTTATCTGTTTTAACTCTCCCAACCCTCAGTTTTAGCGCATTTAGCAGGCACAGATCCGAGAAGCGCATAGGGGAGGCTGAACCCCCCCCCCCCACGGTAAAGGAGTGTCTCCACTATACTGCATTAGGATCGCCATTCCAGCGCAGTATAGGATTATGCTCTGAGATTAATGTTTCTTGTCCAATCTTGAACGGGAAGGTGATGGCAAGACCCAGACAGTCCAGGGTCACATCTCAGGTGATGCTGAAGTATCACTAGAGCTTCCATCTCACCTCACCATAGAGCTACTGGCATTCTAACAAAATGCACGGGTACCTGCCTTTAGTCTCAAAGGAGATGGGCTTTTTTCCTTCTTTGTTGGGTTGCAGTTTGATCTACTGCAACCCCTGACTCCAGGATTGTAGAATCTCATGGCCTTGTCTTGACACAAGGAGAGATTAGACTCATAATGCTTATGGGATACATCTTTGTATGTTCATCAGTAACAATAATAAGAATTTACTCTTACTGATATATCCAAAGGCTGTAAACTTAGAGAGAGTTGGAATAATCATGTGTATAATATTTGTTTGCTGTACCTTAACTATTCTACGCTATTGACCAAAGCACCTTATGGCGCATTCTTTCACCCCAGGATAGCTTGTCTCATTTCATCGCCAGTGCAGTTAAACCACAGATGTGGAGGAATGGGGGGCAGAACTGCAGCTTGCTCACCCTCTAAAGCATAATGAGGATTTTACGGCCCAACAGGAGCACGGCTTCTTGCAGGCAGAATATGATAAGTAAACCACTTAAAGTCTGTGCTGTGTAAATACGCCCATTGTCTGGTTGACTGAAGCCAGAGATATACATCTGAGCACTGCTAAAAGAGCCAGCTGTCAAATTACTCCCCTGTCTACTAGACTGCTGAAGTGGAACTGCTGTTTTTCCTTTTCTTCTTTCCATGGCCTGGGCTGAAGCAAAGCGGAGTGCACAAACCAACATCACCTTTCAGTTTGTGAGAAACCAGAAACAGCTTTTACAAAGCACAATCAACCAAGTGAAAATTGGATAGACTGAAATGTATTTCAGTAATTTGTAAGCGCAAAATGTATTTCAGGGTGTCGTAAGTGTAATTTCCCCAAACCCCTCCTTTTACTGTTTGGTTCTTTTAGCACTTCAATAAATGTCTGGTATCTTTACTGTATTACCTGCCTGATCTAAGTTCACTTGAGAGGGAGGGAGTTCGCCATGCGCACACACACCCCCAATGCTCCACCATCACTTATTTTGTAAGATGACTCCTTGGATGTCGGGGCTCTATATTACTCTGGAAGAGAAGCCTTCCCAATGCGGCCTCTTGGTTTCTTACCTGTGGGTGGTGGTAGTGAAGAGATCACCAGTCCTACTCTTACCCAGTTTGACCAGCAAAAAGAGTACAGCATGGAGAAAAAGGCCATTGCTAGCCACTTGGCAATGCACTTGCTTGGCCCTCTGTCCTTTCCCACATCGCAACAAGGAAATCAGTTTTAGGCATAATTCATGACACACTGGGTTAAAAACTGCTGAAAAAACAAACCAAGTACAGATGGGCCCCTGTATCTGCAGATCCAGTATCCACGGATTCAGTTATCTGTGGGTCTGGGTCTCTTGTGTGCCTATTACATTACCTCTGTTTTATTGCAGAAGCAGGTGCTTCTTGTTCCTAACAGCCTTGCTTAACTGAAGAATCAGCCTGCAATCAGCCTGCATGCTAGAGGGCAACTAAGAGGCAGGAATTCCTGCTTCCTTTAGTTTCTTTGTAGTGTCTAGGCTAGTCACCTGCAAGGTCTGTTCTTCAGTTAAGCAAGACCATTAAAGCACCCATACTATGAGTGCTACAAGTGTTTCTTGTTTTTAACAGCCTTGCTTAACTGAAGAACCAAACATGCAGGCAATCAGCCTGCACTCTAGAGGGCAAAAAAACCCTTCCTTACTTATGGGCACAGATCCCAGATTCCAGAATCACTGGTACAGTACTAGGCAATCATGCAAGTTTACACCAGCTTCCTTGAGCCCAGATTCACACCACGGGGAAACTCACAGGCACTACCAGCCTGCATGTCTCCTGTATCACACAGCTTGGGCCTTGCCACTGTCCTGAAGCTTTAAGCCACAAACCCAGTCAGCTAATCTTCTTACATTTCAGTAGCTTCAGCCCTGTGAGTTTCGTGTCACCTGAGTGCAAGTCAACCATGATAAGTAGTTTATGACTTGCATCACTAAAGCACCTTGCTTTTCCTTTGAGCCCCTGCTGTCGCAGCTCTTGCAAATAACTGCTTTGGGATGTATAATGTTGATTTTGACTGCACACTCTGCACTCCACCTCCAGACAAAATTCCTGCCAACTTCAGTAAGTGCTTTGTGCCTAATGTGCAGCAAGGGGAGAAGGGGGGGAAGAGAGAAAGAGATCTGCAGAGCGGAGCATAAAAATTCAGCATACAGAAACAGAACTGCACGCACATTAAGGTTTGCCCCATCCATCAGGAAGTATAGATAAAGGCTAAGCAATGAGAGCAATAAGCTGCAGCCAAAAGACGACAACCCAAGCCACAAACACAACACTGTTTGCTCACTTCTTATCAGCTGGTTCATCCACAAATTTCAGGCTGGAAAATAAACTGGGCCACTGGAGGGAGGGGACAAAAAGACAATGCTTGGGGGGGGCAGAAAAGGCATTGTGCCCCAGAGGTAGCAACTCCACCAGTGAAATGCCATGAGATCCAGCTTCCATTCCACTCTGCTTACTTGATGCAGGGAGTAATTACAACTGTTTCCAAGTAAGACATGAAAAAGATGGCAGGAAGTCAACTAGGCAAGGAAACACTTGTTTTGGTCCTGCAATCCTGGAAGAGCCCAGCATCACTAAAGTGATGGGAAAGGTAGGTGCAACTGCTCCTTATCTGGAATTTATGAGGCATGGAAACCACTTGCTTGTGAAGAGGGAAGATGAGATACTAGTGTGATATCTGAGCACAGCTAATAAAGCTGATGAATAGAAAGAATCTTGGAAGGCGATGGCATCAGGTGATTGAAGGTGGCTTGAGGAAGGGATTATTGTGCCAAGTGCATATACCAGCAACTGTCAACATTTTTCATCTCACAGCACACTGACCTTTCTGTGGTCTTCTTTGCCTCTTGTGATGTCTTTGCCTCTGGCTTCCAGGCTCTGCAGCTCTGCTTCTAGGGCAACTGTCTGGGGTAACAAATTTTCGGTCCCTTGGCAGGAAAGAGGGACAAGATAATTCGTTACTACAGTTGCCCTAAAAACAGAGCCGCAAAACTCAAAAGAGTCTCTAGGAAGTGACGTCACAAGAAGCGGAGACACAGAGAAGACCATAGTGTTGTGAATTTGTGTGAATAATAGCAGAGTTGGGGACTTGGAGACC
>JAJKFI010000003.1:3642102-3657229 GCA_029204185.1 Lerista edwardsae | reverse complement strand
GAAGGAACGAAGCGATCGCCACATTTCCATAACAAAGCCTCTTTATTGTAGCGAAAGTGAGATAGGTGAAAAGTTTCAGTCTGCCGGCTAGGAAAGCCGGTGAAGTCTTTGCCGCTCGCAGGCGGCGTTTCAGTGCAGCTTTTACATCTTATGCACACACAGTGAAAAACTCCTTCTACACAAGAACAAAGGGATGCAGCCAGAGTATATCTGGTAGGTGGATACCTGAAGACCCCTTGTGCCCCATCTTACCCAATGGGGTGACCCTTAGAACACTATGATCTCATGGGAATGTGCAGTGTTTGCAGCCAGGACTTCCCGTGTGAAACTGCCTGCTTATGTTACACTATCAGAAAGGGAGTACAACTACTGTCCAAGCTAGTTGCCCTAACAAGCTGGGAAGCTGCCTGCTGAAGGACGCACAGGTGCTCTATCTGGTTCTGAGACGGAGAGACGGAATGCCAGTTTCACCCAGTTCTGGACTGTGAGATGTGAAACTGCAACACATAGAGGTCAGTGTGCTGTGAGAGAAAACGTCGAGGGACAGAGAATTTGTTACTACCGACCGTTGCCTTGAAAACAGAGCTGCAGAACCCAGAAGAGTTTTTCAGTGACTTTCAATTGCTGTGCTCCAAACTCCATGGCCCACCCACAGAACAACTGCTGCAGCATAGTGTGGTTGAAAATCGCTGCTATATACACATCTTATTGTTGTCTCTGGTAAAGAGCTTCTGCAGTGTTCCACAAACTTGTGAAAGTTGTTTGTTGCCCATGGTGTCACAAATATTTCTCTCACTCCCACTGACACCTCTGAACAAAGTTCTCTCAAGCCTTTTTCAGCTCTCTTAGAAGCTACCACCCACCTCCAGTGAAGGCAGCCTTATATTTGACAATTTTGAATTTTCTGTCTATGAACTGACTACATTTTCCAGTGACGAAATCACAAAGCCTCAAGCGGTACTGTTTGACACAAAAGCTACTTCTCGCTCTGCTGCATAACCAGCCATGAAGGAATGTTAGAAATATGCCACAAAAACAAAAAGAGAACAATGCACAAAATGGCACTTGGAGCTGTGAGTTACTTCCACAGGGCATGGAACTTAGTGGCAGAGTTGGCGGGAAAACAACAATTTCGCTTCACAGCAAATTCCACCGTTTCACCATTTTTGTTACAAGAACCTCTATCATTTTAAGGAAATAGCAAGCATTCCTTTAAAATTTTTGTTTTTTCATGACAGATGTTTTGTGCCTGGGTTCCTTTGTACCCACAAACTGCTTTCCACAAGTTCTTGCTTCATTTTTCAGACCAAGACTTAGTCGACATTCTAGCACAGGCCTGATGAGACCCACTGTGGAGCGGGAGGCTTACAGAAGTGTAAATCCCTTTTCGCTACCAAAGCTGCCCTCCCGCACAGGATAAGGCCTGCTCTTTTTTTGGCATGGCTGCACCAGCAGGAGTGGGATAGAATAGGATTGGGCTGCAAGTTCTACTGAACTCAGTGAAACTTACTTCTGAGTAGACATGCCTAGGCTTGTAATGCAGTACACCTACAACACACAAACGTGAACACCATTGAGCATCCATGGATCTGTTTTTATCGCTTTAATTGTGTCACATTTTTAAGGGTGCAGACCTAACCAACTTTCTAACACTGACATAGCTGTGCCAACAGGGCATGTGCTGCATCCTACCGTTGGGAGGCAGTCTCAGAGGCCTCTTCGAGGTAAGGGAATGTTTTTTCCCTTACCTCAGAGCTGCATTGCTCTTACCCTGGTGTTGGAAAGTTGGTTAGGATTGCGCCCTAATACTGTTTTTAATCTTCTACAGTCACTCCTTGCTATCTGCAACCTCACTATCTGTAATGTCGCTGATCTGTGAGGGCCAGATTTGCTACTTTCCTCATTATCTGCCCCTCTGTCTTTATTATTCACTATGCAGAGCCCTTCCAAAGGCTGCAGGGACCTTCAGAATGGCACCTGAGACTAGCGCTGGCCCTTTTAAAATGGCTGGCAGAAGCATCCACTGGCCATGTTTAAGAGTCCATGCAGGTGACATTCTGAAGATCCCTGCAGTCTCTGGAAGGTGTCTGCAGCGATCAGAGATCTTTTGGCACTTTCTGCTGCACTCTGTTGGCTTCTTGAAGGTCTCTGCTGGTTTCTTCTGATGGCAGATAAGGTACCCCTTGCTCCTAATTCCATTGATTCCATAGGATCAATGATTCATTATCTGCAAATTCATTTCCAGGAACCTAAACTTAGCGGATAATGAGGATTGACTGTACCTTTATTTTGTAAGCCACCGCAGGTGCCCCATGTGTGGTAGAAAGGCAAGGTAAAAATTCTTTAAACAAATCCCCCACACAATCCCAAAGATTTAGCTTTTGTCTTCCAAGTAATTAAAATGACATTTGGGCAATTTCATCCAAGCTGTAGCACTGCAGCCCCATGGTAGAACACTGGGAAAGATCCTGGCAACCGCCTGTGCAAGGCAGTTAAGAGTGCAATCCTAACCTGGAGTTAGGCCAGCAAAATTAGGCCAGCAAAATTTGGCTGGCACAAGGGCCACCGTAAAGTATGTTTGGACCACCCTCTGAGTCAGGGAGGATGGCCCACGTCTGTGTGCTGGCCTCTTTGACTCCGAGAGTGGTCCAAATACTTTACAGTGGCCATTGTGCCAGCCAAACTTAGCTGGCCTAACTGCGCTGGCCTAACTCCAGGTTAGGATTGCGCTCTAAATCAGAATCATCCCTTCCTCCAGTGCAGCTACCCCAGGCAAGTGACTGCTTCTGCTTCTTTGGGCCATTTCAGGCATGTCTGTACCATTGATTTTTCACAGGTCAGAGCCACACTGGAAACAATGCCCAGTCTGTGTCTTGCCTGAGCAACTCAATTGTCCCTGGAAACCCAAAGAGTGTGGCTTGCCTCTCGGTGGGAGTTCCACCCACCCGGTTTAGAACCCCAGGAGGGGGAAGATCTGGCCTGGTCTCAGCCATTAGCCTTGATTTCCAGGAGCCCACTCCCTATTCCCTCCCATTAAAAGAAAACCCTCTGTTGCAGTTATTCGTCAGTTCTCCTCTTGCCACAGAAGCAAAAGGAAATGCCACTCCCCCAAGAGAAGGGGTGCTCTCATACTGTACCCTCTCCTTGCCAGCCAAGCACCTCTTTCTGTTCTTTTCTAATGTAAAACGTTTTTAAAATAGCTGTGAACTTATATAATAAATATGAGTTCACATCTATATATATAAAAACGGACGTGTGTGTGTGTGTGTGTGTGTGTGTGTGTGTGTGTGTGTGTGGGTATGTATGTTCCTTATACACGTCTCCGTGCCTTGACCCACGGCCACGAAATTTGGCACACACGTTCCTTGCAGCCTGGAAAAGAACACTGCGGGGGTCAGACCCCCCTACACCCCCCGGTTTTCGGGGAGGGGGCCCAGATCGTCGGGAACCAAGGGGATTGCATTGGGCTAGAGGTCTGCTGCCACCCTGTGGTCACAGACGATTCTGCAGGTTATGTGGGAGGGCTGAGCAGCTCAGCTACCAGACAGAGACAGAACAGAAAGTGAAACTAAGCTGCTTTGCCTGCGTTGCCTGAGTGGCCCAGGGTGGAAAGAGCAGGATCCAGAGAGTTCCAGCACCCAGTCGGATCTGAGAGGGGCCTATGTCCAGGGAGCTGACTGGCCACCTCTGCCTGTTTCTCATACGTCAGGGCTATCCTGCCACAGGACCTGCAGACAGTAAGTGGGACCTTCAGATTGCTCTCTTAGTTGATTGTGTCCCTGTTTCCTCATTCATTTCACAGTGATACTGTGCATTTTGGGTTCCAGGTCATCAATACTGTTTTATTTCAGGGACGAGTTCTATATGTCTATATCTGCATCGCACTATGTCATACTGTTGAGGGAGGTTTGTATATTTGTGTGTATGTTCCACCATTACTCTGGAACGCCTGGAACGATGTGCACCACACGTGGTACACTTATTCCTTACGATCTGGACAGATATACTGTGGGGGTAGGGCCCCCCTTACGCCCCCAGAGGTGGGGGTGCACTGCAGAACAAACGCATTCCTCCTCCTAATAGAGCCTGGGGATAATTTCTGCCCCCGGGCAACGCCGGGTCACAAAAAGCTAGTATATAATAAATATGTTCTGGTAACCCCGGAGGAACTGCTCTGGGGAAAAAAAAAGTTTCCCTGGCATGGTTATAAATGGTCTGACCCACACAAATGCTACTTCAGCCACTGTCCACATGGAGATGGCCTGACTCCTCCAGTGGCCACAGTGCTGCAAGATTAACATGTAAAGCAGCTAACAGGTCCAGCTAGTGCGCATTCAACCTCCTTCTGCACTCTGTATCAGGAAGATTTAACACCCTTTTGATGACTGCAGAAAGAAGACCCTGTACAGTCGCCAGGTGTGATACGGTGACTGCACAGGCGTGATCACGCCAGGCATGATATGGATTCCATTGATTCCATAGGATCAATGATTTATTATCTGCAAATTCGCTATCCCTGAGGATTTCCAGGAACCTAAACTTTCAGAAATGCCGCCGCACTACTACAGCAAGAGGGAAGACATCTTTTGCCCCTACTGGACGCACTGCCCACAGCTGCAGCCCAAGTGCTCCTTGTTGTAGTAGCACAGGCAAACCTTTAGGATGCCAAGCCTGCACGCTGGTGCCATTTGAACTTCCCACAAGGCGAAAACTTACCCATCTCTCCCCAGCAACAGGGATTGATGCAGCCTGACGTACAGTTGTATATCAACATTGATTTGGGTCTGAAAAATAAGTAAGGAGAACACAAAAGACAGTTTTAAACCAAGAATGAATCCATACAGAGTACTATTTTGGGAGATAGCCAAATATTTCCCAAATTTCTGATAAATATAATCCTTCTCTACATTGAAATTGGAGGAAGTTATAGCCTTCATCTTATATCCAAAAGGTTTATCTGTTCTTCTTTTACTTTAAACATCGTCTGGGTGTGTGCCTCTTGAGTGGAACCTGGCAAGTCCAGAGCAGTGATGCAGTGATTCATGCAGAGATGCTACAGGAAGCTTCCTCTGAGAGTGTGCAGTTCCACTGTCTCTGCCTCGGGATTGACTGAATGCTCTAATCACACCTGGCACAGAGATGTGGCAGAAATGTCCACCCCTGGGGAAGCTGATGAGAAGGTGGGAAGATCTGCTTAGTGAGTATATGCTGTGAGCCTCCCCCTGAGTGGTGCACATTTTTGCAGCAAATTCTGTTTGTGAATTACTATGCTGTCCTTCATCAAACATTGGCCAAGCATTAGAAAGTTACATCAGTAATGTAACTATACAGCTACAGAGAACAATCAGAAGTTCAGATCAAAAGAAAACATTGCTTACAAATATTGCACAGCAGCGATGGTTGGTGAGGCTTGGCAATGGGGCTAATGTCTTTTGCTCATGTGTAGCATGCATCACTACAACAGCTCTAATGGTTCATATGCATAATACACATGTAGATAGCCCGGATGTAGTGGTTCAGGAGTTGGATCTGGAAGATCCAGATTTAAATCCCCACTCAGCCACAACGTAAGAACATAAGAACATAAGAAGAGCCCCGCTGGATCAGGCCAAAGGCCCATCTAGTCCAGCTTCCTGTATCTCACAGCGGCCCACCCCAGGTGCCCCAGGGAGGCATGAGACAACAAGATGCTTGCATCCTGTTGCCACTCCCTTGCACCCGGGACCAGTAGCCCACCACCTTTGTAAGGAGGTTGCACAATCCATCATTGCCTATAGCCCATGATGGACCTTTCCTCCAGAAATCGGTCCAATCCCCTCTTAAAGACATCAAGACCAGATGCCATCACCACCTCCTGTGGCAAAGAGTTCCACAGATTAACTACTCGCTGGGTAAAAAAGTACTTCCTTTTATCTGTTTTAACTCTCCCAACCCTCAGTTTTAGTGGATGCCCCCTGGTTCTGGTGTTTTGAGAGAGGGTGACCTCTCCTGGTGACCTTACAGAGTACTATTTTGTATTTTGTACTCTGTATGGATTACTCCGCTTTTTCTGTCACAGGGTTGTTGTGAGGACAAAAAAGACCAAAACAAACAAACAAACAAACAAACAAACTCCAAGTTCCTTGAAGAGAAGGGCTGGAGGGTAGAACAAGTCAATGGGCTCTCCATGTACTAGGAAGCCTGTTGTAAAGGAATCTTGGCATGTGAGTGTCCAGTCTGCCAGACTCCTCCCTCTTGTCCTGACTGCCACAGAGAGTCTGAATGGTAAGCCAGCCTGCAACTAGCGACTCAGGCAGGAGGGAGAAGCAACAGGTTTGGACCACCAGAATAAAACCAGAATTACAGTGCAATCCTGTGCGCCCCGTAGTGTCGATGCAATGTAGCGCCCAGCGCTGCTTAGGACTGCACTCTTAGTCTGTCACACAGAAATCTTTACTTGATTACCCTATATAATATATAAGTCTAAAAATTTATGCCTGAAAATTGACTGTGAAAACATGGATTGACCTACACAGTTCAGTCTGGTTAATAAAGCTTCTAACAGCAGCTGTGGGTGGGTGGTAGAAGAAGCAGAAAGCAGGGGGCTACAAAAAACACAGAGCAAGTTTAATTACCAGTATTTGTTCTCAGGCACTGGTAGACAGCATGCAAAAAACAAAACAAAACAAAACAAAAAAAACAGTAGCCATTTTCCTTTTTTTTTCAAACAGGCAGAAAGGTGAAGGTGTTTATGGGAATTACAGTCATTATGAGGGCTGCAGCTATGGAAGTGCTGTTCTGTATTCCTCACAAATCCCATAAGCCTTCATCTCTCTTCCTTCTTGTTTGGAGAATAGCTCCATGTCTGCTGCCTCAGAAGAAAATGAAATGGCTCCGCTTTTTTGACTGTCTGTTGCTGCCTCAGAACAATTACTAACAAGTCATTTTGAAAGAATTTCATACCACACCCTAAGTTTTACCCTTGACTTAGGGTGCCCCTTGACTTAGGGTACCCCTAGCAGGGTACCCCTGCTAACTGGGCAAGAGGCACTTTTCCAAGTGGTGTTTCTCTTATATTTAGCAGGGGGAGAGTAATTGTCCCTCTTCACCCCTGCGCAGTCTTTCTAGTGGCTGTTGCTGGTGGTTTGCCTTTTTTTTTTTTTTTTTTTAGATTATGAGCCCTTTGGGACAGGGAGCCATTTAATTTTATTATTATTACTATTTGCCTGTAAACCGCTTTGTGAACTTCGTGTTGAAAAGCGGTATATAAGTACCTATTGATTGATTGATTGATTGATTGACTTATCCACAGGTCATAGCAAATTCTATGATTTTTTGGCTTTGAATATGCCCTTGACTTATGCATGAAATCGGTTTATACATACATATGTATGATTCAGCTGATTCGGCATGACTTGGACACCGCTGTAGGCGTATCTAGTGATGTCCCCAGGGAACCTGCCTATCCTATTATTTGGGATTCTTTTCAGCTTGTAGAACCTGAGGATGTGGACAGGATTCTCTGGAGTGTGAGACCTGTTCATCTCTGAGGGAGGGGGTGTTGCCGCCTCCTTTGAAGCAGGCGATTGTTTGCCCCCTCCTGAAGAAACCCTCCCTGGATCCCATTAATCTAAACAACTTTCGGCTAGTCTCGAATATCCCATTTCTGGGCAAGGTGATTGAGCAGGTGGTAGCGTCCCAGAGGTTGCTGGAGGAAGGGAATTATCTGGACCCACTCCAATCTGGCTTCAGGCCGGGGTTTGGGACCGAGACTACCTTGGTCGCCTTGGTGGATGACCTACGCCGGGGAATGGACAGGGGGAGTACATCCCTGTTAGTTCTGCTGGACCTCTCGGCGGCTTTCAACACCATCGACCATGGTGTCCTTCTGGGTCGGCTGGCTGAGTTGGGGCTCGGAGGCACTGGTCTGCAGTGATTCCACTTCTTCCTGGCTGACAGATCCCAGAAAGTGGTGCTGGGGGACGCTTGTTCGGCACCCCAGCCTCTTGAGTTTGGGGTGCCGCAAAGGTCCATCTTATCCCCCATGCTATTTAACATCTACATGAAGCCATTGGAAGAGGTAATCAGGGAGTTTGGGGTGGGGTGCCATCAATATGCTGATGACACCCAACTCTATCTCTCCTTTCCCCCTGATTCTGAGGAGGCGGTCGAGGTCCTGGATTGTTGTCTGGAGGCAGTAGGGGGCTAGATGTGAGCGAACAAGCTGAAATTAAATCCGGATAAGACAGAGGTGCTCCTGGTCCAGAAATCCACAACATGGGTATTGGACTACCGCCCTGCTCTGAATGGGGTTGCACTCCCTCTGAAGGAGCAGGTCCGCAGTCTGGGGGTTCTCCTGGATCCACAGCTGCTCCTGGAATCCCAGCTAGTGGTGGTGGCCAGGGGAGCCTTTGCTCAGCTTCGGCTGATTCGCCAGCTGCAACCAGACCTGAGCTGCGCAGACCTGACCACAGTGACCTGACCTAGTGACATCCAGATTAGATTACTGCAATGCGCTCTACGTGGGGCTGCCTCTGAAGATGGTCCAGAAATTGCAACTAGTGCAGAACGCGGCTGCTCATGTGGTTGCTGGGGCTCGTCGGTTTGACTCTGTTGGGCCATTGCTTCAGTGGCTACATTGGCTGCCGGTTCCTTTCCGGGCACAATTCAAAGTGCTAGTTTTGACTTTTAAAGCCCTTTACGGCTTGGGTCCAGGGTATTTGAGGGACCGCCTCCTTCCATATACTCCTACCGGTACTCTTAGGTCATCTGGGGGGGGGGCCTTCTGACTGTGCCACCACCAGGAGAGGTGAGGGGGATGGCGGCCAGGAATAGGACCTTCTTGGTGGTGGCCCCCCAACTCTGGAATACCCTCCCCTTTGAATTGAGAACTGCTCCCTCTTTGGCAATATTTTGGTGGGGGCTGAAGACTTTTTTATTTACACAAGCCTTCAATTGTTGACAGGCTGGCTGGCATTTTACATTTTATATTTTTCATCTTATATTTTAAAGGATCTAAGGGGCTTGCTTGTTTTAAATTTTTAACTGTTTAAATATTGTTTTTAACATTGTTTTAATCGTTGTGTTCTTAAAGTGATGATTTTATTGCTGTAAGCCGCCTTGGGTGCCCATGGGGCAGAAAGGCGGAATAAAAATTAATTAATTAATTAATAAAATAATAATATATATGGTAATTCATGTTTTTAAATGCATTTTTTTCAGTTCTTGATTCATGGAGGGGCAAAATCACTCCCTGCCCCATGGAACTGCACAGGGGGTCAAATCACACAAACACACATGGAACCTTTCCACTACTGCACAGATATCTGAGTTCTTGGAAGATGCTGAAGTGATCCCTTCAAGACTTGGTGGGTTATTGCTTTAAAGGCCACTTTGTGGATTACAGCAGACACCAAGCCACTTTTCCAAGAAATTATGTAATAGGGCTGCTCAACTTGGCAGTGTAACATGCACAAGCAATGTACAACATAGATGTTGCAGACTGTTCTGCACATTTCAGAATTAATCAGATCTTGAGCCCAGAGCCTCCTCAGTTTCATTCTAATGCCCGCTGTGGCAAGCCTTTTGGGATTACATGGGAACAGTCCTTCCTAACTAAGGAATTAAATCAGATAATGGTTAATAAAGAAGATGTTTTAGATCAAATTGAAAAATTACATATAAATAAGTCACCAGGCCCAGATGGTATACACCCAAGAGTTATAAAGGAACTAAAGAATGAAGTTGCCAACCTCTTAACTAGAGTATGCAACTTGTCCCTTCAAACGGCCACCGTGCCAGAGGATTGGAGGATAGCCAGTGTCACGCCAGTCTTTAAAAAAGGGAGAAGGGGGGACCCTGGAAACTACAGGCCGGTCAGCCTAACGTCTGTTCTGGGTAAGATGGTGGAAAGCCTCATCAAAGATAAAATCCTAAAACACGCAGAGGAACAAGTACTGCTGAAGGAAAGTCAGCATGGCTTCTATAAGGGCAAGCCTTGTGTCACGAACCTTTTGGAATTCTTTGAAAAGGTCAACAGGCACGTGGGTGAACCTGTGGATATCATATACCTGGATTTTCAAAAGGCATTTGACACAGCCCCCACCAAAGGCTGCTGAAGAGACTTCATAGTCAGGGAATAAAGAGGGCAGGTCCTCTTATGGATTCAGAATTGGTTGAGGGCCAGGAAACAGAGTCGGTGTCAATTTTCACAATGGAGAGAGGTGAAAAGCGGAGTGCCCCAGGGATCTGTCTTGGGGCCGGTGCTTTTCAACTTGTTCATAAATGACCTGGAGACAGGGATAAACAGCGAGATGGCCAAGTTTGCAGATGACACAAAACTTTTCCGGGTGGTGAAAACCAGAAGGGATTGTGAAGAGCTCCAGAAGGATCTCTCCAAGTTGGGGGAATGGGCAGCCAAATGGCAGATGCGTTTCAACGTAAACAAGTGTAAAGCGATGCACATTGGGGCAAAAACCCAAAACTTCACCTATAGGCTTATGGGTTCTGAGCTGTCTCTGACAGCTCAAGAGAGAGATCTTGGGGTGCTGGTGGACAATTCAATGAAGGTATCGACCCAGTGTGTGTCAGCAATTAAGAAGGCCAATTCCATGCTTGGGGTAATTAAAAAAGGGGTTGAGAATAAAACAGCCAATATTTTCATGCCATTGTACAAATCAATGGTAAGGCCACATCTGGAATATTGTGTAGTTTTGGTCGCTGCACCTCAAAAAGGACATAGTGGAGCTGGAAAAGGTGCAGAAGAGAGCGACAAAAATGATTACGGGGCTGGGGCACCTCCCTTATGAAGAAAGACTGCAGCGTTTGGGGCTCTTCAGCCTAGAAAAAAGGCGCCTGAGGGGGGACATGATTGAGACATACAAAATTATGCATGGAAGGAATAGAGTTGATAAAGGGATGTTCTTTTCCCTCTCTCACAACACCAGAACCAGGAGACATCCGCTAAAACTGAGGGTTGGGAGAGTTAAAACAGATAAAAGGAAATACTTTTTTACCCAGCGGGTAGTTAATCTGTGGAACTCTTTGCCACAGGAGGTGATGATGACATCTGGCCTAGATGCCTTTAAGAGGGGATTGGACGGATTTCTACAAGAAAAGTCCATCATGGGCTATAGGCAATGATGGGTTGTAACCTCCTTACATTAGTAGTAGGCTATTTCAGAGTACCGGGTGCAAGGAAGTGGCAACAGGATGCAAGCATCTTGTTGTCTCATGCCTCCCTGGGGCACCTGGTGGGCCGCTGTGAGATACAGGAAGCTGGACTAGATGGGCCTTTGGCCTGATCCAGCAGGGCTCTTCTTATGTTCTTATGAGCAAGGGACAATAGTGCTGTCCCAGGCCCCAGCAAGGCTGAACTTCTGAAGGTGAATTGGTTCTTGCTGACCTCTCCTGGATAAAATGCTTGTAGGTTAGGCCTTGGTCACTGTGGGACAGGAGGTCAAATTCTAGGGTTGCAGCTCATATTCTCCCTCTAGAGATCTCCACACAGTCTCACACTCTGACCAATCCGTGGCCTGCTGTTCTCAGCTCAGCCAAAATCTTCAACTCCATCTGTCTCTGGCTTGACTCTCTTCTTCCTGGTTCCAGCACTCCACCCTGACTCGTTTCCATCCTGTCAGGACTTGCACCTTCAGATCGTGGTGTGCTGGGTGGGGTGGGGTGCACAACCTCAGCCAGCACTGCAAATTCTACAGGATTGGACAGAGATTCGTGGCATGATCCTTCACGCTGCTGCTGTTGCCGCCAAAACAACCCTTGGATCAAGATTCCTGGCATCATATTTTAAAATCAGATTTCCATAACCAGTTTCTCCTTCAAATACTCCCAAAATAAATGCAGCACGCAGGCCAAATAAGCTGTTCTGGAGAAACAAAAGCAGCATTTGCTCAGGGCATGGTAGAGGGAGCTGCAAATCAGGAAACTGATTTTCCAAGCCAAGACTGAGTTGCTGACCTAAATACCGGGTAGTGCTTCTGGGCCTTTGCATAGACTGAGAGTTTCTGTGCAACAGCATAATTAAGAGCTGAAAAGCTTCACCTGCTAAAATTATCCATTCTTTTATGCACAGGAGAGAATTCTTGCTGAGAGGAAATCTGAAGTTCTGCTCAGGGCTGGTGCCTCAGAATAACCCTAGCTGCAAAGACGATCAATCTTGCAGATATGCTGAGCTTTCCTTTTCACCTCTCCCCACCTGACCCCCCCATCACACTCAATTCTATGGGCTTAACGGAGCAAGTCTATACAGGTTTACTCAGAAGTACGGCCATTGTGTTCAGTAGGATTTAGGAATGTATAGGATTGTAGCCTTAGTTGCTTACCTGCTACATGAGCTGCTCCTTCATTGTCCCTTAACAGATGCAACATTTTGGAAAGAGACAGGTGGTTCTGCTTGCCTATGATATTTTTATCCCATTCCTCCTTCAAAGATCTCAGGGAGGCATACATAGCTCCTCCCCCCAAGTTTATCTTCACAACAGCCCTGTACATTAGGTACAGAGCATGACTGCCTAAAGATCACCCAGTGGGATTTATGACTAAGGACATGTTTGAACCCAAATCTCTCCAATTCTAATCTAACCACTATGTGGTCTTGGTGGTCTAACCACTGGCTCTTGTTGTATGAGCAGAGGTTACAAAACAAAACGCCATCACGAGTTCTTCCCACCCCTGTGATATTCAGATATTCACAGGGTTACCCTGTGATATGTAACATTCAGATATTCAGATCTGTGATATTCAGAGTTACATATGCATACCACAAGATGACACCTGAGCCCAATTGTGAGCACCTGAGCCCCACATATTGTGTCACATGGGGAGATCACCACCACTTATTGCAATATCTCTACAGCAGGCATAAACTATGCTTCTGCTGTCATATATTCTCCAGAGAATTGTGCTACAATTCCATGCTGTGCAACAGGAGAGGCTTCCAACGCTGGGTGTGTGATTGTGTGTGCCTGTGTTTGCATGAGAGTGAGAGAGCACGGCTGAGGTTAATAGTATGGTGTGGACTGGGATCAGATTTTCATTGTCAGCAGATGTACTAATTACAGGAGGAGGAGGTGGTGGAATCCTCCAGCTCATCAGGTTTGAGAAACACTGCTCTAGGGTGATGAATTTCCTTCCATACCAAGCCATTCCCTAACTGGCCGTTCAGCACCAGCCTCTGTCTGTTTAAAGATAAAAGGGGTGGGGGTATCTTGAAAATCCCCCCAGCTAGCCCAACCATCTCCAACTTGAGAAGCTCACCTGTGAACTGCGGTGTACCATCCAGCGGCAAGAGTAAAATTGATCGCAACGTCTACTGGAATGATATCTGCTACGGCGTCTGTGTTGCATTTAACTGTACGTATAATCCCCTTTCCAGTCTGTGTGATAAAGACAAAGCTAATCAGCATCATGTGTCATGCAAGTTAATTGGCCTGATGTACAAGCAACAAACAGTGCAATTTTACTTCTGCGTAAAATTGTATAAGTCCCACTGGGTTCCATGAGGCTTACTCTCAGGTAAGTGTGTCGGATTCCAGCCAAAAATAGCACAAAACCGAGAACAAATTGCACTGCCTGGTCAAGCTCTCCTTGAGAGCATCTCACACACACACACACACACACACACACAAAGATTTTTCAAGGAAAGTCCATCCAATAAAACATACCCATGTCCCCTGTCAATTCCCCCCTCTTCCTTTGAAAAGGAGAGAGGATAATGGACAATGAGGAAACCACCGGATTTAACTGCCAGAGAGTAGGCAGGTCTTGCCAGGAGTGGTATAGCTACGGCATCTGCTATCCGGGGTCAAAGAAAATTTTGTAACCCACCCCTCCATGACAAAATCAAGTCAAATTAAGTAAATACATAAAATATTTTGTGGTTAATGGGCCATAACGTTTGATAGAATACAGATATTCTATCTCCAACACCTGCTGGAGCTGCTCTAGGAGGATTTCCTGCTACCAGCAGGGGGTTGGACTAGATTACCTTACTACTCTATGACTCCAGCATGGTTACAACTGTATGATTCCAGCATGGTTTGTTTCACAACGCTATATTCCAGCATGGTTTATTTCATTGCATTTTGCATTAAATGACCTTTCCAATTATATATAACATGATGGTATTATTCATACTTACAAAGGTTTTCACCATTTTGGCCACTAGTGTCAAGCTCACCTTGTTGCCCTAAAGAGCTTGTTGCACTTGTTGCCTGATGCAATTGCCCCTGCAGCCTCCTTAGCTACACCATTGCTTGCCAGATGCTCCTTAACTGGAAGTAGACAGACTGGGAAGCCCTCTCCTGTGTCTAGCAAGCAGTGGCGTAGCTAAAGGGGAGAGGTGCGGTAAACACTGCAAGCGCCACCAAGTGCTGTGTAAAGAGCCCCTCCCACTCACCACTGGAGCCATTCTGGTCAGCAATTGCAATGTGCAGGAGATGCTGTTTGGTTTGGCAAGCACCTGCGCTTTGCCATAACTGCCCACAATGGCTCCAAAAGCAAATGGGAGGGGCTGCTTACATGCTATGTTGCAGGGCATGCAGTGATTACCGTGCTACCCCTTGTAGCTAAGCCACTCCTTACAAGGCCTTTGTTTCACCAATTTCCTCTCTCCTAAAGATAAGGGGATGAAGTTGCTGGAGAATGAACCAGAAGAATGAGTTGATAGTAGGGGAAAGGGTTAAGATCCCTTCTGAGCTGGGATAATGCAATATGGATAATGCAATATGCCCTTCTGAGCCAGGCAGAGGTGTTTCTACAGGGATGGCAAAGCTCTAAGTTTTGCAAGAAGCCTTACCCTGTTGTGTAAATCCCTCCTCTCCCTTGCTGCTGTAGCCAGTAAGCAACGCCAAGATGTTGCCATTCCCTGTGAGGTTTGGCTAAAACGGTGCAGGAGAGGAGTGATTTCCACTGCAAGGTAAGGCTTCTTGCAAAACTTAGAGCTTTGCCATCCCTGTAGAAACGCCACTGGAGCCAGGTCATAATGCAATACGGGGTGAGGCTTTTCAAACTTTTCAAAGTTTGATTTCTCTAGTTACAATTTATCTCCATCATTATTACTATTATTACTATTAATAATAATAATGTTATTATTATTATTATTATTATTATTATTATTATTATTATTATTATT
>JAJKFI010000003.1:3603865-3642092 GCA_029204185.1 Lerista edwardsae | reverse complement strand
TTATTATTATTATTATTATTATTATTATTATTATTATTATTATTATTATTATTATGCCTATGATGAAATCCGTTTTCACAGACTTCAGATTTAATCAATCCAGATTAAATCCATCCAGGTTAACTAATGTAATAGGTGGAAGTTGCATAGTTTCAATAAACAGGGATGTGAAATAGTCTCACAGACTGAATGGGGTTTTCTTCTAGGAGTAGAATAGAGTCAGGGTATTTTGGTCAGTGATTGGTTTTTAGTGTACACTATTGTTTGGATCAAAGGACCTTACTGAATAATTTCTGAGACCATAATATCCAATGCAAACAGTCTAAAAACAAGTCGTTTTGAAACATTATACCTTCAGGAAACCCCTTCCACAGCTAGCAAGGAACTGCTGAAGACAAAACTTGGTGGGAGAATAGGCTGGCAGGTGGCTGGACAGACTGACTGTGCCTGGGAGTGGGTGGGGTGGAGCCTTATGCAATCCAAGATGGCAATGACCAGGAGGACATGAAAAATATCTTGGCCACTGGGAAAACCCCACAGCACCCCTGTGAGTTTGGTGCAGCACTCTCAGAAGCCACGGTGCAGTTTGGGGACCACTTCTGCAGTCCCTGATCTATCAGGACTCCCAGGCTGTGACCCAGCATTTCAGTGTCCAAGTCCTAGAAGACTGGCAACCCCACTTGAGCACAGAAAGGTTCCTTAAACTGAATCAGAGTCTTGCTCCATCCAGTTTAATACTGTCTACTCCAAATGACAGCAACAGTCCAGGGTCTCACATAGAATTTTCCCTGGCTATCCCATCACTTGCTATCTGATCCTTTTAGCTGGAGAGATCAGCAATGGATTCTGGGACTTTCTGGACACAAGCCTTGTGCTCTAGCACCATGTTATGGAGCCTTCCCAATGATTATAACTCTACACACATAATCTATAACTATGTGATTATAACTCTACATACCGCAATTAAAAAACCACTTGTTCCATTGAAGTTGTCGATCCATCCCTGAAAAAAGAAAAAGGACAAAAAATGTGGTTGGGTTTTTGTTAGTTTGAAATTATATATGGCTTATTGCGGCCTGCACATTAATTTATTTAAAATATTTATCTCCTGCCTTTCTCTTTCCCACTGGGAAGTCCTTGCAGCAAAATGGCTGGTATATATCCAAGGAAACACATAGATGATTGGACTGCCCACTGGGAGTATATGTAAACATATTTCTACTTGCCTCCTGCAGGCTGTCCAATCCCCCTGCCAGAATAGCACACAGTACAGCCTTCGTTACAGCCTGCATGCTATAAAGTGGTGGGGGATTGGGCAGTTATTTCTATTTTCCACAAACACAAAGTAAAATGAGAACAGGCATGCCCCGGTATCCACTGGGGTTCTGTACTAGACCATCCTCTGGTGGATACCTGTGGATACCTGAAACCATGGATACTGGATACTAGGAGAACATCAGTGGTTTTGCTGCAACAAGATAAAAAAAGAGATTTCTTTAATGCTCCCCTATCTTTTAAATAGCAGTTCCAGTATCCATGGAATTAATGAATAACTGAAACTGTGGATACCAAATCAGTGAATACTGGGGCACACCTGTAATAAAAAGTGGTGCATCGCACATGGTAACAGATCCTAGCATGGCCTCTCTATTCCCCCCAGCCAGTATGTGTTCATTCCCCCCCCAAAAAAAAGCCTGATAATGAGATCCCCCTCCATGCCCTGATTGGCAAAAAGCATGATGATCTGAACAGGGCACCACCCTGAGGATTTTTAGCAAACATTTCTAAACAGCAGCTTCCTGCCAGACACAGTGCTGGGAGCAAAGCGAGGGTGGCAGATGGGTTTTTCAGAGTATTCAGCAGAAATGGAAGAGCAGTCATGCTTACAGGGAATGGCTCTTGCCAGCTGGCTCCCACGATGGATGGTCGAATGATGGCAGCATTTAAGTTACCTTTCTCTTGCTGAACCAGGTACTCTGTCAGTGCTTTGGTGAACGTGTAGGTGTTGGGCCAATCCCCAATCAGTTTGGGTGTGATCTCCTGAATCAGGGACTCATCCATCCACCTGATGAGATGAAAAATCATATTCTGTATCAGTGAAGACAGAAGAGGCAAAGTGGTGGTGGTGACAAGCGCATCAGACAGGCAAAATGCCCATCAGGACATTGGGCACAACAACATGGATAGCATTTCAGCGTTTGCAAACTGATCAGTGCTTTTTATTGTAGCTATGCCAATTGTATGTCACCAGCCAACTGAGCCCACAGTTCACATTGTGGGTTGAATTTCTTCTTTTTCATGCACCCTTCTTTCATTTTTATTCCCCTTCTTTTAAAACTTGTTCTTTTAATTGTTATTGAAATGCTGCACTTAATTCTTTCAAATCGGATGTCACGCCTCTAGACCAGCGGTTTCCGAACTCCAGCCCATGGGCCAGATCCGGTGACCTCTTTTTCTGTCCACCCACTGCCCTGCGCTTACCGTTCTGCTACAGGGCACAGAAACGGCCGTACCTACATGTCCCAAGTGTTGCTGCAGCCAGCTGTGCCTGCCCAAAACGCCAGGCACTCAGCCTGCTGGAATGACTGAACCTGGAAGCGGCTGGCCATGGTGACACATGGGACATGTAGGCGTGGCTGTTTCTGTGCTCCATAGTGGAATGGTAAGTGCAGGAGGTGCCGTGGAGCCTTTTTCACGTTGCGACAATCTCCAATTGATACTCTAGACCAATAAGAAAACAGGTAGCTGGCCACTTCCAACAAGTTTTCTCTTAATTCTGTGCTCAGGGCAATCAGCTTTGGAGGACATGTCGAGGTAAAAAAGAGCAGTACAGCGCGTAAAGACAGCACAGCACAGCACAGAATGCGGCGTGACCTTGATGAGAACATTTGAAGCAAATGCTCAAGCTTGTCAGTTCAAATTGGTAGACATTTCCAATCTCATGTTTTTTTTGAGGAAGACGAATTTGGGGTATGGGGTCCTTTGAGAGAGAATTGCTGACTCCTTTGCTCATTCCCCCCCCCCACCACTCTCCTCTCTTTGGCCATCTTTCCCCCCTAGCTGGGCTTATTTCCTTATATTAGAGCAGTGATGGCAAACCTATGACATGCGTGTCAAAGGTGACACACCAACATGTTTGGGTGACACACCAGAGTTCCCCAACCCCCAACACCAACTGAGTTTGTTTTACTTTTATTTCATTTTTGTAATGATTTGATATTTCTTTATGTATAATTAAAGAAATGATTGGGCTGTATTTTTTACATAAATGCACAGAATGATTGGGCTGTATTTTTTACATAAATACATAGAATTTCTCTTTTGTGTGTGTGTGGGGGGGGGGGGGAAGAGTGACACGCCAGCAGAGTCAAGCTAGGCTTTTTTGATTCAGTAAGCCCAAAAGGTTCACCATCACTGCCTTAGAGCATCACCAACCGTAGAGCATCACTTGGGTGAAAACAGACAAAAGGAAGAGGCAGGGTTAAAATACCCCTCTGCTGTTTCTCCCCTATAAACGCTCTTCATGCATTCTACATTTAGAATATTTCATAAATATAGGGCTCAGAACCCCTGCTTGCTAATGTGCTCTGTAGTTCTGGTTTTAGGGGATTAACCACGTACAGGGGTAGTGAACTACATCCAATATTTATTTTTATAGCCTAAGGACCCAATCCTATCCAACCTGCCAGCACTGATGTGGCTGCAATGCATCCTCAAGGTCAAGGAACAAATATTCCCCTACCCTGAGGAGGTCTCCCTGACTGCACCCCAACTGCAGGATGCAGTACACACCCTGATGGCCTGACTACATCAGCACTGGAAAGTTGGATAGAACTGAGCTCTCAGTCAGAGATAACCAAAAGTAGAATAGCCAGAGGAGGGTGCTGCTGGGGTAAGTACTGCAAGTGCCGCAATGTGCCAAGTAAGCAGGAGAATTCATGTTCCCACTTGCCACAGGAGCCATTCCAGGCAGCACTGGCAACATGCAGGAGATGCCCTTTGGTTCAGTGAGCACCTGTGCACTGCTGTCACTGCCTAGAATTGCTTCAATGGTGAGTGGAAGGGGCTGCTTACATGGCGTGTTGCAGCTCCTGCAGTAATTACTGCACCCACCCACCCACCCCCGACAACGTTACTGATATTGATCTGTATTTTCAGGGGCCACTCTATTCTTCAGATACTAGTCTAAGGGTACAATGCTAAACACAAGTACCTGAGAGTAAATCCCATTGAACCTAATGCAATTGACCTCTGAGTAGCCAAGTGAAGGCTACTCCACTGTATGTGGAAGACACACCAAGTGGGTTAATTAGACTTCCCGGTGTCAGAATATAGGGTTTCAGGCCCTTGCCCCTCCCCATGACTGGACATACCCAGAATAAACTGTGCAATGTTCTTAGAATAATGTAGGCAAAATATGAAAACAGGCCATTTCTTTTAATGCAGAGTATATAAATAGTAACGTCAACAACCTGTTGTCCAAAACTTTATATATTACATCCAGAATCAAAGAACTACTTTAGGAATCCCTAAGGTTTGGACATGCACAGTAGGATTGTTGACTCCTCAACCACTTTAACCAGTAGGCTTTAATATTGTATCACAAAATGCCTTAGAAAATCCCCTGAACTGTGAAGCGCTTGTCCACGAATTGCTTAGCTCAGTGGTAGAATTCATATTCTGCACGAAGTAAGGTTGGGAAACAGCCCTGTCTGAAACCCTAGAAATCATGTAGTGTTGACAATACTGACCCAGATAGACAAATGGTCTAATTCTATATAAGACAGATTTGAGAAACACAACTGGACAGTGGCTTTAGCTGTTCTATTCTTCAGATCTCAGATTGAATTTCCACCAATCAGCAGACACAATCAAGAGTCCATTATACAATTAGAAATATGCCCCCTTTTTTCCCCAAAGGTCATCAAATTACTCTTTACATTAGTTTGCATGTAGTAATGTTTTTAGATGAGTAAGAATGAATCTTGTTCTCTATTATCAACAACTAAGATGCTGCTTAATATGAAGTTTGTCTTCCACATTTAAAAGCTGCAGCGTTTTCCACTGGTTTTACAGAGCATGAGGTTACTGTACAAGTTAGCATTTCAAACCTCCTGATATAGGTCATGCACAAGCTACGTCGGAAGAGCCTGCCTTGTTAAATCAGCAAACTCTGTGACCATAACAGCACCATATTACGGGCCCAGTCAGGCATAGTGTAGGTGGTATGAGTGTACTGCTTGCGCTTCGGTCGTAAAAATGCTGTGAAGTGCCTTCACTGCTAGTGGTAAGACATCAGGAAGGCCTTACCAACAGTGCCAGGCCAGTGCCAGCTCCCCACCACCCGGAGGCAGCAACACAAGCTGGCGAGTGGTAAGTGCACTGGTAGCTGGCATTGCACACTTTCCAGGCAGGGTGGGAGGGTGGAACTGGGCAGGGCGGAGGGGAAGAGGTGGGACGGGCAGTGACCTTCGCCACTGGATCCTGTCCATGTAAGGCGGCTCTGCCCAACACGGAGGCCCCCTCTCGTCTGCGTCATCCAAATAGCCGGCACAGACACAAGGAGCCCCGTAGGTGTCCTGTGCCCGTACTCAGATGCAGCAGTAGCGGCTTGGCTACCGTTTTTCCTATATAATAGGCACATGGGCAGCTTAGGAATCCGATGTCATTTTTGAGACAAACCTCTGCAGTTAACTAGTTCAACTGATGCAGAGGCCCTGCAGGTTGACCTCAGTTGTGCTTAATTTCTCAAGAAGTTGAACAATATGGGCAGCGGATGCAGAACAGATGTTTCTGTTCTATAGCTGGAGAAAAAATGTGTTCCCAGCAAAGACAGAAAAAGCAAAAATAGCTACTGTGGAATCCACAGACTAACTAAGAAGGGAACAGAGTATGTTAAACTCTAAACTCTTTGCAGTAGCAAAGGTATGAGGGGTGGTAAGTATTGCAGGTGCTGTAATGTGCTGTGTAAGCAGGCTCTCCCACTTGGTGTTGGAGCCATTCTGGGGAGCTGTGGTATTGCTGTCACTACTCAGAATGGCTCCGAAGTCAAATGGGAGGAGCTGGTTGCAGAGCCTGCAATACTTGTGTAGCTCTTGCTCATCTTCAGCTGTGGCAACAGTTATGCCTCACTGGATCAGATCTTCCCATGTCAAGAGCTCTTTCCGTTCAAATTCACAAAGTGGGACTGTTGGGAATACTCTTCTGCTGACAATTTTCCTTGACGGACAGTGTTGTGAACATTCTACAACATTGCATCATCTCCACCAACAAGTGCTGGAAGCTTCACCACCCTGTTGCTACTGTCAAAATACTCCTATGTTGCAAGATAGATGTAGATTATTTCCAAGAGCAGAATAAGCCACCCAAAGCCACAATTCAGCACAGACAGTAGTATTATGGATTTTGCTAAATCACAGTTATACAGGCATGCCCTAGTATCTACTGATTCGGTATCCACAGTTTCAGTTATCCACGGATACTAGGGACACCTATTACAAAGATAGGGAAACAAATCTCCTTTTTTTACCCTGTTGGAGTGAAACCACTGATGTCCCCCTATCTTTAAAAAGGCAATCCCAATATTCAGTTACAGGTATCCACAGTTGGTTCAGGAACGGAACCCCAGCAGATACCAAGGCATGACTGTAATTTGAAGCTCAGAGGGATTTTATGCACCATTAACAATCTGACCCATAACTCAAGCTCAACGGGGATAATTAGAATTATAGGCAATTAAATTTTACTGATTTCATCTGAACTTCACCCAGATCCAGTATACGTACTGGATGAATTCAAAAAGTATCAAAAAGATGAATTCAAAAAGTATCATTGAACTCAGGGGGATTTCCTTTTAAATAAAGGGCCCAATCCTATTCAACTTTCCAGTGTTGATGCAGCCATACCAATGGGCTGTGCACTGCATCCTTTGGTGGTGGTGGGCTACCAAGGAAGTCTCCTCAAGGTAAGGGAATGTTAATTCCCCTACTTCAGGGCTGCATTGCAGCTGCATAGTCACCGGAACGTTGGATAGGATTGGCGCCAAAGATATATTTAGGATCAAATGTTCCCTTACCAAGAGGAGACCTCCAGGACTGTCTCCAACCCCCCCCCCCACTGCTGCAGGATTCAGCACAAGCTGTTCTGGCATGCCTGCAGTTTATGATATTTGTTTGAATTTTGATGTAAATCTGATTCACGTGCATTGGAGCTGTACTCAATCCATCCCCTACTGTATATCAATCCTAGATCACAACAGAAAGATGGTGTATACAGTAGATGCCCTGTATACAGTTCTTGAAACTGCTTTTAATACATGATGAGAGGGAAACTATGGCAGTCACTTACTGCCAGTGCAAAGTTAGCAACATTTAGTTCCCTGCTCCCTGACATAATCAAATTTACATCAGTGGCCGAAGGAAAGACTGTTCCATCACTTACTCCACAAGGTCAAAGAGTTTCTTGGGGTCCACTGGAGGAGGGTAGATGACTTCCTCGATGTACCTGCGATTGCAGTTTGCATAGGCGGTGGAGACATGAATGAAGGCCTCCAATCTCTGCATTTGGTGGGCGAGCACCAGGAGCTGCTGGGTGCCCATGACGTTTAGTAGGAGTGCATGTCTGGAGAAGAAAGCAGGAGGAGGCCGTGAAAAGGTGGTCTGGTTGGCATGACTGTCTAGGGCTGGACTCAAGCCCACCCTCTTGGCTCCACCAAGAATGACGAGAGTCAAGACATTCAGGAGGAGCAGGAAGACCCCCAGGTCACTTTAGTCTTCTTTTCCCCAGGCCCCTGGATCTTATCCTATCAGGAGAAGATGTGGCCATGAAATGGGAGAGAACATACCCCCTGTACACACATACACCTTCCTGCCTGGGTGGGATCTGAAAGCAATGGGTGTGTCCTCTCTCTCCACTTGGGGACTGCACACAGCTCAGCAGTAGAGCACATATTTTTGTATGTGCAGAAGATTCCAGGTTCCACCTGGGAATGTAGGATCTTCTGCATGGTTTCCAGGAAAGACGGCAACAGAGCTGAGGATGACCTCTCTACCTTTACTGCAGGGAGCTCCTGCCAGTCAAATTAGCCAGCAAGAGCTGGATGGAACAAAAGTCTGACTAGAAGGCAGTTTATTATGGGCAATGGGGCTGGTCAAAGTAACCCCTATTTATTTTGGGCAACTGGTTATGTGCAAAGTTGAGGCTGTTTCAGTATTTGATCACCTGTTACATGCAGTGTTTAGTGCAGTGTTACATGTTCCCTTATAGGGACGTGGTGGCGCTGCGGGTTAAATGTGCTGCTGGACTTTCTGACCGGAAGATTGGGAGTTCAAGACCATGCAACCGAGTGAGCTCCCGTTGCTTGTTGCAGTTCCTGCCAACCTAGCAGTTCGAAAGCACCTAAAAATGCGAGTAGATAAATAGGTACCACTTTGGTGGGTACCTATTTTTTACCTTGTTGCAGCAAAACTACTGATGTTCCCCTACAGTATCTTTAAAAAGTATCTTTAAAAAGGCATTCCCAATATCCATGGTTTCAGTTATCCACGGCGGGATCCGGAATGGAACCCCAGCGGATACCAGGGCATGCCTGTACTTTTGAAGGTTGAAATAACCTGAAAAAGTCTCCAAACCCCACATAAAACTTCCCCTAAAGTACTCAGCTACCTCATGAGTAAGCTATTACAGTATTGATTTCTGCAAGATGTTTTGGGAGCCCTTGTGGGGTTGATAGGCAGGAATGTCTTCATACTTATATAAATGGGTAACAAAAAACCAATCTACAACCTTAAATTGGGTTTATAATATTGGATTTTAAAAATTCAGGGTTTTTTAGAATGCAAAGAGACAAGTTCTCCTGTCTTTCTTTTGAAATGGAAAACTGGACCTATCTAAACCTTTGGTTTGGTATACATTTATAGATCGGCCTCAAATTTTTTATATGTGGAATTCCTTGCCATAGGAAATGGTGATAGCACTTGGCCTAGATGCCTTTAAAAGGGGATTGGACAGATTTATAGAAGAAAGGTTTATCACATGTTACAATCCATGATGAAATGCAACCTCCTGATTCTCTTAATGCCAGATCCCGTTCAGGATACAAATATTTTGAAGTCTTGTATGTACCCTGAAGCATCTGATGGGTCACTGTGAGAAACAGGAAGCTGGACTAGATGGGCCTTTGGCCTGATCCAGCGGGGCTATTCTTATGGAGCAGGACTTGGAAAGATGGCTGCATTTGTAGTGTTGATACCTGCAATACGTGACAATTTGGGAACATGAACAAAATGTCATTTTGTTTATTATGACAAATGTGTCCCTCTCCCCAGTTCTTGCTAGTGGTTTTTCTGTTGTGAGACAGGGCTTTTCCTGAAAACTCAGAGGCCCCCACCAAACCAATGCAGGGGAAAGCAGGCAAGTGGACTGATGCAATCCTGCTTATTTGATCAAGATCACTTCATGCTTTCATTTTCTTGTAAAGAAGCAATTCTCAGCAAGTGCTTAGTAGGATTTACTTCCTATAAACAAGTAAATCCAATGAAGACAATGGAGTAAGAAACACAAGAAACAGGGGAAGCAGAACCTACTTCAGCGGCTCATCAAAGCGAACTGTGGCAGCACAATGGAAGACGATGTTGACTTCAGAGAGGAGCTCCTGGGTGTCCTCGGGCGTGATGGCCAGGTTGGGCTGGGTGAGCTCGGCATTGATCGGTTTAATCTTCTCATGGAAGTTGGGCCACTCTTCTCGAACTCTGTCAAATACCTGGAAAAATTAACACAATCATCACATCAATTAGGACGAAATCAGACAAAATGAATGTCCAGATTCCTACGCATTTCATCTAAAACCATTTCATTGTTTATGTATATTCACAGAAAAGGGGGAGTTTATTCTTAGGAAATAAAGGGCCTGGGCATGTTACACACGGGCTTTGTGAGCCATCATCGAGCAGAAAACAATCCACAGGAAAAATAATTCTGTCAAGCATGTCTTCTTATTCCAAATTCCAACTCGCAGGCAAATTCTTCATCCTGTGAGGGAGGAGATGGAGATTTTTCCAACCATGAGCTTTCCATTGCCTCTGGTTCAAAGCAAGGAACTCTATCTGTGAAGAGCCCACACAACATGTTCCTTCAGAGGTTTGGGGTGGCAACAGAATAAAGGGAATCATGTTCATTTGAAGTGCTGTCCTAGGAGGTGGGCAGCTGAGGCTCAGACCTCTTTATGTGTCTCCTGTAACTGTCAGCCTCACAGGTCCGCAGATTCCCTTCCTTCAATCTCTTCCCTTCTATTTCCCTTCCCTCATCCTTCTGCAAGGCCTCTCCTTCATCTGCAGGCTCCATAGTCTCAACAGGAGCAGAATACTCCTGTGTCCATCCTCCCCAAGAGCCGCATTCTTCCAACCCACCTTGGGCTCTCCTTCTGTCCCGGTGCATCTCCAAATGAGCTGTAAAAGCCTTTTGATGCAATATCTGGTCTAAAAATTAGCTGGATTATCCAGGTTCTATGGAAGCCTTGGTTATCAGTGCATGATATTCAACTGACAGGTTAATACACATGGCCCACAGTTTTTAAGTTAATATTTATTGGTTAGGATCACATCAAGCAATAGTGTAGCCAGAGAGTGGATGAAGCAGTAAGTACTGCAGGCGCCACAATGCACCGGGTAAGCGGCCCCTCCTACTCGCCATTGGAGCAGTTTCAGGCAACAACTGCAAGTGGGAGAGGCCACCTACACAGCACATTGAGGCGCCTGCAGTACTTAAAGTGCCGCCACCCCCACTATGTTACTGACATCAAGCATAGCCAATTCCTACTTTCTCTCTCTGCCTTTTGAAACTAGAAGTTGTCAGAACACTATGTCAGGAACATGATGGCAATTCAAAGCTTAGTGCACTTTGTCTCCCAACAGATATCAGGGTAGTCGGTCCCTCATTACTACAAAGTTTTGTGTCCTTGGCATTCAGTGTTAGACTATTAGGCTCAACTTGTATCTCTTTAAAGATTGCCATCAACGCATTCTGCAACAGTCAATTCCATAAATTACGTGTTGGACTTAACACACATGTACTTAAAGTACTTTCCCTTTTGGTTTGACTGAAGCTGTCTATCAATGGAATTGGTGATCCTAAGATGTCATGGCAAGGAACTGGGACAAAAATTCCTCTCTAGCCTGCATCATTTGCAAGCCTGAATCATGTCCCCCTCTTAGTTGTCTTAAAGAGCCTCATTAGCTTTAGCGTTCCTCATATAAAAGGTATTTCAACTCCCTGATCTCTGTGGTTGTCCATTTCTGCACTTGCAGAATTTGCAAGGATACAGCTGTGGCTTATTTGTTGTTTAAAAAAAACAAAACAAACCAATACCCCCCAAAAAACTCAGTCAATCCAAATTCTGCATCAAGATACCTGACTTATGCATGCAACACAAGGTATGCAAGTCATGCATTTTACCTTAATTAGAATATAAATACATTAATATTTATATTCTATAGTTATTCTGCATAATTTATTATGCTGTTTTGCCATGTGTTTTTTGCTCCCCTGGAGAGCTTTTGCTCTTCTTAGAGTGCAATCTTAAACTGGAGTTAGGTCGGCATAAACTAAGCCAGCAAAGTTTGGCCAGCACAAGGGCCACCATAAAGCATTTTTGGACCACTCTGAGTCAGGGAGGATGGCTCACTTCTGTGTGTTGGCCTCTCTGACTCCAAGAGTGGTCCAAACATACTTTACCGTGGCCCTTGTGCCCGCCAAACTTTGCTGGTTTAGCTTATGCTGGCCTAACTCAGTTTAGGATTGTGCCCTCATTTTGATAGTCACGCAAAGCTGATAGTCATGCAGCCATGCCCCTTGACATTGTTCTTCCACTACTCCTCTGGCTTCGACCGTTTAGCTTTACCCACAAACCTTCCAGCCAGTTTTGCTTTCTTAAAAAGGAAAGTGGAGGTTCTATGGGAGCAGAGTTCCACCCAGTCCCTTCGGCAGCTGCAACAACAGCAACCCTCTTTGGACAGCCAATGTGTGAAAAATAAGCTTCACCATCCTAATCTAGGCAGCTATGCACGGTCAGCTGTCCCCTCTGCTTTTGTTCCTTCTCTTGGGATTTATTTCTAAGCCGTTTCCGCCACCTCCTCCCCCCCATGTACAAACAAAGCATAAATTTATTATGTCCACTTAGAGGGAATATATGGTCACTTCTGCACTGGCGAACAACACACAGTTTTTAATCAGATTTGGTGTTCAGCGTGTGCTTTCTTTAAAAGGTGGAGATGCCACTTCCAGGCACGACAGCTCAGGAACAAAGACACTGATTATTCTGAAGTGGCGAGAAGGGCAGGGAGGAGGACAAGGCGATAGCACAGTTTCAGCACTGCTGAGGGTCAGCAGCTGAGGTGATCCTACACGGACAGCTACTTAGGCTCTGGTTTTAAATAAATGCAATTGTGGGGGTGTCCCTCGTAAGCCAATTGTCTCAAACCTCAGCATCTGTCACTGCTAAGATGGCTAAACCTCTGAATTAATAATGCATACCATTTCCCCAGGACAGCCCTTGCTATTATTCCTAATGATTAAAAGCTCTGGCCCTTATAACGTCTACTTACAAAACCAGTACAGTCTTGTCGACCAATAATCTAAACTTTCAACCAGTGTGCTGCGGAACATCTGTGTGCCACGAAAGGTCCACAGATGCGCCGTGGGAGTTTGGGTCATACATTAGCAGGGCCTTTGGAGATGTGAGCCCCCTGCCAGCAGCACAGTGTGCCTTGTCAATTTTCCAACAATTGATGGTGCGCCTGACAATTTTAGTGCCTTGTCAGAGTGCATTCCAATCATGTGCTTTGGCCAACGCAGCTATAAAGCACTTTCACACCACTTCAGATGTCAGCAATGTCAGTGGAGTGGCCTGTGTCACCCAGCTAGCACTGCAACCAGACCTGTGCTCGCCAGAACAAGGAGGTAAGGCACTGAGCAGTTCGGGGGCATGGGGAGAGGCATTTCTAAATGGGGCGGGTGGAATGAGATTGTGGATCAGGCCCAGGAGAGTGGCAGGATTGGTGAAGGCCTTCTCTGCTTTACCCCAACCCCACCCCTTCTGGCCTTACACTGGAGTTCCTGGATTTGCACCAACTATATAGTTGCTGCGGATCTGAGAAGCCCCATATGGGTTGCTGGGGCTTCACCCGGGGTAAGAGGAGGAGACCTTACCTTACCTCTGAGGAGACCTCCTGCCACCTCTTAACCTGTGCAGGATACACGGCAGGCCATGCGGCATCCAGTGCCAGCACTGGTTAGGATTAGGTTGTCAGTGTGCCATGAGATGAAAAAGGATGAAAATCACTGAGCTCAGAGATATGAGGTTTCATGTGCAGTATATTAACGAAACGTTAAGGTGGCTTCTTCCAGCAGCAATAGGCAAAGGCAGAAACACAGTAGGTGTAGAGAACAAGCCAATGTGTATCTTCTCATTTGCTGCTTTTAAACATCCATTCCAAATCTGACCAAGTCCAAATAAACACTGTTTGCAAATGTCTTTCCTATTAAGTTTGACATTCAATATGATAGTTCTCTATTTTCAACACTGTTTCAATGGCAACAAGTTCCAGTGATCCTACTTGGAGGACTACAGGATTGCTGCCAAAGACAATTTCTGAAAGCTTTGATTTGACTTATTTTGTCATCCTATCTCCTAATATCCAACATTCTGTAACACAAACATAATAATAATAAACCTTAATTGCCAAATAAAACTTTCAGAAATGACCTTTCAAAAGACAGGCAGCACTTATGCATACTAATAAAAGTCTGATGGGAAAACAGAAAGAACTAAATGAACACACACAAATCCCAGCAGAGCTATTAAGATTCATTTAGAGCTGGGTGTCTAGCACAAAGCAGACAGCTTGATTATTTCATTTATACAGACACCATATGCATTCCAATGTCACACTAAACCATGGTTTAGTGTTACCGTCACAAGTCTCAGGTTATCATACTACCACTTCCCTTCTCACATGATGGGAGTTAAACGTGCAGTTTCCATTTCACTTGTAAAACAAATGGGGATTTATTACTGTCTCCAAACCTAAGAAATCCCTGTGTTTTAACCAGAGATTATTAACAAGCCAAGACCTTAGTTTGGTATCCTGGCTTGCTTTGCATACAGGGTCTTTTCAGTAGTGGCCCCCCAGTTGGCAAACTTGCTTCACCCATAGACCAAGCCACATCTGTGGCTGCCTTCCCAGCAGTGACCACCTGGTCACTCTCCCCCTCCCACAGTCCCCTGTCCTGGTCCATCTGAGCTCTGCAAACTTGACTCATTTAAATATTACACATACTTTTGAAACTACATTAAGTCTGGGTGGTGCAAGAGTTGCTACCCAGGTTCACGACTTGCTGTTCTGTGAATCTCTGCAAATCTCACAGCTCGCTTTGCTCTACAAGCTAAGATTGTTCCCATCATGCTATGCCCTGTGTTTCCTCTTAGGAGGAGGAAGAAATGAGACCACAGTGTTCTGAGAACTGGAGCTGCCTCATCCTCGGCAGGGACTCTGTAAAGGAAGAAGAAAACATGGGACGCACTGTGAACGATCCCAGCTTATAAAACCAAGGGAGTGGTGAGCTTTCCAGAATGGAACCCTTATATAAGAAAGACAGTATGTGTACTTGTACATTCAGTTACTTTGATATGGACATTTCCTTGAAGTAAACAACCAATGTACTTATCCACAGTAGATAACCCCTTGAATGAAACGCACAGCTTCATAGAACAATGACGAAGGAACGAGGGGTTCTATCTCTTTTATAAGTAGTCTGAAATGTCGCTAAGAAATGCGACAGCTTACACAAGTTTGTGGGTAAGGTCCAAATAACTCAAAATTGTGCCTGGTTCAGCTAAAACCCAGTAGGATGGCCACAGCAGGGTTTTACCTGTAAATAAATTTTTGCAAAACAACTGTTAACTCAACTAGGCTCTGTTAAATCAGAAATGCAACAGGGAATAAATTGCTTTTTTGATGCTTCTAATTATTGCTGCTTCTCAAAAACATTATTTGCAAGAAAAACGGTGATGATGTGAAAAAGGCACAGTGGCCTTGAGGCCTGGCTAAGGGCACTGAGTCCCACAGGTTTGGACTGGTAAAAAGGGATGGAAGGAAGGAAGGAAGACGTTCCATGACTTTTAGAATCAGGTAGAGCCTCTCTCCAGGTTAGGAAACTACTCACATGTACAAGAAGCCTCAAAGCTGGAGGGATCTAGAAGTAACATCCATGGTGCTACCTATTTTTACAGAAACATGAACATGGTGCCGGATGCATGATAGGAGGGCACGACTACTCTGGTGACATTTCAGTGGCAGTCCTACTGCAATAGTTGGGGGGGTGGCAAATGCCCCCAGCGCCGCACTGGTGGAGGCAGGGCGACAGTGACAAGGCGGCGTGGAGTTTGGCCCTCCTTCCTGCTCTTGCCTTTGAACGGCTCCAAAAATGGAGCATGGCCTGGCGTGGGGGCGAGGCAGGGTGGCGCAGGGAGCTGGTGCAAGGAGTGGCCTCCTCGGACCTTGCCCTGGGTGGATCCTCGGCTGGGTCCAAAACTGTGACATTTTGCTTGGACTGATGGCAAGGAAGCACCAAATACCACAGGCCAAACTTTTGTTCTTCAGAGGACCTGCCTCTCCAACCCAGCTGGTTGGCAGAGGAGAAACCTTGCCTTGTCTGGGGGAAATTCCATGATCAGCTACACTTTGTTTGGTCAGTGAACTTAAAACCCATAAACATGCCACAACCTGGAGCTCTCCGACTTCGGAGAGAACAAAGAGGTGACTGTTGGTTTCCCTCACCAACTTCATTGTAAATTCAAGCAAGAGTGGTGTGGCCTGCAGCCAGAAGAGAAAACCACACCATGAAGGCAACATCTGGTGACTGAGGGTTCTGTGCATCTCTTCCACATAACATATTGTAACCCCCGCCCATTAAAAATAGTGGTTTAGATTACCCTATGTAAACTGCCTTGAATGCTGGGTAAAAACAGAGAAAAGCAATATATTAATACCTGTGTATGTATATATAATTAAATTAAAGCATAGGCCACTGGACAGGACAACAGAGGCACATTTCCTGAACAGGGAGATGGGCCATCATGAAACAAAGAAAGGTCTGTAAACTGCTTTGTGAAGTTTTTGGTTGGCAAGTGGTATATTAATATTCTTAAAAAGGAGTAATAATAATCTGCTGGCCCACAGACCCCGCCAGTCTGCTGTTCACTTGCTTGCTCATGAATGGCTCAGCTACCCACTGTGCCAAGTGCCCCCATTCCCTCTGCTGCCCAAGAACTGCTGTGCCAGGCAACATCCAAAACGGATATCCTCTTCTCTCTTTTGAACCTTTCTTTCTGCATCACTCTTCCTCTAAGTCAGCTATTTCCAACCAGTGTGTCATGGCACATTGATATGCTGTGAAAGGCTCGCAGGCGTGCTGCAGGAGTTTGGAGCACAGCAGTTGAAAATTGCCGAAAAACTCTTCCAAGTTCTGCGGCTCTGTTTCTAGGGCTCTGCCGGTGGAAGAAGAAGGACAGAGAAGTTGTCACAGACAGTTGCCCTAGAAACCAAGCCATAGAACCCGGATATATATAATTTGTCTCAGAAAACAGAGTTTAATGAGCACATAAGTCTTTCCTGTATTTTGAATTATAGCTTTGTCTCTGTGCGTACGAATCTAAGGCCAAATATAGAAGAATGATGAATTAGGCCACCCATATTCACAAGCCTGCTTCAACACTGGGAATTTCAATGCACTGTGCTAATAATATCACAAACAGCCTACAAAACTATTTTCCAGCCTTGTGATTGAAATTACATGTGCTGACCCTCCCCCGTCCAGGGAAATTCAGAGCATTTTCTGTACTTGCATCGGGGTGGGGTGGGGGGGCCGTCATCTGAACCACACCTCTACAAGTGCTGATAAATTTAATGCGTCAGAAGGGATTCAGGCTAGGGGAGTGTGAAATCCATGGCGGCCAGCAACCCTGCGTCGGGGGGATCGATGCCATGTGGTTGCCCCCACCTACTGCTCCCCTTGATGCAGAAGACATGACTTGGACTTGACTGCAGTGTCATGGAAGCTACTTTGGTGACTATACGTTCATCTGGATGGGGACCTCTGCTCCTTAACAGAGCTCACCTACCCTTTTAATATGAGTTATGTTGCTCTTTCTTCCCAGGTACAGACATCCCACTCTGGGGAACTGAAGAGCTGCCAGATGCTGGATCGAACTGTCAGGGTGCCGCAATGTACTTATGGAGAGGGGTGGTCCCCCGGTCTCTTCTGAATCTGCTGTTGGATTTCAGGGGTTCAGGCCAGGGGCCTTATAACTTCTGCCACTGGGACTTACCCCACTGCAGAAGGCCAGCCAAGTGTCTCGCCCTGGCGGGTTTCGCCTCTGCTGGGAGCTGGCTAATGCACCCCTTCCAAGTGCTGGGGGCAGCCGGGTTCCATCAGGATGAGGGATGGGCCAGGAATGGGCCTTATTTCTGGGGTAGCCAGCTTTGCCAGAGCACCCTTCAGGGGCTGAGAGCTCCTTGTAGCTCCCTCTAGGTGAGGGATGGGGCAGGTCAGGGGTTCCTCCAGAGCAGAAGCAGGTCCGCCTATTGCCCAGTCGCTGCTGCTTACAGTGCGACTTCTTCTAGCAGCCACCTGGCTTCTTTTGAAGCCTGTGGCTGCCAGCCATGCTCCTTCCAATCATGCAGGAACAACACCAGCCATTTCGTCCTCCTGCGAGACCAGTGCCAGCACTGCCAGCCATGCAGTGCAGCAGCCTCGGCCTCCCACACACCCCACCGTCCCGCCAGCCTCAGTGCAGCCTTCCATCACAGAGCTTCTGGTTGGGTGGCTTGCTGCAGCGCTCTCCTAATAGCCATTCAGCATGACGTCTTTGGCCCCACCAGTGCGCCATCCTTCAGCAGGGTGACAGGGAGGGACCAGTATGCGAGTGCATCGTAAGAAAGCACATACTTTATGGCAGTGGTTCCCAAGCTTTTTAGCATCAGGACCCACCTAAAAAAACGTTTCACTTTACCAGCCACTTGAGCCTCTACAGCTATAATGGTGATTGGGCAGGAGTGTCCCCTCCCCCAAATAGCAGGTTGTTGAACACTTGATACACATAGCATGAGCTACCCTGACAGTTTTGCAACCAAAGACTGGGTTGTAACCCACTGGTGTGCCACAGACCCACAGCTTGGGAACCACTGGTTTACGGCATGGGTCTGGCTCATGGTGAGAAATACTGTATCTCCTGAATCAGCTCCTAGTTAAACAACTGTTTACATACAAAGATTGGAGTTCTTTGTTTTTTAGAAGTGGTAAAATAAACATTCAGGAGATTTCAATGTCAATGTGAACATTATTGTTCACCTACAATGACAACTTTCAATGTAGTTTTAGCAACCATTTTGCCCCTGATAACTGAGCTACTGTTTCCATTCAAACTACAGTAGAGATATAGTTTTGCTGTTCTCCTATAACATGCAAGTATCAAGATGATCTTAATTAAATACAGGCTCCTTTTTCTTTCTTTCTTTCTTTAACCTTCTGGAGAGAACAAAACCTCTTTCATACCTTCATGATATCAGCTGAATGGAAATGGAAACTATAGACAGACTTAAGGGATATCCCAAACCATCACAGGAGAGTTGGTTTGGACAGAGAGGGAGGAGGAACAGGGAACCACATAATGTAGCTGACTTTGCAGCAATTTTATTGCCCTGCAGATTGATGTCATAAATCAGAAAAAAAGTGTTCTAGCAATTCCTGACTGCAGAATAAGTTAGGGAAAAATGGAAAATGTGAAATGTCCATCAAGCCTAGTTTAATATAAGGGAAAAAAATGTTCACATGCTCTGTTGATGGAGGAAGAGGAACAATTTATTACTACAGACAGAGTTGCAAAACCCGGAAGAGGCTCACGGAATCTGGAAATGACATCACAAGAGGCAAAGACCATAGACAAGATCATAGAAGTCATGCACCCTAAAAAGAGAAAAATTGAAAATTGTTGGTCTAAAGATAGTTTGGATTCTGGCTTCAGCAATCCATCCGGTTCCTCTTTAAACACTGGTGTGTTCATTGCCTCCATATATAAAAAGAACCATTGCTTTCCGGCTACGGAAATACCCAAATGGTAGGCATATGTGAGCAAAGAGGGCTGGCTAGGATCTTTTGGTTGCAGAGAAGCCAGGCAAGAAGACTCTGTCCTGACTGCCCTGAAAAGTGACTTTTCTATACTGGTGCTGAAGTTCTTAGTAGCCTAGTTAGGAGGCTGAAGCATTTCAGAAGCCTCTGGGAGGCTGGAACATTCTGCAAATTGGGAAATATAGGAATAAATAAGGAGAAATCAGGAGCTTTTTTTTTTTAAGAAAAAACCCACAGCCTTGAAATATATGTCATTTTAACACTCACTTCCATTTGAAAGGGCAAGGAACACATGCTCTTATTTATTTCAGTTTCGAGATAAACTGAACTATCAGTCTGTGCATGTTAGACCAGTGTTTCTTCAACTGTGGGTTGGGACCCACAAGGTGGGTCACATGCAAAGTTCAGGTGGGTAGTGTAGTACCTACTGCAGCCATACTGAAAATATGGGAAGATGTGATGCTGGAAAGAGAAGGGCTGTGTGGTTGTTTTGCTTGTGTCAAGGTTGCAAATAGGCTTTTTCATTCTTATTCACTTTGCTATTGGAAAATAGCTGAGAAATATTATATTGCTGCGTTCTCAGGAAAGCAGCAGCTTCTGGTGTCACAATGACGGCACTTCTGGTGAGCCCCAGATAAACTGTCATTCTAAAAAGTGGGTCCTGGTGCTAAAACATTTGAGAACCACTGTCCCAGTGTGTGAAGAGATGCCAAAAGATGTCACATCCTAAGACAAGCTTTGGAGCAAAACAGTGACAATCTAGCTGCACCACCATTTGCTGATTTCACATAATTTTCCCCAACATATGAATAGTCCTACTATCAAACCTAAGGACATGACCAAACTCCTTACCTTGCATTTCACCATATCCACCACTCTTTCTTGCATCGATTGTCCAGACTTGGGCCTCACGAGAATATAAATAGCCTTCACATTGGGGCTGGAACGCAGCAGTTTCTCCATCAGCACTTTGCCCATGAAACCTGTGGCTCCGGTAAGAAGTACTGCCTTCCCATTGTAGTAAGCTGCAATTGAAGACATGGCGCTTTCAGTCTTTCCTCCTTCCAGCTTCTTTGTGGAGGTACCTAACAGAAAGATGAAAGAGTTCCAGACGTTAGATGTTAGACATATTGGCGTCAGGACATGGAAGAGCCCTACAGGCACTTATAGAATGAACTTCAATAAAGTAAGATGCTAAAAAAATACAGACTTCAGGTAGTTTAACGTTGGTTCCATCAGAATTATTAGGTAATACAGTGGGCCCTCCTTATCCGCGTGGGCTTGGCATCTGCAGATTCTGAGCCTGTGCTGAAGGGCCCCAGAAACAGAAGTGACAGAAACAGACAGAAGCAGATGTGCCTCCCAGAGGCTTCTGAAAGGCACTTCCAGTTTGCCAGCAGCGCACCCTACCTGGCACATTTCACTGTCTGTGGAATTCAGTATCCATGGTGGGGTGGGGTTAAGCAGTATACTACGAACCTCTGCTGCTGTTTTGGTTCTGTAACACACACACACACACACACACGCACACACGCACACACGCACACACACACACACAGAGAGAGAGAGAGAGAGAGAGAGAGAGAGAGAGAGATTTGGGAAATAAGAGAACAATCACCTTGTCACATCATAATATTTCTATAGTCCTTTCTGACTGTGCAAAGGCCTTCATATGCATGATCTTGATCATGCGCTTATAACAATTTTGTCAAGTCAGTATGCCGCCGCTGGAGAGCTACTGCTGAGAGGAGGAAATGGTTTACCCAAGGCCACCTACTGAGATAATGGGAGAAGTAAAAAGTCCTGATTTGCAGTCAATTTACACAGTTTTCAAGGAGAAAGACTCACTGAATTGAAAGGGCTCACTTCTAAGATGCACACCCTTGCACTGTCAGCCATTACACTACACCGGCTCTCTAGTGTCTCTAAGTTTTGAAGTATGATGGGAAAATCAATTTAAGGCCCAGTCCTATGGTTTTCCCAGCCATAATCTGCAGCTCCACTGAAACGGGCTGTGCATGAGCATTATTTGACACAGCAGCATGTTTTCAAAAAACAAGGACTAATACAGGAAAAACCCGTTTCCCCTGTGTGTGGAAGCACTGTAGGGACCTGCACAGGGCTTTCAAGGATAGCGCATGACAGTAATCTTTCTAGAGGTTTTCTACATAAATATCACTGTGGTCAAGAATCCAGAAAAGCTCCAGATGTCATGTGACATGCAAAGATGGAAAAAGCAACTGGTGAGTGTAGGGGAGATTCAGGAGAATCCCCCAGGCATGCGCCTGATCCTTCAAGGGAATAAGATTCCATTCAGAGCAGGCCATCGATCCCCAGGTCAATCAGGCTGCTATCATCACAGAGTCCTGACAGAGATTTATAAAGTCTTTCTATAAAAAATTAGTCTCAGGGTGTTGGTTTTTAAAGGAGAATTCCTTAAAAAAAATGCTAACACTCAGGGCGCAATCCTAACCTGGAGTTAGGCCGGCACAGTTAGGTCAGCAAAGTTTGGCTGGAACAAGGACCACTGTAAAGTGTGTTTGGACCACTCTCAGAGTCAGAGAGGCCAGCACACAGATATGCACCATCCTCCCTGACTCTGAGTGGTCCGAACGCACTTTACAGTGCCCCTTGTGCTGGCCAAACTTGGCTGGCCTAACTTCAGGTTAGGATGCGCTCACACACAAACACAGAAGACAGAGCCTATACAAGGTCACCCTCTTAGTCTGCCATTTTCAAGCCACTGTTCTGCAGCACATTGGTGTGCCATGAGTGGTCCACAGCTGTGCCATGGCAATTTGGGGGAAGGTAATTTATTAGTAGCAGCATGGAGTGCCTTATCAATTGTAAAAAAGAAAAAAAAACTGATGGTGTGCCTTGACAATTTTAGTACCTTCTCAGAGTGCCATGAGATGAAAAAGATTGAAAACTACTGCTCTTAGCAAATATTGCTCCTTTCCTAAGGCGTCAACAGGATCCTGATAGTGAGCCATGATACAGATTAGGCCCAAATATACAGAAAAATGTATCCCTGGCATCCTCAGGCTTCATAATTCTGCAAGTCCTAATAACAGAGTACTGACTATATTGCACAGTGCCTTTTGTGAACTTGCTTGCAAGGCCTTGTCTTTAAAAGCCTGCCCAGGGTCTCAAACTCTGCTGTATTGGAAAGGGAGATAAGGGTTAGCCAGCCACAGGGGTGTTGCACTTAATGTGGATTTTTGGACTTAAAGAGCAAGACATCAAATGCAAATCAAATAAGCAATGCAAACTGCAGACAAGGCGACTTTCAAATGTCATCACATCTAACTTTTTTGGCTGGCCGGAGCTTCCCACTTTCCTGAGCAAGTTGATGGGCAGCTACTACATGCCTTTTTGTGTGTGTGAGGAGACAGCACTGGAGGCTTATGACATTTGAGTGACACCATCTTTTTTTCAGGAATTCTGAATCCCGGACCATATGAAGGGAGGGATGGCGGAATGGGGGAGTGCATTCTGGTGGGCGGAGCATCCTGGGGAGAGGGATGGAGCCCAGATCCAAACCCCTGTCCTTGGTCTGCATGGCCCCAATTCGGACTGTGCGGTGTGCTCAGACTTGTGCCTGCTATACAGGAGGTGCAGATCTTAGCAACCCCATAGGGGTGGCTAGCACCTATTCTTGGATAAGGGGACGAACATGCCCTTACCTTGGATACAACACAGGCCAGGTGGCCTGCCTGTTCCAGCACAGGTTAGGATATTGCCCTAAATAACATGACATGTTAGGATATTTTCCTCACCCCATTCTCACTTGATCAGATACGGCACACAGAATCCAAAATTAAAGTTGTTAATAGACATGTTTTGACTCGATACCAGGAAATGAACAGAAATATTCCAATGTCTCAATACCATAGGAAAATGAATTGAAAGGCTGAGAGGAGAGGAACGGAACTGTATGCAAGAAATCAAGCCTTCTATTATGCCCAGCTAAATATTTCGTATATGAAATGCAATGAGCTAAAATCCAGGGCCATTTCTTATCCAACCTGAACAAAATGTATGATGTATTATTTTCTGATTGACTGCACAAAGTAAAGGCAGCCAGAAGAAAACGGCTTCTTCAAACACCACGTAATTAAATTATGACCAGAAGATGTGATGATGACCACTAGCTTAGATAGCCTTTAAAAGAGGCAAATTGGTGAGGCAGTGGTTTGCAAGCTTTATCTCTACCGAGTGTTTTCTAAATCAACGCCTCTGCCAAAGAATGGTACACCAGGACATGTCACAGAACCTCCCCACATTGTGGAGAATTCTAAGGCATATTCCAAGACACAGTTCCTATGGCACTGCCCAGGGCATATTGAGCATTCGCACTGGAATACACCCATCACCCTTCTCTGCCCAGAGAACTGGTCACGGCGGAGCAGCACTCTTTCAGAGAAGCTTGATCTTCTGCTTAAGGAATGTCATAATTCCGCAAAGCAGTTTGACAGCCACAGTCACTGAGGGGAGTTCATTAGCAAGGCCAGTTCAATGGAGTCTCAACACTTGGAAAAAGGTAATTGTTGAGGGGAAAAACAACCTGCCCATGAGAACAGCAGGGTAGGCCCCACCACAATTGTGTTGATTTGAGTTCAGCCCTATACATTATATTTGGTATTATTAGTAAATAGTATGGTGTTAGTGGGGGGGGGGGAATCACCTCAGAATGTCTGTAGGAATTAGGAACCCAGAGGGGTGGAAGAGAATTAAAGGGTAAAATAGTGAAGCAGGGTTCCCGCCAAAGTTGAGATGACCAGAAGGAGAATTGCTGCACCTGAGGTAACGTCTGATGCAGGAAGCAACCTTACCAAATATGGGCAAGGCTTCCTGCCTGCAGGAGCAACCAAAATGATTCCTGGGCTGGGGTACCTCCCTTATCAAAAAAGGCTACAGCATTTGGGGATGTAAGTAGACAGAGGGATGTTCTTTTCCCTCTTACACAACACCAGAACCAATTGAGTATTGTGAGAGTTAGGACAGATAAAAGAATATACTTTTTATCCAGTGGTAAATTAATCTGTGGAACTACTTACCAGAGGATGTGGGGATGGTGTCTGGTCTGGATGCCTTTAAAAGGACATTGGACAGATTTATGGAGGAAAACTCCATCACAGGTTACAAGCCATGACAGTGACAAACGGGGCCGCAATCGCGCCCACGGCAAGGCGACGAAACCGCGCCTCTGGCACGTCGCCCCACCCCCATGCGTCAGCCCGCCATGCCTCCCTGCGCCTGGAATTGCTCCATTTTGGAGCAATACGAGCGCGGGGGGGTGGGCCAAAAAGCACGCCAGCTCCTCTGCGTGATGCTGCCTCGCCGCTGCCGGCGCCTCCCCGCTGCCAGTGCCCATGGCTGCCGCAACCCCTGGCGACACCCTCCCTCCGCCCCTGAGCCATGATGAGTATGTACAGTCTAAAATTAGCTTGTTGTTCATCATGAAGGCCGGATCAGAATTTTTTGATATCATCTGAATTGGCCGTGGGTGGCAGGTTTTTTTGCCTACCTCAGACTGACAAGCGAGGGACAGTGTGTTAGTAGATTTCGTGTTTTTAAAAAATGGTCACTTGTGCTGAATGAAGTTAAATTCAAGCTCTAATCTGTTATCTTCATTGGAGGTGCAAGGTAAATAGGCTACTTCAGGTGCCAGGGAATGGCAACAGGATGCAGGTATCTTGTTGTCTTGAGTGGTTTCCTCAGGCATCTGCTGAGCCACTGTGAGATACAGGAAGCTGGACTAGGTGGGCATTTGGCCTGATCCAGCTCAGTTGGGCCACTCTGAGGCCTCACTTCAGGGAGACACAACAGGTGTTTTTCGTTGAGTTAACCAAGAAAAGGCCCAGTTAAGTCTCCTTCTCACGAACTCACTGAAAAGGAGTAAGATAGAAAAACAGACCAGCATGCCCCAGTTTGAGTAGGGAAGATTGCCAAAAATAAAACTTGCAGGGAATGAGGAGTGAATGTGTACAGAGAGGCACAAGTTGCTAAAAACAGAATGTTCAGCCAGACAGCAAGGATATAAATGCCTTGAGGACTAAAATTGGAGACACTCTATTGCGTACACCAGCCAGTGGCTGACCCTCCCTCTCTCAACCCCAACATCAAGTGAACAAATGCTTTGCCCCAGAACATCAAACCCTCACTTGCTCCAACAAGCTACAAAATGTTGAGTGGAATGCCCTTGTATCCCACTGACCCAGACACTACAAAGGCAGTGGTTTCCAAACTATGACCTGTGGCTCCCTCAGGAGCCAAGGAAACCAGCTGGTGAGCCACGGAATCCTCGTGAAAAATCCGCTGCCCTAAACCATGTATAGGACCATAGCGCTAATGGGGAGTCACAGCCAATGGCCCAATAGGTCAAGGGAGGTGCCAGTCAAAAACGTTTGGGAACCATTGCTATAAGGGCTTACCCCACCTTCAAGAGAATTCCAAAGGGAGGGTTAACAGAGAAAGAACTTCGGGGACACCTAATAGATTTTCTTTCTTTTTTTGGTAGTTAATGTATTGATACAGCCCCGGGACCACATCTGGCCCACAGCAACTTAAAATATTTGACATTTTTACACATTGTATATCAGTTTAAGTATGGCATTATTTCTTTGTAAATGTCACATTTCTCTTTTGTTCTGAACCATATCATGCTGATTTAAAAAAAAGATCAAAGAACAACTTATTCATTCACTTAAATTTCATTCACTCATTTATAAAACTGATTTTTTTTTTTTACCTATAAAAATCTTAAAATATATGATGTGGCCAGCAATGGGATCTACAAATGACTTGGGGGAACGGTGAGCAGGCGCTCCCTCCGAGGCCAGGGACGGCCGCGGGGCGAGCGGAACGAAAGCGGAAGTGCACAGACGGGCTGCCAATCAAACGGTAGTCCCGTCTAAGTCCCGCCCTCCGTTCCCCCAAGTCATTTGTAGATCCCATCGCTGGATGTGGCCCTTTATTGCACTGAAAAGTCCGGAGACCCCTGATTAGGAGGTTTGCACAAAGAGGAATGATTTGCTACTTCAGTGTTTTTCTCTAACTGCATCTATTATTCATCAAAACGCAATCTGTTTTACAAGAACTCAGTCAACAAAAGGCATTGACTGATGTTTCTCAATGGGGCACTCACATCCATTGATAAACACTGAGTCAACCAAACTTGGCTAAATAGGATAGAATGAAACTGCTCTTTGCTGTTATTCAGCTGGTTTATAGATTATACATCACTTCTCTCTTGGCTCCGGAAACAACCGTGAGCCAAGCTTGGCACACCGTTGCATCACATTCAGAAGGTTTCTCAAATTTCTTCATCATCCTTGATTGACACAGTTCAGGACTGAGGGCGCAATCCTAACCTGGAGTTAGGCTGGAACAGTTAGGCCAGCAAAATTCGGCTTGCACAAGGGCCACCAGAAAGTGTGTTTGTACCACTCTCAGAGTCAGGGAGGATGGTGCATGTCTGCATGCTGACCTCTTTGACTCCAAGAGTGGTCCAAACATACTTTAAGGTGGCCCTTGTGCCAGCCAAACGTTGCTGGCCTAACTGTACCTGCCTAACTCCAGATTAGGATTGTGCCCTGAGTGATATACATTGTCTCTGCAATGATCAGATATGAAAGCCCAGGACAGAACATGAGGTCAGGGTGTTCCTTAAACTATTTTGAAGGGGGTGGGGAGTGGGAGAGGCAATTTCTCCTGGTTTGGTTCTTTGGAGCTGTTTCAACAGGAAGAGCATGAATTGTTGGTACACAATGTTTTTTCCTCACTAAGAGCCCAATCCTATCCCCTACCAGCCCAGACCATGCAGTGCCACTGGCAAGAGTATGTGTTGCATGTTATGGGCGGGGGAATATGGAGGGATGACCAGATGGATGATGACCGGAGAGATAAGTAAAAATCTTTCATTTACCTCCCCATAGGCCACCTGGCATCCAATGGGTCTCCAATGGACATATGCCAGCTATTTAGTACATCTGAGGAGACACAGGGGGCAGTTCAGGGTAGGGAAAGGGACAGGACCTTGGTGTGTGTGACTGCTGTCAAAATCTCCCCTCCCATCCCCAAATGGCCACTGGCCTGATCCCTGCCCCACGTCGCCTTACCTGCTCTAGCACAAATTCTGTGGCCTACTCCTGGCGGTGCAGGGCTTCCCACCTCCTGCACTGTTGCTAGCAAGCCACAGAATGGTGGCCAGCCAGGCCAATGGCAGATTGCACAACCCGTCAGTCCATAGCATTGGACCATAATAAGATAAAGCTACCATAATGAAAAGAGTGCAGTAGCTACCTTGGTATCAAGATCTAGCAGCAGGGAAGACAAAAACAATAGGTTCTACTCTGAATTCACAGAAGTCGTCTTTCTAAAAAAGAAACAACACAACCTGGTATCAGGCATCAGAAGACTTGATTGAGAGGGCATGTGGATCAGGAATTGATAATCTATTCCCTGTCCTGGTCAGAGCTGCAGGCAGTTTGTTCCACAACACTTGTGCCACAACTAACAGCCCAATGAGAAGCATGTCTACTCAGAAGTAGTTCAATGGGGCTCACTCTCAGGGAAATGTGGACAGGATCGCAGCCTTACTACAAATGTTTACGTATACTTTATTGCAGCTTTATTACCATGTTCCATTTTTTTGTGTTTGTCTGGGAGAAAAGAGGTGTGTAGAGCACAGAAATAAAAACATTAAAAAAAACGTCGTCTTTCAACGTACAGGATATGACATTCTTTTCATAATGGCTTTTTTCCCTTTTCCTGCTATTCATTTTCTCTCTGCTGAGCTTGTTTGTATACACGTAATCTTTTTTTATTATCACCACTAAGCTGCGCAAATCTATTGGCCCTGTGATCATTGTATGCTGGGATTAATATACTGGCTGCTGGGATACAGACTTGTTGAGCAAACGATGAAATTTCCATAAATTAAACTGGATATTTGGCTTATGAAGGATGTATAAAGTTATAATCACTTGCTTTTGTATAGGCAGTGTGCAAGCCAAAATACATTCTAACCCGCAGATTTAAATTATACACAGAATTGCACCGATAATCTCTCTTGTATGATCATGCACATAGGTGCTTATGTGTGCCTGCATTTCTGCCCCCATTTTAAAGTGAAAACCACAGTCTTGACAATGAGATACAAATGAGGGCGCAATCCTATACAAAGCCGGCCTAGTAAGGCCGACATAGCAAGGCCATATGCTAAGGCCCATTAGGAGGCGGCAGCAGCAACGTGCAGGACAAGGGGAGGTTTTCCCCATACACCCATGTAAGCCCCAGTCACCCCTATGGGCCTTCTCAGATCTGTACTGGCAAAACAGCAGGCACTGAATCAGGGCCGCCCTGGCCGGAACACCTCTGGAACGCCCTCATGGAGGCCCTCGCGGAGACTGAGAGACAACGGTGCTTGACTGGCGCATGGCCGGCACTGCCAACAGTTGTGGTGGCGGCCGAGCACCGGCACTGCCACTTGCGCCAGCTGAGCACCAACACGGTGCGCCAACACGGACGCACTTTACGGCACGTTTGTGACAGCGTTCGGCCGGTGCAAGAACGCAGCACCAGCGCTAAGGGGGTATAGGACTGCGCTATGAGACTCCAGCCTGCTCCCGATTACATTGTGCTGTGATCTTCCAGCCTTGGTTCTTGATGCTTCCCTCAGTGCAGATTAGGGCCTCTCCCAAAACGTATACGGAGGCAATATATACTGCTACTACACATGCCTGGAGATGTGTGTACTAAGCTTCACATGCTGCAGCAACGATGCATGTGTGGAATTATGACCACTGGACATGAGCTGCCCATTCCAGAACCAGCCTGGAAAAGGGCAAGACTAATTCCAAAACAGTGTGAAAAATAACCACAGTTTGTGGAAGGGATTATTTATAATTATCGGTAGAGGGAATGCATGCAGGACATGCCTGCAGAATGGGCAAACATGCAACAGTAACTGTAAGAACCCAATCCTATTCAGCCCAGCACTGGCGGGAAGCATTAAGTGCCACACAAGTGCTGTAAGAGCTTACCGGCAGCACTGGGTGAGCACCAGGGCCAGACAGACTCAGCACTGGTGGCCTCCACTGCCGGATCCTAACCTCAGTGTTGGGCTGCGCAACAAAACAGCCAGTGCAGACTTGAGAAGGCCCACTGCCAGGCCAGCGCCCTTACCTGGGGGAGGGGGAAGAATGTGGCACTGCTGCTCCTACAGGGGCTGGACAGCTTAAGATTGGGCTGAATGATCTTCGGGTACCACTTGGAAACCTAGTGAGGAGGGTCAGTGCAGTGTCCATGGAGAAAATTAGCAATGAGATGCTAACACTTTGACCCCATATCTAAGCAAAGCCTAGCTTTACCCAGTGCTGATGTGGGGGAAAAACAGACTAAAGCAACCAGTGTACCGCAGCATATTAGTGTGCTGCGAAAGATCCGCAGATGTACCATGGGAGTTTGGAGCACAGTGGTTGAAAATTGCTGAAATTGCTGAAAATTCTGGGTTCTGCACCTCTGTTTCCAAGATTAACTGTCTGTAGTAATGAATTGTCTGCCCTCTTGGCCAATTCTTCATTCTTCCGCCATTGAAGCCAGGAGAGGAGGAGGGACAGATAAGTAGTTACTATGGACAATTGACATGGAAGCCGAGCCGCAGAACCCAGAAGAGTCTCCAGGAAGCTGGAAGTGACATAACAAGAGGCGAAGACCATAGAGGTCAGTGTACTGCGGAAAGAAAACCATTGAAAATTGCTGGTCCAGGGAGTGGGAGGAAGAGGGCAGCAGCACACCACTACTTCATGGGAAGGGTGCACATCATGATGTAAGGGGAGGGGGCAGGACAAACGTTTAGCCGGGCAGCATTGGTGCGACAAGCTTCTGTGCCAAGGGTATGGAGCCAGCCTTGTTCCATATCTGGCCTTGTTGTAAGGCCACTAATAAGTCATTATTGTGTTACTCGAGCCAAACCACTTAACATCATTAAGCATACATTTCACTGCTGCTAAATAAATAATCAATTCTAAATAATTCATTACTGGAGGTGGGCCAAAGGACGAATGTTGAGAGAGTGGCGCAGAAAAATGTGGAATTTGGTTACAATGGCGAAAACAAACAAGTTGTCTCCATGTTAGAAAAAACGATGCCAAAGTGAGACTCATTGCACTGGCTGGGGTAAGACTATCTGCAGCGGCTGGTTTTGCCTCCCCCACCCCAGCCATTTCCTTGCATGCTGTTAAAATTACCCGGTTCTCCCACTGAAAGCAAAGGGAAATGAAAACAAATGGGAGTGAATTATCAAAATGAATAAAATCATACGGAATCAGTAATGAAATAAATGTGCTTCAACGAATGAAAAACCCGCTGAATGATCATTTATTAACAAAAAACAACCAGAATGCTGGCATGCACACACTTCCTAGTCACTTACACATTAATAAATGGATCAGAAGCAGTATTTTATTCTATAGCATGTTTTCAAAATTTAAAAACTAAGGCAAGCTGACTATGCTAGTTCAAGATACTGCCCTACAATAGCACCCTTTTCTAATTATGCTCTAAAAATGCACCATATATTTTAAAAATTGATTGAACTTTAAGCAAATTTGCATGTCCCTTCCCCCGTTTTTAAGGCAACAACTTTTTAAAAAAATAAGGAAGTTTTTGACACCTCCTGCTGCAGACAGAGTTTTATGTGGGCCTTGCTCATTTGTTCTCAATTTGCTCAAGTCCTTTTATTTGCAATGTCAGTTGGTCAAATAGTGGACACACCCTAGTTCCACTGCATTCAGGAAACCATTGTTAGATCAGCTAATTGCTATTTGTTCAAGCCTCTGATTAATTTGCTGCAAAATGCATATTTACTCAGCATGCTCATTCACTCCACCTCTGCTGTACAACAGAGCAGTGGTGCTCAAATCTTTTGCTTTCCATGGCCCCAACAAATGAACAATGCCAGCTCTCAGCAGGCCTGTAAGGATGGAGTGATCATTCTTCAAGGGGATGGACCATTCAAACAACATGTAAAGCTCTCATCAAGCACAGCCATCATAGGGCCAAGGAGCCGATAGCCACCAGCAATTGGAAAGCTGTGAGAGGGAGTGTGACACCTAAGATGTTCCCTGCCCCACCCCAAATAATCTCCTTAGCTCAAAATGCCAAAGGAAAAGAGCACGAAGCTGAAACGGTGGGATGCAAACCACCTATGATCTCTTCCAACACACACAGGGCGCAATCCTAACCTGGAGTTAGGTCGGCACAGTTATGCCAGCAAAGTCTGGCTGGCAAAAGGGACACTGTAAAGCGTGCTTGGACCACTCTCGTAGTCAGGGCGTCAGGACGCACGTCTGTATGTTGGCCTCTTTGACTCCAAGAGTAATCCAAACGTGCTTTACGGTGTCCCTTGTGCCAGCCAGACTCTTTGCTGGCCTAACTGTGCAGGCCTAACTCCAGGTTAGGATTGTGCGCCGACACACACACACACACGCACACACACCATACCAAGCATGATATAGCACTGTCCAGAATGGGTCCAAGAGCAAGTGGGAGAAGCCACTTACACAATGCGTTGCAGCTCCTACAATACTTACTATTCAACCTCCTGTAGCTAAGCTACTGTTGAAACATGCCTAGTACCTTGCATGTGCAGCCTTTCCTCTTTCACTTGAACATGGAGCGCCTAATGCTAGTTTAGTAAAATCCCTCAATTAAAAGAAAAAAGATCCTAAAACGAGAGGGATTGAAATACACTGGTCAATCGTACCCTTTGCAATACCAGGCTATATAGAGCCCTCAATGACGCCAGTTAGAGTGGAACATTTTACTTTTTTTTTTTTAATGCTTTCAAGGTCAGTTATGACACACAAATGTGAAAGGAAGTCTAAGTCGTAGTTCTTTTCAGAAACAACAGCTGAGGCAATGGTGCTAAAAACATCTTAAGAATCAACAATACAATGATTCCAAGTGACAAATATAAACCTCTTTCACATCCCCTTGTCAGATTCAGCCACGCTTACAGCACAATCCTACACATGCTTACTCAGAGAAGGAAGTCCCATTGCATCAACGCAGCTTACTCCCAGGAACATGTGCACCCAACTGCTGCCTTAATTCTCTTACAGAAGAATTGCAACCTGGTCGGGATCCTATGTACTCTGAGCAGAAATGCTGGTGGTTTGGCTCCAAATTACAAAGACTGCAATAACACCGGCAAACACTTTCACAGCAATCACTCCCAATGACAACAACTAACCAGGATGTTGCATGTCCCCAGAGTAAGTATGCATGGAAAATTACCAACCCATGTTCTGCAGCGTTGGAATATTGCCATGGCAGCATCATATCCAGTTACACGGAGAAGGAAGAAGCCGGTAGACACAAACATACAACACCCTCAGCAGTGTGTTGTGCACCCACCAGAAGGCTGATGTGCTGTTGTGATCCCTGAAGATAGGGACTAAAATATCCTGGTGACTGGCACAAGGCTCATGTCCTGGTTTATGAATATTGCAAACATGCCATAAAGTGCATTTGAACCACTCTCAGAATCAGGGAGGCTGGTGCACAGATGTGTGCCATCCTCCCTGCACTGGTCCCAGCAGCAGGTAAGACAGCGGCTGTCACAGGGGCTCAGGGACGATGGAGGGAAGGCAGAATGGGGCAGGGGGACACTGGGTCTGTCGGCAGATTGGCCAGGGGAAAGGGGTGGAGTCAGGATCTGGCACATAGGCCAGATCCTAACCTGCATCCCCGGCCTAGGTTGGCCCTACACAGGATGCTTGGATTTGCACCAGCTATTTCATTGGCACAGATCCGAACAGCTTCATAGGGATGACTGGGGTTTTTCCAGGGAAAAGGGTTCCCTTACTCTGAGTTGTGCCACAGTCACCTCCTAACCAGAGCTAGATATAGTGCAGGCCACCCTATTCCAGCCCTGGTTGACAGACACACACACAGAAAGGAGGGCACATAGGAGGGCACAGAAGAGAGGACGGACATGCCATCATAATCAATCAATCAATCAACCAACAGGTATTTATATACCGCTTTTCAACACGAAGTTCACAAAGCGGTTTACAGGCAAATAGTAATAATAAAGTTAAATGGCTCCCTGTCCCAAAAGGGCTCACAATCTAAAAAAAGGCAGACCGCCAGCAACAGCCACTAGAAAGACTGTGCAGGGGTGAAGAGGGACAGTTACTCTCCCTCTGCTAAATATAAGAGGAACACCACTGGAAAAAGTGCCTCTTGTCCAGTTAGCAGGGCAGCCAGCCAGCTCACTTGCCCACACTTCCACTAAGTGTACACTGGGACCTCGGCATCTGCTGATCCATTTTAGGACCCCCAGTGAATACCAAAACTTTAGAGGCTGATGCGTGACCTTTGGGTGAAGAAACATTCAGGACCAGCACAAAGGCAGCATGAGCAGGCACATTAGAGCAAGTCCCTAATCCCATTTTTAGCTTTGGCAGAACATCTTAAGCCCCAAATTGCCATATGTTACCATGGCCTGACTTTGTGCCAACTAGCTCATTGGTGGATTATCTGCTGAGCCAAGGCCTGACACACAGAGCCAGGATGTTGCCCCATGTCACTGATGGAGGAAAAGCTCACGGCAAAGGATGTATTCAGGCTCAAGTACAGGACTTTGGAATCCCATTGATCATGGTGGGAAAGATTCAGCCTGTGCCGGACTCTTCCATGAAGAGCCGGGGTCTTCAAAGGCCATTCTTTGGAAAAGTCAGCCTCGTCAGTTCCCAAAAAGCAAGAAGTACTCAAAAGTAGCGAATTCCAACCAGCACCCCTTGAATCACACATGAAATGCTTTCCTACTACCACCGCCACCACTTGAAATGCTACAAGAATGGAGATGTAAGTATGCTGAGATGCCAATTTGGCAGATCTTCAAGACTGTTATGAAGAGAGTTGCTATATTTATAGTTAATAAATACATAGAGAAAATTCTCATGTGCAGGCACCCTGGGGAGCCAAAGAAGTCAGGGGGAAGGATACGAATATCCTTGACTTTGGCACCCTACCAACTTGGACTCCTCACATGCACTCTGCTTCTCAACTGTTTCTCTGGCAAACTCTGCCCAGACTCGTGCATGGCCCTTGATCTCCAGACCAGACTCCTGCCAATTGGGGAGTAGGAGGTCAAATACATCTGAATTTTAGGATCACAGACCATACGGCTTTCAAACGTTCTCCTTGCAAAAAACACTTTCCACACCAGCTCGTCGGCTGAGAAACAGCCATGCAACATGACTGAGAATCCGGAGGGCTATTCTAGGGGACACTCACAGCCAACCTGAGGAGCACTAACCCAGGCTGTGGAACTTCAGCATCACCTTGTGTGAACTTGACAAAGTGCCCTGTTAGACATGTGCCATCTTTCTCCTGCAGGGGAAGGCCTGTGGCTGTGAGTGATGGCAAGTTGACAGTCTGGCTACCACCAATGAGGAAGGCCATGAGCTCTGCTGGAAGTCCAGGGTTCTCCAAAACACAGTTTGAAAACCTCTGGCTAAGATGTTCCTTACTCCTTTGTAGCATCAAGCACTTTTCACTGTCTGCTGCTCCTGAACAGTTTAAGACAGTGGTTCCCAAACTCACCGCAGTTGTAGCTCCTTTTATACTCACAGGGCCACCATATGACCTTCCTGGCTTGCCAGGCCAAGATTGCACAAGATCTCACAGGATCTTGGTCCGGCGAGCTTGGAAAAAAGAGGCCTCACAGCACCCTTCTGAGTGTACCATGGTGCCCTGAAGTGTCACGATGCACACTTTGGGAACCACTGGTTAAAGTGGATGTATCTTATTCAAGCACCAAAAGAGAATTATCACCTCCAGATGCCACAACTGGCAACAAATGATGTCTCACTAAGGGCGCAATCCCAGGGGCCCCATTGCATCAATGCAACGTTGTTGTGTCGATGCACCATCAGTAGCACCGATGCAGGGGTGCCGAGCAGCACCCCCATGTTGGCACTGCAGCACTGCAGCTACTTGTAGCATCACCAGTTAAACTCTACTGGTGCAGGGGAGGTTCTTGGAGGAGGGAGGGTGGGGAGGAGGCAGAACTGGGCGGCGGGGGGCAGGGAGTTGGAGGGCTGGCAGGCATGCAGGCCAGGGGAGGGAGTGGGGCCAGGATGCAGCTGTTAGGCTGCATCCAAGGTCCCGTCGGGAGGCCGCTTGGACCCAATTCAGGCCACATGGCTTCCTTGGTTCTGCGCCTACTAAATAGCCAGAGCAGATCCAAGGAACCCCATGGGGCAGCCGAATGTGCCCTTGCCCCAGGGAGCCTCCCTAGCACACCTAAGGTGCGCTGGATTTGGTGCAATTTAGGATTGTGCTGACCGTGATCTCAGGCCTCTAGGATTCTCAAGCACCAAAGCTCACCTTGTTTCGACCACAGCCAGAGTCCAAATATCACCATGGAGCAAAAGGGAGCATTATCCCTACCATAAAGGTGTTGCCTCAGGTGATTCTACACCTTCCCACAATATCCCTCTGTTGCCACTTGGCACACCTGGCAATAAGACCAGCAGATTGCCCCACTCCCTGAAAGCAAACAGGCCTGAAAAGAACAGCTTGGTTGAACTCTGTCCTTGTTGCGAGGCAGCCCAGGCAAGTGCCGCACACTCCTAATTCGCAACTGGCAAGAAGGTTTGGCTTTGGGTCTCTTGGGGTCACACAGCAGAAAAGTACACAGCACAGAAAAAGAAAGATCAGAAAATAGACATCAGGTCAACTGGAGAACGTGGAATTTTAATACATCTCTTTTTTAAAACTAAGACTAAGTTAAAATACAAATGGAAAAGCAATCAAACAAGAGCAGCACCTAATAATCATACTCTACATTTACAGAGGGCTTTTGGAGTGCTGAAAGAGCTTCCCATGCAATGATATTATTGTAATTCTGACTGACTGACTGACAATAACTTAAGAGTTATTGTATTATTACTCTGAGGCTGAGAAAAAGAAACATGAACAAGGCACCTTTTAAAGGGGAGTTCATATTTAGCTGGGGGAGACAACTGACCCCTTTCACTCCACCAGGGATTCTGTTTCAGTGTGAATGTTGCTGGTGTCTCTTCTGCATCTTTTTCCGCAATTGTAAGCTCTTTACTGAACCATTTATTGAATTATTTTACTATGTAAATCATCCTGCGAAGTTTTTTTGGTTGAAAAGTGGTATATAAATATTCTTAACAACAAGCCCAAGAATAGTCACCACAAACAAATTTAATGAAGGCTAAAATCCAGAGAGTCGATGAAAACCCTAAGCGCAAACTTTGTAAAGCTAAAAGATGAGACTGTGTCTCATCTGATATATAACTGTAGTAAAATTGCACACACAGATTACAAAGTCAGACACGACAGAATTGCAAAATTAATCCACTGGTCATTATGTAAAAACTATTTAAAAAATAGTATTTTTAAATAGTAACTACTATTTAAAAAATAGCTAGCATTAAAAAACGTTTGGGAACATCAAGTTGAGAAAGTGTTGGAGAATGAGCAAATCAAGATCCTGGCGGACTTTAAAATTCAAACGGAATGACACCTTGCATAATAATACACCTGATACAACACACCTGATGTAACAATAACAGAAAATCAAAATGTCTGGATAATTGATGTTGCAATTCCTGGAGATGCCAGATTCAATGAAAAAGAATTAGAAAAAAATACCAAAACCTGGCCATTGATATAATATGGCTATGGAAAAAGCACACCAAAGTGGTCCCCATTATCATCGGGCCATTTGGAATAATCCAAAAAAATTGTGAATCATTTTTAAAAACTGCAGCTTAATGAAATAACACCATCAGAACTGCAAAAAATGGCACTTCAGGGAATATCATACATATTGCACACGGATAGATGATACTTAGGTCTCTTGTACTTGAGACTTGTATCAATCAGTTCCAGTCAATGATTGTGGGTGCAATCTTAACCAACTTTCCAGCACCGGGGTAAGAGCAATGTAGCTCTGAGATATGGGAACAAAACATTCTCTTACTTTGAGGAGGCCTCCATGACTACTACTCCACTGCACATTATACCAATAAAGGGATGATGATGATGATGATGATGATGATGATGATGATGATGAAGAAGCAAATTTTATGAGTTCCTGAGAGAGACAACATTTGGTCCTATGACCATCCTGATTCACACACAGTTCTGTTTCTGAGTTACTAGCCCACACCAGAACTTCATACTAGCACTCTAAATGTTTTTGAAAGTTTTCACCCTTCCAGAGCCAATGTGGAGGACTATGTAAAGCATCTCATTTGCAACCGGAAGATGCTGGGTTTGAATTTGTTAAAAACATTTGAATCCTGCCTTTCCCCTTGTTTCCCAAAAGTCCAAGAAGGCTGAAAACAACAATCAAAAGTATAAACTACCATAACATCAAAAGATATAATTATCGAATAATGCAGTAGATCCCTGCTCAGTCATCCCTTGATCGGAAAAGTACAGCTCTGTTCAGAGAAGTTCTTGAGATCTGGATCGAGATCTGGAACAGTGCCAATCTCAACAAATGTGGGTATAAGGGAGAGGGTGTTCCAGAAAGTCCTACTGTACCTAGGGCTTTTATGACTTCAAAAAGCAATAACTATGAGAACATTGTCATATATTAACATACTGGAACTGGATCAAGAATACTTGAGCTTAAACTTGCATTCATCCATAAACCTTGCCAGATTATCTTGGGCAGATTTTTCTATCATTCCCAGCCCAACCCCATCGGGTTGATGGCAGAATGAAAAGGGATCACTTTTTTTCCACCCAATAACCAGCTACTGCGTTCTGCCCAACTGCAGCTGACAGTTCAATCCTATGTAAGTTCCTTGAGAAATAAATCCCACAGTGTTTCACTGGGCTTTCTCCCAGGCAAGCGTGAATAGAACTTGCCTGGATGTTTAAGAATTTACGTTCTGGGTGTTTAAGAAGGAAGGTGCAGAAGGAATTAGAACAGTGGTTCTCAAACGTTTTAACACCAGGACTCACTTTTTAGAATGACCAG
>JAJKFI010000003.1:3545054-3603855 GCA_029204185.1 Lerista edwardsae | reverse complement strand
GGTTCTCAAACGTTTTAACACCAGGACTCACTTTTTAGAATGACCAGGCCACAGGATTCCATCCTGTCCCACCAGCTTGTTAATATGAAACCCCTGGGAAAGGTTGTCCATAAGCATGGGAGAACAGGCAGAACGATTCTAGGAAGCTTCACATGCCCATAGCCACCATTGATTGGGAACAATCTGCCAATATTAGTGGGTGGGAGAAGAAAATGCCATCCAGTTCTTTACAGTGGCTTCTGGTAGGGCATTCAGGCCAGTTCTGTGTGGAAAGCAAACTCCAAAGCTCTGCAAAGCTCTCGGACTTTGGAATTATATCCAGCCAAATAGGCTGAGAACACTCACATCTGCAATAAGCCAGAATCTTTGAGGATACAGTAAAATGTTGCACTTTAGCTGGTTTTGGGACCAGAGAATGGATGAAAGTAACAAATGGATGAATATCAAAACATGGCCTTATTTAGTATGAAATTTATTTTGGCCAGTGAAAAATGTAAATAATTATATAACACATGGAAATGCGTACGAAGCCTAAAGAAACAGGAATAAAAACACTGATGAATGGCCTGGAAGATTTGAAGAAATCAAACAAAAGAGGAAAGCAGGTGGATGAAATCTGAATATGGTTATAATTGAAAACAACCGAAAGAGCAAAGCAATAAAGGTCAAACGGATGAAAGTCAAGGCATCACATGGTCCGCGTGTATGCCCCCATATTTGCAAGGGGTCCATTTCAGGGACCCCCGCAAATCAGATATGGGGAACCCTGTCTCCATGGCCCCTGCCTCCCATTATCGTTATTCAGGGTGCAATCCTAACCAACTTTCTAGGTCCGAGATAAGGTGGCAAATATTCCCTTACCTTGAGGAGGACTACTACTGAACTGCAGAATGTAGAACATGTCCCATTGGCACAGCTATGTCAGTGCTGGAAAGTTGGTTAGGATTGCGCCCTGAAATGCTTATTGAATTGAAAATGTTATTGCTTTATATGCTCTATAAGCATACAAGCTTATAGAGAAGCAAAGGCTGCCTCTTGGCAGCATGAACGCTTGAAAAAAAAAACTAGTGGTTAAACAGGAAGCAGTTAGCTTACACTTCCTGCTAAGCTAGATTTTTTAAGAGTTCAGGCTGCCAGGAGGCAGCTTGCACATCGATATAAGCTTGCATGCGTATAACAACCTGTAAAGCAAGAACGTTTTTGTAATGGTAAGCATGTAAATAACATTAATGGGCGTGCAGGGGAGCCCCCCCCCCCAGATCTGTAGATAATTGAAACCACAGCTATCACACCCACGGATATGGGACCCGACTGTATTTGTGTGCTTTTTTAAAGCAGAAATTGAGATATTGCAGCCACAGCTTCCTTTCCCCCAGCACTTCACACAATATGTCCAACCATATGGATGCCTGAGAGGGAAGTGCTTTTCACATGCCTTACCTCTTGCATCTTACTGCAGTGTATACAAGACAATACTGTGTCATGTTGACATTGGGACACAGCCTTGGTCTTTCATGTGCCCAAGAGAGACGACTGAAACACCCAAGTCAGAAAATGGGACAGAAAGGATATATCTGAGGACTGTCTAATCCAGCTCTCTGCTTTTCCAAAGTCCCCCCCCCGCCCCCAGGTGGCTCTGCATACAAGCACCACCTGTGATATCACATTGAGCAGTGCTAGAGTTGCCAGTTGGACAGGGAAAAGGTTTAGTCCAACATATCCAGATGGCTCAGAATAAGCAATCAGGCCATATGCTACAGGGAAGGTGAAAATCCCCCAGAGGAACCAGCTGGTCTCAGGTGAAGAATCATTTCTTCAGGTTCGTACTCTGTTAGGCTGCAATCCTATACACTTGCAATTTTCAATCTTTTTCATCTCATGGCATACTGACAAGGTACTAACTTACTTCTTACTTACTTCTGAATAACCATGCGTAGAAGTGCACTGTTAGTGATCTTTATTGAGGATTGATTCACGTCCGTATATTCAGCAAAGAGTAAGTGAATAGGCAGTTATAGATGCAACACTACAGTTCCGTCTCACCTCAAACATAATGCTTGTCAATGAACTCAGCTCATTCAGCTGCGAGTTGAGAATTACAGAAATCCTGCTGTCTAGGTGTGTGTGCGTGCATGCGCATGTGAACTGGCATTTAAAATTGCTTGCCCCATAAAAACAAAACAAAAAAATCCTTCCGTCAATCATAGCAGCACTTCACCATTACCAAGTTCATCCTAACGAACATCTCACTATCAGGAAGCTACAGCAAGCACATGGTAGGACTTACCCCTGCATTAATCAATGGCATTCCTACAAGGGTGGGGTACCAGACGTTAAGTTCTGCAGGAGCCTGAGTTCCTGTATAATGCAACCCTTCCCCCTCGCCTTCAAAGCTATCTGTGGCTCGGAGCTCAGGCTCCTGCAGAACTTAGCATTTTGCCCCCCCTTTTCAGGAACGCCACTGGTTTCAATCAAGTATTATTTGAAATACTGTAACATCAAATATAGACAAAGAAGAACCTTAAGGTACTGCAAGTGTTCAAAATAGACTTTTCCATTTGCTGGATTTAACTAAACACAACGTTTGTCAAAAACATCCACAACAAGCAAAGTTTTTCTGTTCCACTGTTTTGAAGTTCACAATGAGAAATGAAAGGAGACAAAGCTGGAATAATCCCTCATCAAGCCAGATTAATTTATTACACACAATTAAAGCCATGCAAATTAGTTTTGCCAGCTTCCATACTTCCTACGCCACATCTATTGAGGAGGCAATGGGCATTGCCAATGTCAGGTTACAACCTGAGCTGTGGAGTCAGTGTCACAGAGTCTGAAGCAACTTTGGACAGGGTTGGAATCAAAGTGAATTGTGTGTGTGTGTGAGGTTTTGTGTATCGACCTCACAGCAGTTGTTATAACTGACCTTCCAGTGAAAATTAAGATTAATTATCACTCTTCCAGAAGAATTCTATGCATAAGACATTTCTATTCAGTTCTATGGGACTTATTTCCATGTAAGTCTGTAAAGGATTTCAGCCTTAATTTATCAATTCCAATTAGATTATTCTAGATTAGATAATTTATCTAGACATTTATTCTGCAGATAGCCACCTACAAAGACAATTTCTGAATGATATCATAGGATTATGAGTTCCATTATATTGTTCATGTTATATTGCTCTTTCCATTATATTGCTTTTTTAAACAAATTTAAACCCTTTTTCATGAAAGTGCACAAAAGTGTATAATAAAACAGAAAAAAGGATGCACACACACGTGTAAATTGTAAAATATACTTCCAGCTAGACTGCATTCAGAACTGAAGAAGCCTCTGCCTCCACCACAAATTTTCAGCATCTCTAGAATATCACCAGCAACTAGCATTTGTATCTATTTCAAATAGTTGATTAAGGGCCCAATCCTATCCAACTTTCCAGCATTGATGCAGCTGCAATGCAGCCCCAAGGAATAGGAACGAATGTTCCCTTATCTTGAGGTCTCTGTGACTGCCTCCCCACCACAGGATACAGTGTGCACCCTGTTGGCATGGTTGAATCGGCGCTGGAACGTTGGATAGGATTGGGCCTTTAATCATTTAAAAAATCATTAATCATCAATCAAATGACTCTGATTCTTAAATAAGTGTTTTTGAATAGGCTACAGCCTAAGGCTGCAATTCGATGCATGCTTTTCTGGAAGTGAGCTTCATTTAATACAATGAGACTTAGTTCTGGGTAAACATATAGGATTGTGCTGTGACTCACATAAGGGATTTTAAGTCCCATTGACTTCAGCACAAAAGTTAAGTACTTCCATCAACCCTTCTCACTGAAATCAATAGCAGCGAAAAGTGCGCTTAACATGGATTTCCCGCCGGTGCCTACAATTATGTAGGCATGATGTGCAACAGAAACTAATACTTTCCAACACTTTTCCCACAGGCAAAGTTCATGGCTCCGTTCTTCCAAATCAAAAGTGTGTTGCTATGGTGAGCCCAGCCAGAGGAAACAAACTGACTAGAAGGCTGTTTTTTTATGAATTATGACTGTAGCTTTGGCAGGGCTTTCTCAGAGAGGCCATGATAAACTGAAAAGCACAAAAGCAAGACCTAATCAGGTGTTGATAATCCAGAACACTAGAATGGGTACCAGAATCAACCTAGATTAGTAAATGCAAGCTCAGTAGTAGAAAGATTCAGGGAAGCCCATCTGCAAGAGCAAATGATAAGCATAATGAAAATGAGTGCAGGAGCAGCCCAGTGGCCCTTTCTGTGACTATTTTGGAATGGAGAGTATTGAAATGGGGACTAAACACACACCCATGGGAGCAAAAAAACTCTTTGGGAGGGAATTGGAGCAGAACAGGTGATGAGTCCAACATAATGCAACCTTTCCCCTGCCAAGACTCAAAAGACATTTTTAGTTTACCCACTGCTGGTACAGTCTTCTTGTGCAATAGTTGTGCATGGCTGCAAAGCAGAGTGAGAAAGCATTTAATCCTTTAATCCACAGCGCCATTTTTCTGCTGAAAATTGTGCCCCTTAAGCAGCTAGTTAATCTTTATAGTTAGGGTTACCAGATATAATCTGGGACAGAGTGCCTATACGTTTACCCATTGCATAAAAGAGGGAATTTGGGCAGCTGCAGCTTTTGAAACCCTCCCATGATGAGCTGCACCTGCCCAAATTCTGTCTGCTATCCCATGGTTAAAGGTATAGGCACTCTGTCCCAGTTTGTATCTGGTAACCCTACTTATAGTGCCATTTGCTATGACATATTAAGGGTTAACTGGCTGCTTATTCATGCTTAACATGTAGTTACAGTTTTCTTTGCTCTCAATCACTCCCTTTTCATACCTGTTTTTCCACCAAGAAAGGACCATTAAGATACCATCACGTGCTTTTCAGGATATTACACAGTTTGTCCCATAGCCACAGACAATATGACAGAAATGCTATTTGGGTAAATTGCAGGTTTCCATTTGCTATATTGGTTCCCTGCAATAATGCAGCGATTTTCAACCTGTGTGCCATGAAAGATCTTCCGGTGTGCTATTAGAGGTTGGAGCACGGTGGTTGAAAATCACTGGAAAACTCCAATGGGTTCTGTGTCTCCCTTTCTAGGACAACTGTCTGTAGTGACAAATTAATTGCCTGTCAACTCTTCCTCAGCTGGCAGAGCCAGAAGAGTCTCCCAGAAGCTGGAAGTGACATCACAAGAGACCATAGAGGAAGACATAGAGGCCAGTGTACCAGAAGAACATTGAAAGTCACTGAGCTAGAGCATAGTAACATAATTATCTAGTTACTCAATGAGCTTTTCTGAATTCTAGTAGCAACTGGCAAGACAACAACCTAGATATGCTGATTTGAACTTATTCCTTGCTCCAGACATGCCGTCATTGCATACTGTGGTCCTTCCCACCACTCTGAATGTGCAGCGCGTTATGCCATATGATCACAGATGCCATATGATAATATGTTAATAGTAATACATATTTTATTCATGTATTAACATTAATATATGTTAATACATATTTTAATACAGTACAGCAAGTCCTCACTTAAAGTTGCCAATAGGTTTAAGCAAAACAACTTAATACTCGTGGCTAGCTGGCTCTCCCCCCCCCCAAATCTTGGGTCTTTATAATTAGGGGATGAGGGGATTTCTAGGGTTCCCCAAGCATTTAAATTAGTTTGTATTGTATCATGGTTCCTGCCAGATGCAACCCTGACCCTTTTTTATTTTTTTGCTGACCCCCATCCTGGATTCAAACTTGTGATCTCTGTGGTCTCTGGTAGATAGCAGCTACTGCCTTAGCCCATCGAATATTCTAGCCCTTGAGAATGCCTGAGCAAAGAGAAGGGATATAGCCAGCAAAAGGCAGAGATTTCAGCAGAAGCTATTCATAGAAAGGCAGGACATTAGGCTATATTATTATTTTTTAAAGCATGCTTGATTTCACCAATGGATTGTTTTCCCTACAACAAAGCCAGTCACCCACTTTTTAATTGATTCTTTGCTTTATGAATTGAATCTTTGTTTAATTAATTGTAGGTGCATGCATGGGTGTGTGTGTGTGTGTGTGTGTGTGTGTGTGTGTGTGTGTGTGTGTGTGAGAGTGAGTGAGTGAGAGAGAGAGAGAGAGAGAGAGAGAGAGGTTGGTCAGACTGTTTTTACAAAGTCCATTTGGTAAAATGATTCTGTTGGCATGCTTACGAAGTTGAAAACATGAGTCCAGCTGCATCAGATAAAATCTACCTACTCCACATCTCATTTCCAGCAGTGATCAGCGGCTGATCACTTATATAGTGCTGCGTTTTGTCTGCACGTTTTTAATATCTGCAGGTAATTAGTGATATGATTAATACAATTTTCTGGCCGCTACCTGCTTAATTACATCATTTCTAGCTAATGATGTCACTTCTGGCCCCCAGTAACATAATGGGGAGTCATTGCCATTTGCCACAGGGGTCAAGGAAGCCACAGGCCAGAAAGGTTTGAGAACCACTGCCTCAGACAGTCTCAATAGCATTCTCTCAAGGGGTGGGCTTTGCTGAGTTCTTTCCTATTGTGCCACAAAGTACTGTTGTGGCCCAGAATGCCTTGGCTACCCACAAGACGTTCTGGAGCACGACAAGGCCAAGGGAATGGGTCACAGGCTCAGCTCAACTAGGGTTCTGGTAACCCTACAATGTGTGGCCATGGAGGATGCAGAGTTCAGAAAACTGAGCTCCACTAGCCAACTTTATTAAAATGAAACACTATTGGATGAAACAACATTAACTGAGGATTTGCTGTAGTATCTCATGACACATATACACACACTTTCTCCATATTAGACAATTCCAACAGGGTGCCCCAAAATGCTGTATTCTGCATAATGGTTGCAAATTGAGCAGATCTGCATAGTTCCTCCTATTTTGTATAATTTATTCAGAATGTTAACTGTTTTCCATAATCTATTTTGGTTTTCCAATCACAGATAAGGTTGCATGACATCACATTTCTCAAGCACCAGACATTTTATTCAGTCCTCCCCCCTCCCCCCTCTTCTGAGATTTCAGAAAACATGGCCTGCACACTTTCAACCATAAATCTGCAGCCACAAGGACCAGCAACTTGCTTTGTTTTAAATGACAGCTGGGATTCACTAGGAGCTGAATCCTGAACTTTACATGACAGTCTGTGCACTGGCAGGATCACAGCAGAAACAGTTCGGTTCCTGTCCTAACGCGGCTGCTTTCTGTTATCCAACCTCTCCCGTCTGATTGGATGCAGTAAGCAAACCTGCAAAGACTGTCAGGAGGCAGGAATGGTGCTCATACCAATGAGGATCACAGTGCTGAAGAAATGGTGCTTCTGCCCCAGGGCTGCTGCATTCCATTCTCTTGTCTTGTCCTCAAATGTCAAATGCAGTGGATGGGATGCTCTAACACAACATTCCTATTCTGTGCTTTTGTCCCTATCACTCTTTCTCTACCTGTGGAGGGAAAGAACACAGCAAGAGGCTACACCATTTCTGTGGTTGGAACAGCTTGAGAACCGGGGCCATCACATTCTCCAGCCAGGTGTTCTGCTGGCTGAAGTTGGTACGTTTCTAGAAAAAAGGCATCTGAGGGGGGCATGATTGAGACCTATAAAATTATGCAAGGAATGGGTAGAGGGATGTTCTTTTCCCTCTCTCACAACACCAGAACCAGGGGACATCCACCAAAATTGAGTGCTAGGGGAGTTAGAACAGATAAAAAGAAATACTTTTTTTACCCAGTGGGTAATTAATCTGTGAAACTCCTTGCCACAGAATGTGGCAATGGTGTCTGGCCTGGATGCCTTTAAAACAGGATTGAACAAATTTCTAGAACAAACATCCATCACAGGTTACAAGCCATGGTTGGACGTGTGCATCCTGTAGTAACCAGAATTCTGGTTTTAGACATAGGCTGTCTTTGACTGCCAGGTACAAGGGAGTGGCAACAGGATGCAAACGTCTTGTTGTCTTGCATGCTCCCTGAGGCATCTGGTGGGCCACTGTGAGATACCAGAAGCTGGACTAGGTGTAGTGGGCCTTTGGCCTGATTCAGTGGGGTTCTCCTTATGTTCTGATGTTCTTATGTAAGAGACAGGGGGTTGTGGAGGTGGTCTCATCCCCAGATCAATCCTTGCAATGGCTCAAAAGCTTCTCGTTCATAAAAAGTACTTTCCTAACTAGGCACTGCATGTTTTTCACACACACAGAGAGAGAGAGAGAGAGAGAGCGAAGGGGAAAGAGTTTCAAGGAGAGACAGTACAGAGATTATGTATATGAACAGCAAACTCAAGAGGTTAATACTGAAGTCTGCAAAGCAGGGCCACTCACAGACAAGGCTGAGTTTTCAATCCATCCTTGGGGTACAGTCAGTGATGTCATTCAGGGGGAACGGACCAGAACGGGCGTTCCGGATCCTAAAGGGCTCCGTGGCTGGTTCCCGGTTCCCGACAAGTGCCAATCAAAAGTGAGTTCCTGTTCCTAAATCATTTGAATGACACCACTGGGTACAGTAAAGTAAGCATGTTTTTGAATGAAAAGATAAAGGAAACAAAACAAAAATTTAAAATGCCTAATGCCAGCTGAGCACACAGTAACGTAGGCTCAGAAACCACAGAATGTTGAGGTCTGTTGGAAAAAGCAAACAGCAGCTGAAGGGGGAGCAGCAGGGAGAGGGAATTGGCCTCCTTGAGCCAGCAGGTCAATTTAGGCTTTCAGTAATGCAATATTTTGTTGCAGGTCTTTCCTGTTTATAACACTAAGAATAGTGTGAAGAATGTGGACAGAAGAGGGCTTTTCCTCTCTCTCGGATAACATCAGTCACCCAATGAAATTGATTGACAGTAGATCCAGACCAGGTTTGGGGGAGGGGAAACTTGTCACGGCACAAAATTCCAGTAAGTACCTCATGGCATTTCCTTCCACTAGCTGTATTGATGGCCACTAACTCAAATGGGCTTAAAGAGGGATTAAACAAGCTCAGCAAAGGCAGACCTCTCAACACCTATTCGTTGAATGCAACTTTCAGTTTGTGGCAAGGAGGGAAGAGGTCCTGCCTTGTTTTTCATGGCATCCAACCGACCACTTTTGGAGTGAATGCTGGACAACACAGACCATCTGATCCAGCTGGCCTTTTATGCTATCCTTCTGGTCATGCACAGCCCTCTACTCTGAACAGATGCTGCAATATCAGAAATTTCTATCCATATTTTGAGGCCAGATATTTTTTCCTTTCTTTCTTTCATTTATATAACAACAACTACAAATCAACAAACCACACAAGCACACATATACAAAAGAAGGGTGCCAGATACCACAGCCATGTTTGCATATTACCCCCTTCTAAATTTTCTTAACCTAGTTTCCTTTAATTCACCTTCTGTTTATGTAACGTATCGTTCTAAATTTTCTTAACCTAATTCACGTTTAATTCAACTTCTAATATCCTTTTTCTACTTATAAAGTACAGTAAGTTCTCCATTTTATTAACATAAAAAAGGAAAAAATTATCTTTAAATGCCACAATTTTCACTTTCTACAGAGGCCAGATATTCATTGAACTGCTAACCTGCTAGAAAAATTACCTCAGATCAGTGGTGTTCCTAGAGGGGGGAAAAACACTAAGTTTTGAAGGCATCTGAGCTCCTGTGTAAAGCAGCTCCTCGCCTTTGGAGCCATTCACAACTTGGAGAACTGAGTGGGAGGCTTTGCTCTCCGAGCCACGAATGACTCTTAAGGCGAGATGGGGCGGTTGCTCAGGCTCCTGAAAAACTTAGTATTTCCCCCCCTCTAGGAACCCCTCTGCCTAAGAGATTATAAAATATTGGAGGAAATGCATCTTCCCTTAAGAGCCAAGTCAAACGGAGCAAATTCATTATTGAGGCATAAAAATCTCATTAAAATATTCTGTACTGCAATCCAAGGCCACCAAAGATAAATAAAACCCTCTCTTCACATTCTAAAATAAGATGCACAGGGCCCAATCCAATCCAACTTTCCAGTTGCAGCTGTGCCTGCGGGGCATGCACTGCATCCTGTAGTGGGGGGTGGGAATAGAGTGGACAGCCACAGAAGCCTCCTCAAGGTAAGGGAATGTTAGGTCCCTTACTTTAGGGCTGCATTGCCGTTGCATTGGTGCTAGAAAATTTACCCCTTCAGTTCAGGCATAGGCCTATGCTTTCTGGGCACTGGGGTTGCAGTTCTGTAGGGCTGTATTAGGGGACCCTCATTTGTCCTTAATCCATCATCTCTCAGAAAGATGTCACTGCACAGATTTTGGCAGTTTATGCAAAGAACCAAAGTCAAAGCAAGAATTATCCTGCATATCCATGGCCACGTACAGGCTGAGAATGATCCCACAGGACAAAAGACTTGCCCCACTGGATTGCTCTTTTATTAAAGCTTCCTTGCCCGAGATCCTTTTTGGTCAATTGCACCATTCTGTACCTCGATACCATGCCCAGAAGAGCTTCTTGAAGGCCCATCTGCAGTTCACTGGCATTTACAAAGAAAACCATGCCAAAGGCCACTTTCTGTTTTCAGCTGCTTATAGCCTGAACCTTCAAAAGAGGCAGCGCACCAGAAAGTTTTATTCATCAGTTCTAGCAAATCAGCAGCTTGTCCTTGAACAGAAACTGTGTCACACACGGACTCTGTCTTAAAAGCCAGATGAATATTCTTGGTCTAGCCTGTCTAACCTGCAATCTACCAAGCTAAAGACAGGCCACCAGCCACGGACAGTGGTCCACCAGGTGAGCTTCATAAAACTCCTGCCATTGCTACTTGCCTGGAACTGCAAAAACTGGAAGGGATTGTCGCACACTTAGTAGACCACTATTTGTGTACAGTGGTACTACAGGTAACTGTAACTGAAGGATGAACCTGAGCCCCTAAGCCTAGTATTCACCCAGGCATGTACCAAAGTAGCAGCACAAGCTTTGGCATATCTTCACAGAAGTAAATCCCACTGTGTCCAATGGGGCTTCCTTCCAGAAATGTGCATATAGGATTGCTGCCTAGGCCTCATAAACTTCTGGGTGTATTCTAGATGAATTAGCTCAATGGTTCTCAAACTGTGGGTCGTGACCCAGTTTTTGGTGATGTCATGAACAAAGGAATGGTTAGGCCTAGGTCTGTCTCCCTTGTCTATGTGCAGGTTCAGCCATGGGCCTCTCCACAGCTGGTGGGAATCAGGCTCATTAAAGGAGCTCAGGAATGCGTTATCTGGTTCTCACTGGCCAGGGGAGTCAGGTAACCAATCCGAGAGCAGAGTGGCTTGCTGGCCAAGGACAGCTCGTTAAGGGAAGATCTGTTGCAGCTGTGAACCTCTGCTTGGGAGGGGAGATGGAGCAGTGTCCAAGAGAATCTTCTTGCCATAGTTTGTCCTCTGGAAGATTCAGACCATCTTGAGTTCTAATTGGTTGGAGCAGGGGTTAATGCCATGGCAACCCAATAAGGATAAAAGAGAACCCTCAGGAGATGGGAGGGGTCATTGGATTGCTTGGGAGGTGGACACTCAAATAGCTTGGAACATCAAAATGGGATACCTGGCCGCACAGGAAGCCTAGTGAGTTGCATACCTGTCTCTACTGGGGGTGAGGTACCAGGTGAGAGACAGGGCCAGTTAGATAGTTAATTAGCTTCGTTATTTTATACTAGGTTTTTCAGGTTTTCTCAAGTAGTGTCTTTTTGTGCCTGTAGTTGTAACCAGTAGTCTTAATAAACTTAATTCCATTTTACAGACTGGTATGGTCTCATGTGCAGGGAATGGGGGTCAGCTATCCGGCCTAGCTGCTAGGCTTAACTACCAAGGGGCAGTACCGGGTTGGGGTATAGCCAATCCAGACCCTTGAAGTCTGGGTCCCTAGGGACCTGGAAGGGCTGGAGGAGACCCTGGTTAGGGAGGAGGGTGTCTCCCTTAGGAGACAGTAGGTCAAATTGGTGGGAAACTGTGCCAGGTACTCTCAAGGTATGTTTGTGCCCCCTGGAGATTGCCAGGTACACGGAAAACCTTACCAGGACTGGTGGCCTGGTCATTCAAGCTAAGGGGTGGAACCACTGGATGGCTGAGTCATCTGGACAAGGGTAAAGCCTCCTGGACCACTGGGGGTGTCAGTGGGGCCAGGCGGGACAAAACAAAATGGTTCTGACCCTTTGGGGGGTAAGACCCGAAAGGTCAGAACTTGACAGGTGGATCACAAAAGCTGATTGCTGGCAAGAAAATTGAGCCCTATGGTTAATTACTACAGACAGCTGCCCTAGAAACAGAGTTGAAGAACGAGGAACAAATTGTTAGCATTTTTCAACTGCTATGTTCCAAAATCCAGCAGCACACCTGTGGACCCTTCATGGCACACTGGCTGAAAATAACTGTGGTAGAGTGTACAGGGATTCTTTCAATGTTAATGTGATGACAGATTTTTGCATCTCTCTTCTTAGTGGCTAATTTGCTCTGGCCCACCCTCTCCCAGATTCTAGGGAGAATCTGGCTCGATCATTTAGGGTGCAATCCTAAGCCAGGAGTGTCGCAAATGCGCTGTAAAGTGTGTTTGCATCACTCTCAGGGTAAGGGAGACTGGCATAAGGATGTGTGCCATCATCCCTGACTCCAGGTGTACTCCCAACATGCTTTACAGTACATTTGCAACACTTCTAACTCCAGGATTGCGCCCTTAAACAGATACATGGTTGTTTTTTTCTGGCTATATTTTTATCCCACTTCTCTCCTACTTGGGAAGTAGCTGAAAGTTGCTTCACGTGATCATTATAGAGCAGTGGTTTCCACACTGTGTGTCAGGACCCACTAGTGGGACATGACCCAATTTCAGGTGGGTCACAAAGCATGTAAAGCAGCCATATTAAAAATATGGGAAGATAGAACAGTGGAAAGCGGGAGGTTTTTGGCTTCTGTCAAGGTTGTAAATAAGGTTGTTTTTTTCTTTTCTGATTCACTATGCTTTTGGAAAGTGGCTGAGAAATAACCCAATTTATTGCTGCATTCTCAGGCAAGCAGAAGGCTCTGATATCACAATGATGGCACTTCTGGCTATGAAATCATTTCTGGTGGGTCCCAGACAGATTTCATTCTAAAAAATGGGTCCCAATGCTAAAATGTTTGAGAACCACTGTTACAGAGGATGACAACCAAAACAAGCCCCTATCCAAGTGACATCAAGCTATACATTCTTCCCATGCCATGCGTACGATGCAGTGCCAGCATCCAGTATAAAAGTTTTAAATCTGTGGGAGGAGTGTGTTCCGACTGTTTCAGCATGCAGGTGTACTGTTTAATTCTCACAAAAGAAGCAAGGTGATGGATTTAAGCTTATGACAGATCTCTGTCATTTGCCCAAGAAAGAGGATCTGCTCCTGAATTATAAGTGTCCAGCAATTTCTCTGCGCAAAAGGAAAGGTGTTTTTTATATGTTGGGTGGCACAATTTGTGCAAGATACTTTTCTATTTACTCTTCTGTTGCCATGACAGAGGGGCATTAAATTTTCTCATTTTTTGAGTGCCTTCTCAAAGGACACTGACAGCACAGACACCTCATTCATTCAGAGCAGCTAAATAATTAGTTTGCAAGACAATGGCCTTCTTTTTTTGTAGATTCACTGGCACAATTCTGCACTGCTGCTAAATAATTTTTATGAGCTTGACCACTGAGTGCTGGGCCCATAAAAATAACTAATAGTCTCACAGAACCATGCAGTGAATGTACTCTCTGTTAGCACATGAAATGTGCACCTGAGCAACCCTCTTTCTGAATGCAGGTTTTCATTTGTTCGATTTCAACCACACAGTACAAGGCAAACACCAGCAGTAAAGTTGGTTTCTCAGTCAATCTACCTCTGGGGAGTGGAATGCCTACATAAGGAAATGGCCAGCTGACCAAATTATTGGATTTTAACAGTGTAACTAACACTTCATTCCTATGTGAGCTTCTCTCTTCCTACCACATCTTGTTTTAACCCTCAGCATCCACCCTGGTGCTAATTAAGGCCAGGTTACCTCAGAGCCAGGGTTTGCAAACTGAGTTGCTCTGGAAGGCAATCCTGGTTTAGAACTAACTACGGTGACTGTCAACGTGATGCCATGGTCCTATGCCGGATTGGGCTGCTGACTGTAGCGCTCTGTGACAGCACAACAGAGTTCTGCTGTTGCAAAATGGCTTCTATCAAATAACAGAGCGCTCAATCGGCAGCCATTTTGGGAGCGCAGCTGCAAGAGGCAGCAATGTTCCTGGGATGTCCCCTGTGTGCAGCAACCAGAGCAGGTAGCAGTGGAGGGGGCAAAACAGGGTAGGGTGGTTAGGGGGGAGGAACAGGGGTGGGGAGGGAAGGGGTGGTCCCAGTGGTGATGGCATGCACTGGATCCTATCCTCTCTTTTGCAGCCTCCCTGCCTCTTTCTTTTCCTTAGACTTGCACCTTAGACTTTTCCTTTAACTGGTGCAAGTCCAAGGAAACACACTGCCGAGCAGGAAGCTTACAGAGGGATAAGGGGATTTAAATTCTTTCCCCTTTGAAGACTCCTGTTTCCCCCTCCCTTCTCCATGCAGTGCACACCTTTTCAGAGCAGTTGTACCAGCGAAGGGTGGGATAGGATTGGGCACTCAGTTATATAAGGTGTTCATATATACATCTGTAGGGGGGAGGGGGTTGGGGGTGGAAAAAAAAGTCCTTTCCCACCCCCCAAACAATATCTCTCCTCCCACAAACCCTGAGCAGCACCACAAGGAATTCTGAGGAAAATCATTCCTGTAAGGGTCTGGGAGTGCACTATAAAGTTTTGCAGGTCCACACATGTAACAATAATGGAATGTATACACACTTCAGAATGTTCAAAGTGACTTGCATGCATTATTTCAAAACTTTATAACAAGCCTATAAAATAGGCAAATTCTATCAATTCTATTCCAAGCACCTGTGGGGAAGGAGGTGACATGGTGTGGGACCGAAGCCAAGAGAATAGTGGCTTGCTGACGGTCACCCATTTAATGAGTTCCTGACTCAAGTGGCTGTTGAACCGGCAATTCCCCCCTTCGACATTGGCCAGCGTATGAGCTCTTACCACTAAATTGTCTTCAGTTAACGGCTGAGAAATAATTTATTAGGGAGCACCACTGTTATGAGTTTCAGAGAAAGCAGGAAGACGAGCACACATGCTCTCAAGCCTTGCTCTTCAGGAAATGTGGGAACGGTAATAAAAAGCAGTGGTTTGTGTCTATGAATAAATTGAAGCATTGAAGGAGCCAACAGAGTTGACTGTGGAAGATCTAAAGGCGCCTTTATGCCATGAGATTGTTTTTTTTGGGGGGGGGGACGACGACGACAAATTTCTAAGGTATTTCCTTCTAAGGGTACAGATGCAACAATGGATTTATTTAAATAATCAGCAGAGGGAAATTGGGAAGGGGCATTTACGAGGGCAGTGGTTCTCAAACAGGTGAATCATGACCTAATTTTTGTTCGGTCACGTAACACTGCCAAACTATGCTGAGCTTCTGGGTTACCAAGTTTTTGCATTTTTCTCATGTGAAAAGCCTGCCTCCGGAGTAGGTTCCCATCAGCGAGAACACAGCAGAATGCTCGGTGATCTTCAGCCCACTCTGGACCAAGCTGTATCATGTTTTTGGTGATGCAAATATGCTCCAGAAGTGGGCTTTTCACATAAAAAACTGTAAAAGCTCAGCAACCCAATGTTTAGGCGGTGACATGAAGTCATCATCATATCACCACCAAAACTTCTGGGTTGACAGGCTCCACACTGGGTGGGTCATGGGATAGAAGCAGTGGTGTCATCTAAATGATTTAAGAACAGGTACTCACTTTTGATTGGCATGTGTCGGGACCCGCCCACCGGAAGTGACATCATAAGCCGGAAGTGATGTTGTGGCAGGAAGTGACATGAAAAAAGCCCTTTTTGAGGCCTCAGATGATTTTAAACTGACCCAACAGTTGCAACAGTATTCCACAGCACCCCCAGAACATGTTAAGGAGGCCTGGCATCATGTTAAAACCCCAGAGCAACTCATTTTTCAGTGGCAAGGAAAGGAAAGGCTCCACTCACTGCCTGCCTGCCTGCCTGGCTCTGAGAACATGCAGGCAACTCAAACATGCAGGAAATTCAAATGTTGCAGAGGGCGGAGTCGACGACTGGGCGGGCGAATGGGCAGGGCCAGCTGTAATCCTAGAAACCGGTACTCGCGTACCCCCTGCATGACATCACTGGATAGAAGAATTTGAGATCTACTGTACTAGAACATCCTTGCCACACAGAGGTTCTGTTCTAGTCCTTTCAATTTTCTACTGAATATATTAACATGCCCTACAACACATGAAAAAATGGACACTCCTATGTGTAACCAGGTGGGATTAGATGTGGAGTGGGGGGGGGGGCAGCTTGCGGTCTGGTGAACAACGGTGGGCCCAACACAATCCAGGCTCAAATTATTTTTTAAAAAATGTACTGCCACATTCTGTTTTGCTTTCCCCACCCCAAACAATTTGATTTCCTCCATAAAGACCTCACTGCTCACCCTTAAGTACACATCATTTAGAAAGCAACAATCGCAATAGAGATCCTTGTTCAGAGAGGCCTGCTCTCCCATATGCTGAACATGTCATCAGGGAACATTTTACACTTTCCACTACTTTCCCTGGAGAATATCTTAAATTAGCTGATCTTAATATACCTGAAGTTCCCTGAATCTCTTTTTTAAAAAACAGGTGTGGTGTTGCCTACTTTCCATTCCTCTGCTATGGAAAGTTACATGTTTTTGTAGGAAGATCAGCTAATTTCACCAGTTACTTCTTGAAGGACCCTCCAGTGGAAGCTGTCTGGAGCCAAGACTGTGTTCATCTTTAATTTGTCAACAAGCCCTAATAACCTTGTCGCTGTCATCTCTATCTACAACAGTTTTTCAGATTCGGTCTCTGAAAATAGGCCTACATCTACAGTGAAGACAAAGAAACCATTCAGCTTCTCTGCAATCTCCTCATCTTTCCCCTGGCACACCTTTCCCTGCCTTGTAATACATCAAACCCTCCCTGGCTAGTTCTTTTCTGCCTCTGATGTGCATAATGAAGTTTTTATTGTTGGTCAATGCTTTTGACAGGAATAAGCCACAAATTATTTTCACCAACTATCTTCTCTTTTAAGCCAGAATTTGGATTTCTTTGGGCCCTCCTCTTTGGGGAAAGACTTTCCTTTTCTGAAGGAAGCTTTGTGGCTTTCCTCGACTGATGGATGAGCTTCTCAACCATGCCAGCACACGCTTGGACCTTGGGCACCTTCCCTAATCTGTGACAAGCACTCCAGCTGAGCTTCTCACTTTGTCATATTTAATAAGTTCCAGGCATCCAGCAGAGATATGAACCTCTTGTTTTTCTTAGTCAGCTTTCTCTTCAAGCTCCCTCATTTCTTGAGAAGCTCTTCCCCACCTTTTGAAGCCAAATGTAACTACGTTGAAAGTTCTATAGATAGGCTTACCAGGTGTCCTGGTTTGACTGGGATTGTCCCAGTTTGGTGATGGTGTCCCAGTGTCCCACCCAGTTTTAAATTCTGTCCCAGTTTTGTGGAGCTACACCAGGCTACACACTACTGGCAGGGGCAAGAATCTGGCCCGTCACTATTGCCACGTGTGATTTACCTCTTGGCTACAACCAGCAATATTCTGAGCTCTGAGGGATGTTCTGGGGCGGGGGAGCTGCTGTGGCTTACCCCAGGAAAAGGGGAAAATATCCCATTACCCCAAGAAGGCCTCCTGTACTGCACTGAAGGCCTGCCTGTTCTGGCGCAGTGTAGGATTGGATTGCCCGTTTCTTAACTCTTATTAAAATTTCCACCCCGTCCCCCACACCTGGTGTAACACCAACTGATCCCGGTTTCAATTCTAAAAGTTATGGTAAGCCTATCTATAGAAAATTTTTCACTTATTTTCCACCATGAATTTGATTGCACTACAGTCACTGTTCCTAAACAGTTAAGCGGTGCATGCATCGCACATAGATCCTGAACACCATTTAGGGCTAAGTTCAGCATTGCCTCCTTTCTGACACTTTCATGACCAACCCGAAGTGTGTTCCTAGGAGCCCAGGGTCTCCCTAAGACCCTTTCTTGAACACACCATAAGTGGTGGCCCTCTGCCACCTGTCCAGTTTGAGCTGCCTTTCTGGGGGCCCCCAAGACTCCCCACTTGCACCACTGGGGCTCCCTGAAACTGCTTTTAGAAGCATAAAGGACTCTGGAGACTGAAATGTTTGAGAGCCACTGATTTGCTAAATGGGCAAGAGGCACTTTTCACGTGGTGTTCCTTATATTTAGCAGGGGGAGAGTAGTTGCCCCGCTTCACCCCAGCACAGTGTCTTCCTGCTTGTGGGACTCTGACTCATGGGCCAGCTAGAGGGGGCAGCGGCATGGTTAAATACTGCAGACGCCGCAACTCTCCATACTGTATTTCTGGCTTTGCAGACTGACCAGGAATTAGGTGAGCTAAATAGCAGGCTCTCTGGCTACACAAGGAGCAGAACATGAATAACGCAGGATTAATTGCATTCATCCTTAGCTCTGCATTCACCTATTCTCTTGGCTACCTTCGCCCTGCCTGGGGCATGCTTACTGGGGCATGCCTGGGTCCTGCGAAGGCTTACTTTTACCCCCACTGTTGACAATGTTTTCCCCTTTGCACTTACAGAGAGAGAGAGAGAGAGAGAGAGAGAGAGAGCGAGCTGATGTGTGTCACTCTGCTGTTTTGATGTTTTCTTTGCCATACTATGCCAAAACCATAGCCACAATCCAACCAAAGACAAGCTCTTTTAAGACCACCATGACGCTTACCCCTCCTGCAGACTCAAAACTGTTCAGCGGTGGCCTTATAAAGCCCTAAGTCACCTTGGCTGATAGTACTTCACATACAATCAGGGCGCAATCCTAGAGCGCTGGCAGTCTGTATGTCTGTGCCAGTCCAGGAGGCGCTGGGCCTGCGCAGGGAGTCACGCTGCCTCTTGGACACCACTGCAGCCACCCAGGTAAGCCAGGCCCACACCGGCACAAGAGGGCGGGGGAGGGTGGAGAGACAGCAGACTGGGAAGAGGGTTAGTGTACCCATTCAGCCATTCGTCTGGTCGGCCCCTATCTGGCTTGGATTTGCACTAGTGATTTGCACCCAGGGTAAGGGGAACACAGGCCTTCAAGCCTGTGTTGGGTGCACCACAAGCCAGCCATCCTGCTGCATCCATTTGACTAGGCTGTCAGCATTCACCTCCGAGTATCGACATTCACTCAGTTTGGATGTTCCCAGTAATGTCCTGGCCCTTTTTTTGTTTGTGCGACAACCCCACCCTATGCATGTGTCTAGAGAACCAAGTCACCCTGTGTTCAGCAGTATGTACACAGGAGGGGCCACGATCCAGATTCAGTGCCTGCATCTGATGCCACAAGTGACCAGCGAGTAGTAGCCTTTTAAGGGGCATCCCGGCTGGTGTTTCCGCCAATCCCTCCCGCTGCAAGTCTCGCTCCTGCAGACCATCTCAGCGGGGTGACGCGGAGCCCGAGTCCTCGGCTTGCTTGGCACCCCTTTCCCACCGGTCCCCCCTCTTCGGGGCGGCTGCAATGCCGGAGGCAAACGAGGTCACGCGGGTATGGATGCGGGAGTCAGCCCCGGGCCGCAAGGACCTCCGGCCGACTGCAGGGTCCCCAGCGCCCTCCACTCACAGCGCGCCTCTGCAGCAGGGTGGGGATCCAGGCGAGGAGGGGGCCGCGCGGCGCGCTCCCCGGAACTCGCAGCCGGCCCGTGCGGTGCGTGTGCACACTCAGACACGCGGCGGCTGCTCGGCGCCCGCGAGATGCGGCCGACAAGCTGCCCAGCCCCGCGGCAGCCCCTTCCCCATCAGGGCCCAGCCAGGGCCGGGGACCCCGTTTTCGCCTGCGCGCCGCCACGTGGCGGCCTTTCCGCCCCGCCGCCAGCCCGCGCGAGCAGCAGCAGCAGCGCCGTCCCGGGCTCAGGTTGCAGCTGGCGTGGCCTTGGAGCCGAGGGGGCGCCGGGAAGCGCCCCCCCCCGCCCAGACCACGAGCCGAGCCTCGGAGTCCGTCTTCACGCTTTCGACTCCGCGCAAGGGGGGGGGGGCTTCTGCGAACCCTCCACTCCGTTCTCGGCCGGCGTGTGCGCGCACCCAGAGTCCGGCTGTGCCCCCCGCCACGTTCCGCAGCTCCCTCCCAGGCCAGGCGTGAAGAACTGCGTTTCCCCCCGTCCGCCCGGGTCAGGCACCGGCCGCCGCCGCCCCCCGGCCGCCCCGCTTCCATCCTGGCGACCCAAGAAGGTGCTTTGACACCCGGCACGGAGGTCTTTGCGAGCGAGGCCGGCGGAGGGGGAAGAGCTGTGGGGGGAAAACGGGGCTCTGCTTACCATGAGCATGGAGAGTCCGGGTCGGATCTGCCTCCGGGGCGCTGCCCTCGCCGTGCGGATCCCCTGGTCAGGAGCCAAAGGACGGCAGCAGCCAGCGAGGCAGAGAGAGGCAGGGAGAGAGAACCGCTACTGCGCGAACATCGCTTTGCTGGCTTCGCAGCGCCTGCCTCCCTCCCTCCCTCTTTGGAGAGAAGAAGGAGGGAAACAAGGGGATGCGGCTGCCGGCTGCTTCAGGGCTTTCCAGTTCCAAAGGAAAGGGCGAGAGGAACAGGCTCCTTCCAGCCCCTCACCAGGAATTAACACTCTCTTAAACCATTCTGAGAAAGCTGCAATCCTGTGCGCGCTCACCTGGGAATGTGAGTCCCATTGAACTCAGTGGGGTTTCCTTCTGGGCAGACATGCATAGGATTGGGCTGTAAGACTGACGCCGCACACCTCCCGTGCCAAGCTGCCCTGTGGGTTTTAACCATGTTTCAGGTTATTTTTTAATCCCTAATTTAAAACTAGGAGATCCATGTTCTGGTTTGCAATGAATTTTTGAAGAAATTGTCACTAGCGTTTGTTTGGAAAGCTGGCTTTTGGTGTGTATGCACTGGGAGGGGGCCGAAAACTCACCTCCCAGATAGAAAAGACATCTCTTACCTTTATGAGTTGCAATGCAGACAAAACCTGTTGCCAACAACTAGCATCAACCAGCTGGAGAGGGTAACAACAGTCGTAGTTCACACCTAATAAAAGCACTGTGCTTTAATGTTCATTAACCGGGAACATGTAGAAACTGAAACGGGCCAGAACACGCCCTCAATAAATAAAACAGATGCAGAAAATTGTGGGATGCATTACGAACACATCAGAGCCATATTTTAGCCTTGGGACTAATCCAACATTTTATTAACACCTTCACTGCCAGAAATCTCCTGGAACTTATGAGAACAGAAATTTTACAACTTAGGGCCCAATCCTGTCCAATTTTCCAATGCTGGAGCAGTCATGCCAATGGGATGTGTGCTGCATACTTTGGTGGGGGAGTGGCCACAGAGGCCTCCTCATCACAGCGCAGCCCCAGTGCTGGATAATGGGATAGCATTGGGCCCTTATCAACAAAACCTGGGATGTTTGAGACATGTGAGAACAATTTTTTTGGTTTAGAAATGACATCCAAGTAATAAAATTTCATTAACGTCTGTCCCAGACAGAACATGAAACAAACAGGAGATTGGAATCACTGGTTCTAAGGCAGGGGTGTCAAACTCATAAAGGTAAAGGTTTCCCCACGACTGAATGGTCTAGTTGTGACCAACTGTAGGGGGCGGTGCTCATCTTCGTTTCAAAGCAGTGGTGTCATTCAAATGATTTAGGAACAGGAACTCACTTTTGATTGGCACTTGTCTTGATTGGATTGGCACCTAGAACCAGCCACGGAGCCCGTTAGGATCCGGCACGCCTGTTCTGGTCCATTCCCCCTGAATGACATCACTGTTTCAAAGCCTGTAGAGCCGGCGTTTTTGTCCAAGGACAAGCTTCCGTGGTCATGTGGCCAGCATGACTCTATGCCGTAGCACACAGAACGCCGTGACCTTCCCACCGAAGTGGTCCCTAGTATCTACTTGCATTTTAGGTGCTTTCGAACTGCTAGGTTGGCAGGAGCTGGGACAAGCAACAGGAGCTCACTCCGTCACGCAGTCTTGAACTCCCAACCTTGCGGTCGAAAGCCCAGCAACAGTGGATTAACTCGCTGCGCCACCACGTCCCTTATACAATGGGCTAAATAGCATTCATGATGCCTGCTGGGGCCAGAAGTAATGTCATTAAGGGCTCAATCCTAAACTGGAGTTAGGCTGGCACAGTTAGGCCAACAATGTTGGCTGGCACAAGAGCCACCATAAAACGTGTTTGGACCACTTTCAGAGTCAGGGAGGATGGCGCACGTCTGTACTGGCCTCTCTGACTCAGAGAGTCGTCCAAACATACTTTACTGTGTTCCTTGTGCCAGCCAAACTGTGCTGACCTTACTCAGAATTCCACCCTAAGCAGGAAGTGATATCATTAAGCAGAACCAAGCACTTCCTTCTCACTTAGAAGCTCATTAGCTACAAATCTAAGAAAACGTACAAATCTTGATCATCTTTTCAAGATATGGGAGAGCCCATTTTGGCTGCCCTTTCAGCAGTGACACCTCCACACAGCTCAGCAGCTGCAAACAGCTGATGGTGGTGCTGGGAGAGCCTGAAGGCCAAAGAAAGAGCTTCCACAGGTTGCATCCAGCCCCCTGAAAGGCATCAAGCAGTCAGACTTTGACAAAAAACTTCATGGAAGTAATGGAATAAATCACAGAACTTTCTCAAATTCAGTTTTGGGCTATAAGTTTTGCTGGGAAAAGGAGTTGAAACATCAGGTTCCCAGTGAGGTGCACCAACACAAATCAAACATTCCATTGGATTAATTAGGCACAATATAGCAGGCCTAATTACTACTTCCATACTACAAGCAGTTTTCTGGGCAAATCAATCAACAGGTACTTATATACCACTTTTCAACACAAAGTTCACGAAGTGGTTTACAGGCAAATAGTAATAATAATAAAGTTAAATGGCTCCCTGTCCCAAAAGGCTCACAATCTAAAAAAAAAAAAAAAGGCAGATCACCAGCAACAGGCACTAGAAAGACTGCGCAGGGTGAAGAGGGACAATTACTCTCCCCTGCTAAATGTAAGAGGAACATCACTTGAAAAAGTGCCTCTTGCCCAGTTAGCAGGGGTCTGGAACACCCATTTTCCAGTGAGGGAGACCAATGAAATTCTCAATTCCCATTGAACTAGATGGAACTGAAGGAGCAACCCAGAATACTTATACAAAATACACATTCTGGTACTCATATTCTTAGAAAGGACCCAGATTGCCAACTTCCCAGCTACGTTTCCAATCAATCCCAGGAACATAGATGAAAGTGATGCAGAGAAACACAAAACATCCACAGAACCACATTCTGGTACTTGTTCCAGGTGATAGCAGTGTTTCAGGAAAACAACCCAAAATGCCACATTCCAACCTGTTTCATCAGCAGAGTGCCATCTGACCAGAGACATTTTCAATCAGTGTGCCATGGCCCTTGGGGTCCCATGAAAGGTCCACAGATGTATCATGGGAGTTTGGAGCATGGGAGTTGAAAATCACTGAAAAACTCTTCTGGAGTCTACAGCACTATTTCTAGGGCAAGTGTCTGTAATAACAAATGGTCTGCTACTCTTCCTCCGCTGGCAGACCCAGCAGAGGTAGAAGGACAGACATTTTGTTACTACAGACAATTGCCCTAGAAACAGACCTATAGAACCATGAAGAGTCTCCCAGAAGCTCGAAATGACATCACAAGAAGCAAAGATCATAGAGAAGACCATAGAGAAGATCAGACAAAACATTGAAAATCACTGGACTAGATGGTAATGATGCAGTAAGACAAAAAGATTCTACATATTTGATGCAAAGATTGTCTCCCTTTGGTTGCAGCGCCTGCAGGTCAACAATGACCCTTTCTTTCTTCCTTGTTTTCAACTTCATTGTCCATACTGAAGAGATGAGAATTATTATTGAAAAATGAGTTGTATTTCTTTGCAACCACACAATACTAAGAAATCCAGACAGGAAGAGACCCTCTTGGGAAAGCCCCCAGATTAGGCCTCCAAAATCAAAAAGACCTCCTTAGGAAATGAGTCAGTAGGCAAATCCGGTAGGCATAGCCATCCTCTTCCTCCTGCTTGAAAATGCTCCAGGCAGGTCAATGTAAAGAACCAGCCACGGGGAGGTTTTTGAGAAGCCCAGGCTTCTCAAATTAACAAAACTTTTGTTAATTGCTTGACTCCTGATTCTTCCGTGGCCAGGCGTGAGTACTGCAAAAATAGATGCTAATAGGAAAACCTGCTAAAAACGTCACCAGCTCCAATAACTGCTGACTCAAGCCTCAGTGGTGATACAACAGGTAAAAAAATAAAAATAAGAAATTTTAACTTTCTAGTCTTACTGAGACAAACATTGCTTAACACTAAGTTTCTAGCCAGATATTACAAGTTGTAGTGTAGGAAGCAAGCATGCAGAGCTTATCATCTCTCAGCAACTGATTCAAGCCATGTCTGGAACAGCCAGAAGAAGCTGTACTCTAACACAAGCCAAAAGTGGATTTTTATAGCCCTTTGCCCCCTGCTTGCAATCAAGGTTGATTGCCTTTCTGCCTAGTAACAGGGAGGCAATTACCCTCATGAATTACAGCTGTGAGGGAATGTGGAGAGGAGGTGGATGGCACCCCGGTGTCCTTGAGTCGCTCGGCTTACAAAGCCTCCCAAAAAATTCCCTAGGGCAACTGATAGCCCAGTTCCCTAGGCCAACTGGGCTGAGGCACCAATGCTGTCAAATTGATTTCCCAACAGGGCCTGTTTTAACTCACTGCCTACCCTCAGAAAGACCTGACAGCTTAAAGATGGAGTTAGGCCTGCTAAGATGGCGGTAGGCCTGCATTTGAGTTGCCTGTCCTTTACAGTCAATCTGTAAAATACAGACTGAATAAAAAAGTTTATTCAAAAGCTGAAAGAACAAACAATAAGGTGTGTCTTGTGTGTATCTATAAAACGGATCTGAGCAAAGCATGGGTCAAACAGCAAACGTGAATGACAAAAAATATTATTGACGAAGGTTGGCAAGGAGACCAAAATGCAAACAGTAAATAAAACAAATTTCCCAGACTGAATCCTGTCTCTGTTCCAATTACTCCCTCTCTTCCCCAGTTCTGTGGATGCCGCAAGGTCTGCGTGGGTGAGCCCCCACCTTGGAGCAGCTGTGACATGGCGTGTTGGATTAGGGCAACACACTGGCAGTGCAATCCAAAACATGACTACTCAGAATTAAGTAGGGCATTAAACAGGACTCACTCCCCAGTAAGTGTTTAGGTAGGATTGCAGCGCAAGTTTCCTTGTGTGGAACCTTAAGGCTACAATCCTGTGCACACTTACCTGAGAGTATGCCACACTGAACACAGCAGGATTTGCTTCTGAGTAAAAAGGTATGAGCTTGTGCAGTAAAAAAAAAAAAAAAGGCTATTTTTCATGGGAACATCAATCTGTAAAACTGGATGGTATAGGATAATCAGGGTACCCCTAGTAATCCTTTAACCTGATCGGGAGGGCATAGATACCCAGTCGACTAGCATATGTCAGTCCCAGCAGATGGGCTGGCTAGGGTCTGTTGCCACAATTTTCAACAGGTGTGCTGTGCACATTGGTGTGCCATGAAAGGTCCATAGGTGTGCCGTGGGAGTTTGGAGCAATTAAAAATAGATTTAAAAAGCAGTAAAAATAGTAGAAAAACTCTTCCAGGTTACTCTAGTGACCTAGCCCATAGTAACAAATTTGACCTTCTTCCTCCAATGGCAGAGAAAAAGGTAGAGCCAGCAGAGGAAGAGGGATTGACAATTAGTTGCTACAGACAGTTGCTCTAGAAACAGAACCGCAGAACCCAGAATAGTCTCCCACAATCTGGAAGTGACATCACGAGAGGCAAAGGCAAAGACCACAGAGAAGACCATAGTGTGCGGTGGGAAGAAAAACATTGAAAATTACTGGTCTGTGGTCTTAACTCAATCCAGGCAATTAAAGCAAACAAACCACAGAATGACTACAAATTGCTCTGAGGTCTTTTTGCAATGACAGTGGTTTTGAAGGTGTCTCAGGGCGCAATCCTAACCAACTTTCCAGCAAGGGGGGGGGGTTAAGGGCAATGCAGCTCTGAAGTAAGGGAACAAACATTCCCTTACCTGGAGGAGGCCTCCATGACTACTGCTCCCCTGCAGGATGAAGGTGCTCCCCACTGGCACCTTTATGTCAGTGCTGACATAGGGAACAGTGTTCCCTCAAGGGAACATCCCAAGACAATGGTTACAACAGCAGGATGACTCCACAGCCTGTTTAGAGAACTAAGACATCCCAGAAGTCCCTGGGAGACTGGAGAAGTCTGCACTAGATGGTAAAATAGGCAAAAGGGGGTTAAATGGGGGATTTTTCACCCTAGCAGCACTTTGAAGAACTTAAAAAGTGTAAAAGGTGTTTTTCTACTTGGTTGGGAAATATATCTTAATAGTTGTCATTCTAGGTGGGGTTACCAGATACAAACTGAGACAGAGTACCTATACCTTTAACCAATATATAGTAGTGGGAATTTGGGCAGGTGCAGACAGTGCAGTTCATCATCGCGCACACACCCCAATAGTTCCCACAGTGGAAGTGCACCTGCACCCTCGGGAGCTGCTCAGGTGATTTCACACAGCCGGCTGCTGAGATCCCCCAAATGGCGTCATGACACTGTGTGGTATTAAGATGTCAGGCGTTGCCCTGGAGGCGAAAAGCCCTGGGTTCGGCTCTGTGTGCTGGAACGTTGGTTAGGATTGCGCCCTTCTCCTGACACTTCCACTTAGTCTGTTCTTGTGTGTAAGCCTGGCTTTGTTTGATGTCTTATGACCAGTCATTCCAATCTCTTGTTTGTTAAAAATAATCATGCAGGAATTCCTAATCTCGAGTCTCTCATGTAGTGTCTCATTTCATTCTGAGGTGGCTTCTATCTAGAAAGCAGAAATATTTTTGAAAAGTGAGAAAATGCCACAGAAGAAATGCTGATGATGTGAAGAGATTAAGGGCACAATCTTAGCTTGGAGTTAGGCTGCCAGAAAGGACTTGTGCCAGCCTAATTCCAGGTTAGGATTGAGCCCTAAAACGGAAGAAGAAGAAATCAGATTTATTATGCAAAGGGAATTAATACAGTGGGGAAAAAACACCTAACAGACTGTGTTCATCAAGGTGTTTTTTTTTTCTTCAAAAAGCAATCTGACAGGGTTTATTGAGAAGTGTATTGTAAGTGTATTGAAGGGTTTATTGAGAAGTGTATTGTAACAAAACCTTGCCTGTAGTCTAAAAATATATATAATTACCACACACAATACAATACTGGCCTTTGTCAGAGTAGTTCTAGAATCTTTCAATATGCCCCAAACCATCAATTTTCATCTCGGAAATTTGATACACGTGCTCCCTCAATAGTGTTCACTCAGACATTTCAGATATAAGAATAGTGGTGATGTGCAGACTGTCTCAATCGAAAGTCACAATTGGCTCTGTTTCCTCAGTACAGAGCCAATGATTTTTGCAAGATCTATTAAGTGGTAAATATCCAGCTGGAAAAAATAGAGAAAAAATAGGAGGAAATGGAGATATTTTTCATCACATATCTTTCATAGCTTCTCCTGGAAAATAATTGTCAATATCACATTGCACGTTTATTGTATCCATGCGAGTCAATTTAAAAATTCCACCTGGATATGGAATATACGTTTTTGAAATGCAGGGAACAGTATATTTAATTGTAAGGTAATAAAACCTTAACTGCAGTCTAAAACAATATAATTACCACAATAAAAAAGGAGGGGGGAAATCACGCAATTTAATCACAGATGAAAGGGAAAGAAATAACACACAATAAAGTGTGCATGCTGTTAATTCAAAAGGAGCATGCTGTTAATTCAAAATAGCATGTGCACAATCATCTATTGTAGCCCCAAGAAAAGTGTATTGTTTAAACCAGGTCTTCTCTTCTAAAGCCAGAGGAAAACAGAGGTCAGGCTTACAGGATTCACTTTGTTAGGTCTTTATTGTTTTCTTTTATTAGATCTACCCAGGATCTACCAACTGAAGGCAACAAGTGCAAAGCAGAAGCTCAGGAACAGCATCTGGTAGAAAAGATTGATACCAGGATTGGGATCCATTAATTGCTGCTTCTCAGGGGCCATACGCTAGGATAGCTTGTAAATAACAGCCCAATCCTAACTAACTTTCCAGTGCTGTTGCAGCCGTGCCAACATGGTATGCGCTATGTCCTGGTGGGGGTAGTCAGGGAGGCCTCCTCAAGGTAAGGGAATGTTTGTTCCCTTTCCTTGGGGCTGCACTGGAAATCAGATGGGAGTATGCAGTATGAGCCCAATCCTATCCTTCCTTCCCTGGTGCAGTCACACAGAAAAGGAGCATGCTTTATCCAGCAGGGTGTGTGTAGTGGACTGGAAGGCTTTGGGAGGGAAAGGAAATCAAAATCACTTCACCTCTCTGTAGGTCTCCCAATGCACAATGGGTCCCTTTGGTCCTGAGCCAGGTCTGTAGCTGGTGCAAGTCTGAGGAGAAAAAGGGGGCGGGAAGGCTGCTGACAGAATCTGGTGCATGCCATTGCCCTGGATCCACCCCCTCTCGCAGCCTCCTATCCCTATTCCCCATTCTTCCCCCTCCTTGCCCAGTTTTTCCCCTTCTCCATACCTGCTTCCGCCTTACCTGTTCCAGAAGCCAACGTTTTGGCCCAAAAAAAGTGGTACCCAAGGTTTTTGTGTGTGTGTGAGTTACTGATTTAGGGCCAAAAGAAGGCAAGACTTCATGTGAATGAAGAAACAGAGTCCTTGGGCATGGACGCTGTATCTGGATGCAGGAACTCTTATCTTTATGAAAAATGCTGGGCTTGGAAGGGCCCCGAGTTCCTATACCCCGCCTTTTGCTGGTGTGTTTGCCAAGAGAAAGAGAGCTTTAAAGATGAAATATCAGGGGAAAGGGTTGAGGACTTAGCATAGGTGGAGTTACAGCAGTCCAGATATGGCTCAATGTTTGCCAAACAGGTCAGCTCGTGTATTGTTCTGGGAAAACACAGGGACAAAAACTGCTGTTTTACCTTCCACGCCCAGGAAGTACAGACTCAGACTGTTGCAAAGCAAAAATACCTTCAAAGCACTTCTGCTAAAAACTGGAAGCCACAAGCAGTTTCCTGAACAGCACTTTGAAGAACTTTGAAGGCCAGAAATGATCACTAAAAGTTCCTAACTGAAGACTTCAACTATTTTTTCCCTTCTTGCTTTAATGGAGATTTGCCTTTGCCTTTTATTTTCCCAAACAGCCTTTTTTCTTTGCTAAACTAAAGCATCAACAATGCAGAGAAATGTGGAAAGTGTCAAATTCTCATCAGGCTTTCTGCCTCTATAGTATATTGTCATAGTCTGTTTCACTCCCCTGGTCAATTGTTTTTCCCACCCTCCAATATGTCCTGATATGGAGAATTGGGTCTAGCTTTCACTCCAGTTCACTCTCGGTGTTCCCATTAATGTTTACTTTGTTGTTGTTTTAAAGTGTTGTTTTAATGTGTTTTACTCATTATGTTTTACTTATTATGGTTACATTGTATTTTGTTTGTTCTTTGTAAGCCACTTTGGGCATTTGCTTCGGCATAGGAAAGGCGGAGTATAAATAAAATAAATAAACTGAATTCAAAATAGCAAGTGAATGGGAAGACGGTGAGGCAATCTGATATGTAGCCAGCTGCAGCCCTGTCTTCATCAAAGGGCCACCATTGTTTCCATACTGTGTTCTCCAGAGGCTGATCAATGGAAGACATTCTCTGGGTTTGGAAGACCAGCTGAGAGCAGATAGGTCAATGAGCACCTCAGAAGTGTCACACTGCACTACCTTAAGGTGGTCAAGACATGGTAGCATGAGCAGACCCTTTGTATTCCCTGCACATGACTTGCCCCATTTATACCACACTTAGAGCGCAATCCTCACCTGGAATTAGGCCGGCACAGTTAGGCCAGCAAAGTTTGGCTTGCACAAGGGCCAGCATAAAGTGTGTTTGGACCACTCTCGGAATCAGGGAGGATGGTGCATGTTTGTGTTCTGGCTTCTCTGTCTCCAAGAGTGATCCTAACACACTTTACGGTGGCCCTTGTGCCGACCAAACTTTTCTGGCCTAACTGTGCCAGCCTAACTTCAGTTTAGGATTGTGCCCTCAATGTAAATAATTGAAGCATCTTTAGGGTCAGGAAGCCAGTGGCTTTAGTGGACCAAAGGAGCTGACCTAAGGGACCTCAACACTATCAGTATCTTTTCACGTTCCACTCAGATTAGTGTAGAATTTGTTGTTTTTCTTTCTCATGAGTACAATGTGAGTTCTTATGTACTGTGAGTTTTCATGTGTTCACATATTTATCCTGTTCCCATGTGGGCAATTGCCATAGCAGTGGTCTCAGGACCATAGAACATGCAGACAAAATATTTTGAAAGTGTATGACACTGTTAAGCACACAACATAACATCTGTTGAATCATTTCAATATTGGCTTTCTGGCAGCACAATCTTATTCATGCTTTCGCAGAAGTAAATTTAGGACCCAATCCTAAGGGTGTGTGTTCTGCCAAATCCCGTCCTTAGCCAGTCCAACTGTACTTCCTTCTGTCCTTCCAACAGGCAGGCAGTCCATCCAGCACTCCACCCCAGGTACCATCCTGCAGTACCTATATAGCGTCTCCCTTCCAGCATCAACCCAGGTGCCTTCCTAGGACCTTCCCAGGTCCCATCCCAGATACCCAGCTCCCTTCTCTATCGCCTGCCTCCAGCTTTATACTGAGGCCAGCCAATCAGTGTCTGTTGCTAGGCAGATTTTAGCATCAGCCACACCCATCCGTCATAGCCAGAGAGCCTCAAGAGCCTACAGCTGTGCTCCCAAGGCTTGCAAGAGTTCTGAGATTAACCTCATAATCCCTGGTTTATCTGGGACAAGAGGACATTGCTGATACCATTCCCTATCTCCCTGGGGTAGCTCCTGCCTTTTCCAATACAGTATGTTCCACCAGCTTAGTGTGCTTTCCAGCTGCTGCAAATGCATGTGCCTGGCTGCCACCAGAAGTGGCAGGAGGCCCACATAATGACAGACCACAGGCACCCACCACCTCAGGTAAGACCACAAATAGGCCTGGAGGGAGGCAGGGGAGGGCAGAATGAGGTGGCAATGGGCTGTGAAGGAGGGTGGATTGGTCCTAGGAATGGTGCAAGTTCAATGGCAGCAGCGCCTGCTGAATCTTGACCACCTTCCCCAGTCTGATCCGCCTCCATGGGTCAAGGCAGATTTGTGCCAGTGATATCACTGGCCCAGGTCTGAGTTGACTCATCTAGTCCACAGAGGCTTACCCTGAGGCAATGGAACAACTGTTTGGCCTTGGTGCCTTTAAGAGGAGATTGGACAGCTTGCTGGAGGAAAAGTCCATTGTGGGCTATAGGCCATGATGGGTGGTGCACTATAGGCCATGATGGGTGGTGCAACCACCTTACATTAGTAGTAGGCTACTTCAGAATGCCAGATGCAAGGGAAGATGCAGGCATCTTGTTATCTTGTGTGCTCCTTGAGGCATCTGGTGGGCCACTGTGAGATACAGGAAGCTGGACTAGATGGGTCTTTGGCCTGATCCAGTGGGGCTTTTCTTATGTTCTTGTTCCTTTACCCCAAGGAGTCCTCTCAAGGCCAAAAGTCCCGTCCCGTCCTGTCCCGTCCTGTCCCGCCATCCCCCGGTGATTCAACAGATGCCATGTTGGTGCTTGGAAGTTGTGATAGATTGGGCTACCCATAAGTAAGAAGTAAGCAAAGCATAAGAAATTGAATGTAAAAGAAGCTATTCCCAGATAAGTGTGTATCGGATTATCTTAATGGAGCAGGACATCAGAACTATTAGATTCCCACTAGCTTATATTCCTATCATCACAGTAGCCTGCCCTGACAGGACTCATTGGAATCAGTTGGCAGAAATGCTCAGGGGACATTTTGGACAGACAGAAGCTATGCCTGCTTTTAAACTGCCCATCATAAGTGACATCAGGTGGAAGGGGGCAATGCTTACATACGAACAGAGAAGACTTATCTATTCTATTCTTAGGAAATACAAAATGTCATCTTCTTGCAGGAACTGTGCTTCATGCAAACCAATTTTAATGGCTGAGTGGGTTTAAGAAGGTCACAGGAATGAGATTCGTAGTTTCAAATCTTGCCTCGCATTTTAAGTGAGTTGCTCTTGAACTATTTCAACTGCCAAGCTCTGAATAAGGATCATAGCCTGCAGCAGAGCAAGACAAACACAATGCATTTCTTCCTCTAGAAATAAGTTGTGGCCTTAAAGCACTCGGAGTGACAAGTGCAAATTATGCAAGTCTCAAAAGGGGAACATCAGTAGAGTAACTGTGGTAGGACAAAAAGGGCAACTGCCCCCAAGTGCAACCTAACCAGAGTAAAATGGGCAACATTCATGTGATGCAAATCACATACAAACTACTCAGTGGTGGGATTCAAATAAATTAACAACTGGTTCTATGACATCATAGCCGGAGCCAAAAAAAACCCGAAGCCAGCCGAGGTAAGCGAGTGGGCGGGGCCCGGCCATTTAACAACCAGTTCTATAGAACCTGGGCGAACCCCCTGAATCCCACCACTGAAACTACTATGCAAATAATTTCAAATTACATAACATTGTATTTTCCACTTGGAGACGTGTCTTCAGGGTGTTTGGGTGAAAAATAATATCAGTTTGCTTAAAGGCTTAATCAGATTGTCAACCTTGCACCTTCTCACTGGCTGGCTGTGTCTAGCCTGACATGGCAAAACACACACAGTGACTGTATACTGCTGACAGGAACAGAAAGAATCATAGGCATGATTTCACCAAGCGGCTGCTGATTGGACAGCAAGGGTTAGCAGGTCTTTTGCATAATAGCTGACTTGTTCTATAAGAAGAACCGTCTCAACCATGAAAACCTGGAATATCAGTAAGAGTGTTCTTGAAACCCCATCATGCAAAATCTTCTCCAGATTTTGTAAGTCACTACCTAAAGGACTCAGAGCACAATCCTAGCCTGGAGTTAGGCAGGCACAGTTAGGCCAGCAAAATTTGGCACAAGGGACACTGTAAAGCTCGTTTGGACCATTCTCGGGGCACAATCCTAACCTGGAGTTAGGCCGGCACAGTTAAGCCAGCGAAGTCTGCCGGCACAAAGAACACCATAAAGTTTGTTTGGACCACTTTTGGAGTCAGGGAGGATGATGCACGTCTGTGTGCTGGCCTCTATGACTCCAATAGTGGTCCAAGCAAACTCTACAGTGTCCTTCATGCCAGCCAAACTTTGCTGGCCTAACTGTGCCAGCCTAACTCCAGATTAGGATTGCGCTCTAAGAGAGGCCAGAACACAGACGTGCACCATCCTCCCTGACTTTGAGAGTGGTCCAAAAGCCCTTTGTGGTGGCCCTGGTGCCAGCCAAACTTTGCTGGCCTAACAGTGCTGGCCTAACTCCAGTTTCGGATTGCACCCTCAGTCTAGGAGTAACTAACCCCTGTTACGAATGTAAATAATAACCTCTTAAATTCCATGCTAGCTCGGGATAATGGGTAGAGTGGGTGGAGGGCATAGAATGGGAAATTTTTTCCATGTGTAGAAGTATCCAGTTTGGCATTGGGTGACATCACCATGTTTGTTAAAGTGTTTCTGGAAGTTCTGGCCAATTCATTGTATCTTAGGAAGGCCAGTTGAGGGGCAAAAATTGGGGCAGGGCAGGCCTGTTTATTTCATTAAAGGACACTGTAGCAGTGGCATTCCTACAATGGGGGCAAAACACTAAGTCTTGCAGGAGCCTGAGTGCCTATGTAACGCAACCCCTCCCCTTCGCCTCCAGAGACATTCACAGCTATGAAAGTAAAGCATCCGAATGGCTCTGGAGGCGAGAGGGTGGTGCCACATTACATAGGAGCTCAGACACCTGCAAGACTTAGAGTCCCTCCCCATAGGAATGCCACTGCACCATAGCTATGTCCTATAATGAGGGGCTACAATTCCACCATTGCACACCTTCCGAGTTTGGGATGCTCTATCCACCCTCCTCCCAGGTGTAGAAGGAAGACCAGAATCAGGTCAGCTGCTTGGCTTGCTTGAACATAAAGATGTTCCCCGTCTCCTCCCCCCCTCTATTGCTATAACTTGCACAAAGGCGCTGCAGATGCCAGATCCCTCCTGCTACTCTGGGTGGGGTTGTCTCCAGCTGTGCAACTGGGAGAAACCCTTGGGCTACATCTGGAACAGCTGCCTGAGTGGCATGGCAGGCAATTACTAACTGGGCAATCTCCTCCACAATAGATGGAGTAGGCGAGGAGGAAACTACTCACCTGGCCCAATAAATCTGCAACTTGGCACCACTGAGCAGAGAGAGGGGGGTTCCCAATCATTTAGTTCCCCAGCTGCAGCAAAAAGTTAGGAGCCCACAAATTTATTTATTTATTTGTGTGTGTGTGTTTATCACCTGTACAGATTGAGCAATACAGGAAAAAAGAGACACACAAGCTTCTTTTGAACCTAGAAACCATACGTAGTCATGACTTCCAGTCATAGGTAGACATCTTTTACGCATCTCTTAAAAAAAACTTCCTTTTCCAGTTTTTTTTTGGGTCTGCATTCATCAGATCAGGACCTTTTGTGGTTCTTCTCTGCCTGTCCTTCAACATGGACTGAGGGCCATTTGCCTACTCATGAGTAATCACATGCATTTAGCTCTGTTTCAGTTTGCATAGTGTTCAGTACATTTTCTTTGCCTGCTATCAGCTTGTCAGTTTCAAAACCCATCAACAATCACAACCCATAGTTGGGGAAACACTCAATTAGTACAAAATAAGAATAATTTGGATCTAGTGGCCATTTTGAATATGCAGTTGCCAGTTTGAAGCTATTAGCAGCTAATTTTGAACCTCCACAGCAACAGCCATTCTGAAGCTGTCGGCATCCATTTTGAAGCCATCAGCAGCCAGTTTTGAACATCCACAACCACCCTGGGGATCAGATAGAATTTTATTTATGCAGTTATTTTGGGGCCCACATCCATCTCCCCGGTGACACCCCTATTTTCCATTAGCCCAGCCACACTTCCTGGCTGCATCAGAGGGAGAGGTGAGAGAGAGAAGACCCTGATATTTGCCTATCTGGGACCAACTGCAATGGGTCTCCTCTCCTTAAAGAACTGTCTCCAGCAGTGGCCAAGCATTTACATTCTGCTTACATTATTTTCCCCTTCCTTTCCTGTTCTTTTTGTACGGTGGCTATTAATTCAGTGTTTCTCAAACTGTGGTCGATCTGATTTCTGGTGAGTCCTGCAGAGTCTCCAATGAAAACGAGTAGGCGGCCCTACTGCGGCGTAGCCCCTACGGCAGCCCGTACTGCCGGCGACGGCCGGGTATGGGCCCAATGCTCCATTTTCAGGGCTAGTTGATTCAGCAGGTGTGTTGTTATACACTCCTTGGCAGATTCCAACTTCCACGGCCACCGTCCTGCTGTCTATATCAACCAACAACTTTTCTGGGTCTGATGAGCGTCGGCATCGGGCGCCTTAACCCGGCGTTCGGTTCATCTCGCAGCGCCAGTTCTGCTTACCAAAAGTGGCCCACTGGGCGGCTCGCATTCCACGCCCTGCTCCACGCCAGCAAGCTGGCTTTTTCCCCATTTAAAGTTTGAGAAGAAGTTGAGATCGTTTCAGCCCCAAGCCCTCTAATCCATTGCTTTACTGGATAAAACCCAGAGGTTCTTCAAAAATTAGATAGCTGCTAACTGCCCTGCAAAGAGCTGAACTCCTGCAGTGTAAAATATACACTGAGCTCCTGTGGCTTGTGTAAATCTAGGCAGATTTACAACGCTTGAGCGTTTTTTTTTCTGGCGTGTTTTCCCCCAGGTCTGTCACATAACTAAGCAAGCCCCTTGAGGCTATTCATTATAACCCTCATTACAAGAAATGGATTGAGGGTTTTTTTTTGCAAATAAATACTTGGAAGTAAATGAAAATATTATTTCTTTCTAGATCGCCTTTTCTTAAAGCTGTTAAGCAAGGTGGGTCTGTCATTTTAAAAAGTGGGTCCAAGTGCTAAAATGTTTTGAGAACCGCCGTATTAAGCCATTGTAAAAAGTGTGAACCTCTTGACTGCATTGTTGTAAGACAGAGCTATTGGGAAAATTCTACCATACCTGTGTAGCTGAATTTATGTGTGTGTACAGATATATGCAGATTTACACATATGCATCCATATTTGTCTGACTTTGAACTATCTTCATGCTTTTTCTGAGCAGTGAGGTTCTTTCTTCTCACAGGAGGGTGTCTTGCTGCCACACAGCAGTCTTCTAAACTAATACCTGATTTTTGCTGTTCCAGCTGTTTTTGTTGCAATAGGGCCACCCTGAGTCACACTTCCTGGAGGCTAAGCTGACGATGACTCATTGCCACATCCATTCCAAGCGGAATTTGGGAAGGAAAAGAAATGTAAATGAAATTTTAAGATGCAAGGCGTTTTCTATTCTGGCCCACTTTAAATGTCAAATTGCTGTCTGTTGGAGCTGAGCACAGCCAATGCCAAGTTCAGAGATTCTACTCTGGGCAGTTTATAGCTATGAAAGGAGTCTAAAGAGATAGTATGGAAAGTCTGCAAACCCAAGAAACACTCTTCCAGGGGTGGCAATGCTGCCCCTGCTGCAGCTGCTGGGGTCCCACCCAAAAGGCCCCCCCTCTAGACTGGGATTCCCTCCTGCACCAGGTACAAGTGAGCCGGTTGCTTCAGGGTAGACAAACCCACAAGTGGACAGAGAATAGAAACCTTCGCAGTGTGACTGACACTGCAAGCATTTTCCAGGGGTAAGCCCCATTGCAGTACTGTTGCTCACAGGACTGGGATGGCCGCCCCTGCTGCATCTACTGGTGTCCCACCTCCTCGCTCACCCCCACCCCTTCCAAACACAACCAGAGCTCTGCACCGGCTGCAACTGGAGTGTGTTCTGAGGCCCAGGAAGGCAGCCATAGTCTTCTAAGGGAGGCCTTAGACCAGGGGTGTCAAACCAGTTTCATATAGCATACATTCATGATGCCTACTGAGGTCCGGAAGTGATGTCATTAAGCAGGCCTTGGCCTGAAATAGGCACTTTTTTCTCACTTAGCAATTCATTAGCTGCAAATGATGAGAGAAAATACACAAATCTTGATCATATTTTAAAGGCATGGAAGAGCCCACTGTTAGGGGTGTTTGAAAATGGTGGGGGGTTTCCCCGCATATTTTTTATTTGAAAGGCAGAAAGGGATGTGTTTTTATTATAAGCTCTCTTTAGAACTTCGAACAAAGTTCTCTGAGAACTATCAGGCTGCTCTTTCAACAGTGAGACCTCAACAGAAGCTGATGGTGCTGGGTGAACTCAAGGGCCAAATAAAGAACTTCCAAGGGCTGCATCTAACCCCTGGCCTTTAAATTTGACACCCCTGACTTAGAAGGTCACTTCCAGGTTTTTTGAAAACTGGAGTGACGTTTTAAGGCCTTAGAAGGCCTTCAAAGGCCCAAGGAGGCTTTCCCCAGGCCCCAGAAGGCCTTAAAACATCACTTTTTGTTTCAATCAGCAGAATATTTTGTGTGTGTGCACAAAACAGCTTGCAACAGGAGCAGTCTATTTGAAGACTTCAAGTGAAAACTTCAGCAGTAGCATTCTTAGAAGGCTACAAACTGTCCTTCCCTTCCCCCAGTGGTGGAAAAAGGGAACAGGGAATCTTTTCCTGGGTGTAGGGCTCAGTCCTTGAATCCTGCCCAGGAGATGAGAGAGGGCTGAGACTCCCTGGCTCGGTGCTGCCCTTTGTGTAACATCAGAAGTTGAGTGGGTCTGGCCCCACGAAATTGTGGAGACTGGAGCCTCTGTATATTATCAGTCTGGTATAAAGTGTCCCTTGGAAGGGGACAGGAGAGGTAAGGTAGGAGAGACAGGAATGGCAGCCAACTTTCCCAACCAGGTGAGGAAGGACCCAGTCTGGGCAGCAGCACCCAGGAAATCAAGGCAGACCGGAGCACAAACATGTGCTCAGATCCCATTAATTGGTACATGCACTTGAAACATGATCTTGGCCATACCAGTGTTTTAAAAAATCTGCGCTGGAACTGATGGTCTCTGAGCAAAAGAGGTTTGTGCTGGAGAGACCAAGAAAAGGGAAAGGGGAGATCAATGGCCGGTAGACACTGCATAACTGTGGGACGTACCCCTCTTTATCTGTATGTGCTAGACTGCCCTACGGTTAGACGAGCCCTTACTCTTGCGCGTTGTAATGTATTCCCCTCTGCTGAGTTATGGGGTAGATATTCAGGGATTGCGCGGCAGGATCGCTTATGTCCATGCGATCAGAAATCCATCGAAACTCTGGAGCATATCATCTTGCATTGCCCTAATCACTCCGACAGTAGAGTGAAATATCTCCTTCCGATTATCCACTTGTGGGACTTGAATGATAACACTCAGGTGTTAAAAAATTTATTTTCTTTGAGTGATCGAAAGGCTTTAATGCAACTGGCACTTTATTTAGACAAGATAGTTTTAGCCAACACATCTCGTTGTAATTATGTTTAACACCTGCCTTTGCTCTGGGTCATGTCTTTTATATGTAACATTTGTCATATGACTGTTTTATATGCCAATAAAGGTAGAATGAATGAGTGACTTATTTGTTTACTCCTGAAGTAAAAACTTACGAAAATAACAACGTGTGATCGTGGAGAAACATCATTGGTAACCTAATTATGATTCAATATGCAATTCCAAGGTTTAATTCCGCAGAATTATATTATTGAACACACCGGACGAAATGCCGCTTGCTGTCTATTTAAACTCGGATTGCACTGTCTTGACAGACTTATTTTTTGAAATCTACACAAGCAGGAATAAAGTGTGAACGGGAAGGAAAGAAAAAAAGGGGAGGGTGGGCAAAAATTAGATAAATATGTAGGAAAATTACATTAAAATCTCTCAACGTATAACACAAGTAGTTGTCAATAGGAGAGTAATTCTTTTTCACTTCTAGGCTATTAAGAGTATTTTTTTAAACTTCTACACTCACCCCCCCATAAAACAAATTATGTTAATGTTCAGAATTTCAAAAATATTACATATTTTTATTTTTATCTCTTCATATCTACTTCAGTTTGTGAACGGCTGCATACTTTATGAAGTGATATTTTTCTGTAGCAACGAATCACAATGATTTTAAGTACCTGTGGAAAGTAATCCCATTTTTCGTACAGCGATTCGCGCACCCGTATGCAGAACACGCAGGCATGCTTAAAGACGTTGAGATTAACTTTACCACACGGGCAGGGAGATTTTTATTCGTGACGCGGCGGCGGCAATCCTCCTTTGTGGCATTTATCTGAGCTTACACCCATGGCTTCAAGTCTGTGACGTCATGGCTCCTCCAGTGAAATATAATACCTCCATGGGCCCTACAAGGGAGAGGAGGAGTAGGCCTTGCTGGAGTGCTGGAGAAAGGAGGGAGTCACAAGTGTACAAGAGTGTTTACAAGATTAAAAAAAACCATCAGACTATTTTCCTTTAACTTCCTGGCAGATAGTGCTGTCGAGAATTGCAGCCAGGAGGAACAGGAATGGCTGCTGCTCGTCCAGGCCAAGTGAGGGATTTGCAAGGGACCCACCATTGGGTCGCAAAGCACCTAGAGCAGCCGTATTGAAAATATGGGAAGATGGAATGCCGGAAAGCGGGAGGGCTATGTGCTTTTTTGCTTATGTCAAGGCTTTTTTTTCTTTCTGATTAAATTTGCTGTTATGTTGGGAAATGGCTGAGAAATAAGCCAATTTATTGCCGCAGTCTCAGAAAAGCAGAAGGTTCTGGTGTCACAATGATGGCACTTCTGGCTGTGTCATCACTTCCGGTGGGTCCCGGACAGATGTTAAAACGTGGGTCCTGGTACTAAAACGTTTGAGTTCAGTGGTTTTAAATGGTGATATGAAGAAGAGGTACTTGCAAATAGCTGTGTTCGGACAGCAGGAGTTAGTTGGAGAAGGTGACTGAAGAGGCTGGACTGATCTGTTTTCTCCCTAAGCATGCAGCAGAAGAAGGCAATTTAGTAGGAAGCCTTGTAATAGGAATATGACTATAGAGGGGAGAGAGAACTGTTACGAGGATAAAAAAGAAGAGGGAGGATATATTACCAATCCTAATCTGCTGGTTATGTTTTTGGGTACAAAGTCTTTTAAAGCAACAAAGGAAGAGCTGCAAGTTTCCAGGATCCATAAAATGGTGCTCATTGGCAAGACCTAACATGGAGGAAGCTTTTTCCTGGCAACCTCAAAAAGTACAGTATAGACATCTTGCCAAGGAGAGAGGTGGCCCCTTCAAAATGGAGGTTTTTACTGGCAGAGAAACCCCAAGACATCTTTGCTAGGGAGAAGTAGGCCCCCAAATGGAGGTTTCTAGAGCTGCTAGAGCAAGGGAGGATGTACAAATTTGTGTAAAGGAAACAAAGCATTCCTGGGTAAAACCATGGAGTTTGGAGCTTCCTTTTAGGTATGCAGGGCAGTTTTCCTGCCTTGGATTGGGTGTGAGTCTGTCTTTTCAGGCAGATGCAAAAAAAGCTTGATGGCTCACCCATGAGAGGGGTTCCTGCTGGACAATAAGCATGGCCAGGTGTTCTGCCCTAGGCTGTGGGTTGTTTTTTTGGAGACTTCTTCCCAGAGACCGAAAAGAATGCCCAGGTGGCCTGACTCTTGGATAATTTGGAACTTAATTTATTCTGCAGGCAGGACTTTCTCTTTCAGCCATTTTGATCAGGAATGAGCACCCCTAAATTTGCAAGACCTTGAGGAGGGAAGAAGATGTGCTGATGTCCCTGTATTAGCAAATCTCCTGAGAGTCTTAGTGTGCCCTTACCTCTGCTGGGCAGCATTCCCTGCTTGACTCCCAGAATGAAAAACAGTACTTGGGAAAGAGAGGCGTGTTCCTGTAACATTAGGCCAGGACAGATATGCTAATAGGCAATATCGCCTTTTCTTTCAGAGCCCAATTCCATTGGCAGAGGTTGCTCTGAATTTCATCCCTGAAGAATGGGGCTCTGCTCAATATACACCTCTTTGAAGGTGCCTCTTTGAATCCATCATGCTGGACAATTATGAACATGTGATCTTTGTTGGTAAGGTGGATCCTTTGGCCCTTGACTGTCAGATGCCCCAAGTTAGACAGATGACCACATTGATTCTCCAGTAGATGTTGGTGGTGAGCTAGTAGTGGAGTTGGTAGCCAGACTGCTGCTGCTGCTATGCCTGATGGCCCCACATCTTCCCCTTCTGGCCAGCCCAGATCTGGGTCTCTTGATAAGGAGGGAAGCTCCAATGTGGGGAGTGTAAAGGACAGGCAACTCAGATGCAGGCCTAATGCCATCTTAGTAGGCCTAGTGCCATCTTTAAGCTGTCAGGCCTCTCTGAGGGTAGGCAGTGAGTTAAAACAGGTTCTGGTGGGAAATCAATTTGACGGCATTGGTGCTTCAGCCCTTATCAGTTGGGCTAGGGAATTTTTTGGGAGGCTTCGCAAGAGGAGCGACTCAAAGGCATCAGAGCAACTCAAAGGCATCGTGGTGCCATCTACCTCCTCCCTACATTCCTTCACAGCTGTAATTTATGAGGATGATTGCCTCCCTGTTACTAGGCAGAAAGGCAATCAGCCTTGATTGCAAGCAGGGCTATAAAAGGGGCTATAAAAATCCCCTTTTGAGTTGTGTTAGTGTTCAGCTTCTTCTGGCTGTTCCAGACATGGCTTGAATCAGTTGCTGAGAAATTATAAGATCTGTGCACTGCTTCATACACTCTGACTTGGGTAATATCTGGTTAGGAACTTAGCGTTAAGCAATGTTAGTCTCAGTAAGAATAGAAAGTTAGAATTTCTTATTTTTATTTGTTATGCATTGTATCTCATTTATGTTTGCCCTTGGACCATGTAACCAACTGAGTCTTTGTTTTAATAAAAGTTTGCCAAGCTTGATTGCTTGAGTGTGAGTACATTCTGTTGGGGGGAAGGTTTAGGGTGCTGGCTAAATGCAACCCGCTCTTTGCCCGTTACCATTGCAATAGGAACTGCTAAAGGATTTATCTTTGTTTAAGGCTTTTTCCCAGACTGCCGCCTCTAGGTTAATTGAGGCTGGGTGTAGTGGGAATTGCCTTGGTTGCTGGTTAACTCAGCCTGAGCTGCTCCACTGAGGCTGGAGTCAGCAGTTATTGGGGCTGGCGGCGTTTTTAGCAGGTTTTCCTATTAGCACCTATTTAAGCAGTACTCACCGGAAGGATCAGAGGTCAGGCAATTAACAAAAGTTTTGTTAAGGGCCTGGATGTCTCAAGAACCCCCCCCCTGCTAGTTCTTTACAGGGAGAAGGTGCCATAAATGAGCTAGAAGGCCTTTGCCGTCTTGACTCTTGGAAGCCCTCTGGGGGACAAATGGAATGTTTGGTTCTTGTTCTGATTTCTTATTTATTGGAATTAAAGCAGCAATCTCCTTAGAGCTTTACCTCTTATTATAGATATTACTAACAGAAGTATTGTTTCCATGCAGTCCTTGGGGCAACTCAAAGCTCCATCCTACCAAGTGAGGGTTTTATACCCTTAGAACAAGTTACGTCAACAAGCTGGATACAATTACTAATCCCCAATTTAGTCAACAACTTTTCTATCTGTACCTCATTCCTTGTAAGTAAAAAACTCACCCCTTCCAGCCACATCGCAGTTGGACTCATCAGGGCAACAGTCTCTACGTTGCCTGTGTCTGTGCCACTGCAGGCTCTGGGCCTGGGCCTCTGTTAAGGGCCTTGGAGTAGAAGCACATTGACTGCACACTGAAAACACCTTGTAGACGTTCTGTATTGAGAGTGGTATCTTTAGCATACAATTTAATTTCTTCCCATCAGCAGTAAAAAATACAAGATGAAATAGAATTAATAAAAATATTTAGAGCGCAATCCCAGGGAGAAATCATACAAGAGAGCTCATCTGTGCAATTCTGTACAGAATTTATATCAGCCGGTTAGAATGTATTTTGGCTTGCACACTGCCTGTAACAGAGGTAGCGTCATAATTGAAAGTAAAATCTAGGGCTGGCGCTTTTGTGGAGTGAACTAGTCCATTTGCATTGAGTGGCAAACAGGCGTCTCACTCCACCGCCACAGACAGAGCCCTTTCCTCCACATGGGTCTTCAATCCAAGCAGGAAATAAAGAGGGCACTGCTCGTGGCGATACCACAGGGATGACTTGCCAATGTCACATGGATGGATTAGCAACTTCAGGACGATGACACACTGATGATGTGGCAATGTCACAGTGCGCTGCTGTCAGGACATGGCTCTGTGTATAACAGGTTGCTTTTGCATTTCCACAGATGCTGGGGTGGGTATTACCCAGTGTTATTGGGAAGAGCCAAGACCTTTGCCCTTGTTGCACTGGTGTTGGTGCATTGTCAGTATGGTGTTGCCAGAACAGACATTGTGCCAGCATCCATGCAACGCTGCCACAGCTTCTAAATAGGATTGGGCTGGAAGAATCCTCTGCTCAGGCACTGTAGTGAAAAGAAGTCCCTCTCTGTGCTTTTGGCTTTGGTTCAGTTGCTGTCAAGCTGCCATACGGCTTCATATTGGCTCCCTGCAGACTAGGCTGATTTGCACTCTAAGAAGGCCATAACGTTTATAGGCACTGACATATCGTCCACCCCAGTAGGGAAGACTAATGGGATTAATGGTGGGAAAATTCAATTGTAGCCCCAGTGCTCTTTGCCTTTCCTGCTTTTGTCCTGATGATAAATGAGCGTCAGATTGTGGCCAGGTTTCAATTCTCTGCATGGGTTCCCCTCAAATTGTGTCCCTTTTAGTGCTGTCCAAGATCTGCAGGCTTGGGCACTGGCCAAACACCCCTACCCATCAGAGGGCCCACCTGCTCAGGCTGGCCCTGAACCTTCGCTGTAGTGGCAATGCCCCATGTGGCATCGGGACTGAGCAGGAGGTGCCATCTGTTTTGTATTCTGTCATATTGAAAGGGGGGGTATCAATATTTACAAAATACATGCACTGTGTTAGGCCAACTCTGTATGTCTGTAAGTGGCTGAGGTTGCATGCTGGTTGTCACTCAGAAAAGCATAACATTTTCCCGTGCAATTAATATTACAATTAAACACGTCTGTATTTTGGTTAGTTGTTGAAAGCAACATACATTGTCGGAAACACAGAAACGTTTGATCTGCTTCATAGATGTGCAGCAATATAGAATTACTGCTCATGTCTACATGTACCTTTTCCTCCTGTCCTTCCTGATAGTATTTGCAGATCTGGTTTCAGGGGTCCTTCCATGGACCCTCCTCCTAACTGGGTTGGCCCTTAATCACTTTGCCACTAGGAATCAACAATGGGTCTTTCTCAGAGCTCAACCATGAGGCAGATTGAAGCATATTAATTGCAGGCTGGGTGTGGCTGTAAACGGGTTGGGGGTCCTCTGCCACCCGCCTATCTACCACTTCCACCAACTCAACCCCCAGCTGTTACATCCCAACCCTCTCCTTGTTTGTTCTTTAGGAAGAGTGAACAAAAAACAGCCTTGGATGAGTAGCAGAGGTGGTGGCCGACCTCCTTCACTAGCAGTGCTGCTAAGATCCTGGTGGTGGGGCTGGAGGAGGAGGTGGGGGGGCATTGTGGCAGTCATCTTCTCAAGAGCAATCAAGGCCGCACAGCCCCCGCCCGCTTCCATGTTGCTTCTGCCCAGTTGACTTTGAAGAAGTGGTGAGTGCATTAGGCGATAGCAGTGATGGTGGTACAGCACAGGTGGGGGAAGGATGGCTGGAGCTATACTGTTGGGAGCTGTTTCAGTTCAGCTGTTTCAGTAATGGGTCCCACAGAATTCTATGAGACAAAGTAAAGGTCTTGCAATCTGGAACAAACTTGACTGCCTCGCAAACTCAAGGACAGCATTCGTCAAGGTCAGGAGTCTTTGGTTAGAGTTGTACCCTAATTATGTCTACCCCTGTCTCCCATGTGGCTAATAGGGTGTGGGAAACAAAGGGCTGCCATTGGAGATGATGATGCCCTAGAAAGAGGGTGCTCTGTCTCTCCCATGGCAAGGCATAGGGCAGGCTCAGTGATTTCTGCACATCTTGGGAACCACATGGGGGTCTCTGCAACACACACACACTCTTCCTCTGTACACAAATCCTGTTAGAATGAGGAGCATTTTATTTCTAGTTAAAAATAATGAGCAGAGCAAAAGATACAAAAAGCACAGGAGGAAACACCATTCCAGATTTACCGGCATGGTAAAACATTTACTGGATGATTAAAAAAAATTACTGGATAGTAAAACACACAAAAGCACACTTTTAACACATGTAAACTATGCATGGGCATCTTGTGTTTGCTTCCAAATAGTCAGGGTCCTCTTCCACTTAAAGTCAAACATTAAAATGGTTAGTTTTCTGACTGTTAATGCTGCATTGCACTAGCACCATTTATTTTCTTCCCGGCCAGGGAGAGCTTGTCCCTTGCCTTGCTCAGAAGTGCCCTCTTTTGGCCAGTCTGCACATTTCTGGTTTTTAAGCATCATAAGTGCTATTTAATTTTGTCGGTAAAATTCTCCGGCAAGGCTACACTCTGCCATTCTGCCATGTGATACTTCAATCAATCTGACTTGCATGCAGACTTTGACCTTCAGTCTTTGGGTTTCCTAGACCAAGACAGAACTGCCACCCAGTAGTGCCGGGTCAGCAACTAGGTTTGCAAGAGAGCCATTTTGATGCTTTCAGGAAGGGATAGAGCAGCAATTTTCAATGGATGTGCTTCTGTGCATGTGCAGAGGTCCTTCAGCGGCTCAGCAGGAAGGAGGGTTTTTTCCCCCTGTTAAGAACATAAGAAAAAGCTTGCTGGATCAGGCCAAAGGCCCATGTTGGGATATTTGAACTGAGGCAGAGGAAATTTGCGGACCTGATTGGTGGGTGTTTCTGCCTGGAGACTTGGAGATGGGTAACAAGAGTAAGTTGTTACATGGGATTTCGCCCAGAGATAAGAGAGTATCAGCCTGGTGATAAGATCACATGATCTATGTTGATTGGAGGAATCATCTGGTGGCTGTAATTGGCTGATGTGGGCAAGACCAGGGTTACAAGTTATCAGTTAGGTTTAACTGTCAGTTAGTCTGTGAGTGTTAGTCAGAGAGAGAGAGTTTGAAGAGTGTATGCTTAAGAGAAGTCTTGGATGAGAGCCATGTAGAGTTTGCTGAAACATGTAAATAAGTTCAACTACAATAATATAGAAGTTTTATTGAAGAAGTCTCAGAGTCATTTTTATCAGTGATCAACATTGTTGGAGCTCTGCATACGCTGCAGGAGGAGAAACGGCATATTTATATCATCACATCAAAATAATATTCATCCACAACAGCCCATCTAGTCCAGCTTCCTGTATCTCACAGTGGCCCACCAGATGCCTCAGAGAGTACGCAAGACAACCAGATACTTGTGTCCTGCTGCCACTCCCCTGCATCTGGCATTTTAAAGTAGATTATTACCATTGCACCATGCCCAAGGAAGACTCCAGACTGAGGTTGGGGTTTAACTTTATTAATTACAATGTAAATCATGTAACCTACTGAACACCCATCCCTCCCTTGCCAGTCTGGGGTAGGCAAAAAAACAAAAACCTGCCATCCATACTTGGCCAATTTGGATGACAGAAAAAAAATTCCTACCCGGCCCTCACGATGAACGACCAGCTAATCTCAGACTGGACATACCCACCATAGCTTGTAACCTGTAATGGAGTTTTCCTCCATAAATTTTAAAGTAGACTTTGCTTCCTTATCCAACAATTCTAACGTCTGGAGGGGCTAAAAAGGAAAGTGAAAAGCAACAGCATATGATTGACCCAACAAGTTATATGGAGGGGGGGGGGAGCTTCTTCTTACATGGAGGAGGAGGAGGAGGAAGAAGAGGAAGACACCAGTGATTCATGTGTAATCCCTTACCATAAAAGCTGTGCCAAAGTTTCATAAAAATAATTAATTAAAAATTATAGTGGGGTGGGGTAGAGTGCTAACAATTCCAGTGCCCCAACTTCTCTAAAACTGTTGTTGTTGTTGTTGTTGTTGTTGTTGTTGAATTTATATCCCACCTTTCTGCCCTGTATTGGGGCAGCTAAGGCACCTCACAGCATTAAAAAAACAATACAAATAAAAGATAAAACAATGCAAGATAAAAGAATAAAACAAGGAGATAAAACAATTAAGAACAAGTGGACCTCAGTGGATTCTAACAGATATAAAATTATGGGAATTAAAATTGAAAATTAAAAATGCCAGCCCAACATGTCAGCAGCTAAACGCCTCCTTAAATAAAAAATGTCTTTAATATCCCACCAAAAGCTTGCTAGAGAGGGAGCTGTTCTTAGTTCCAAGGGGAGGGAATCCATGGAGTCTACCGAGAAGGCACTATTTCTGGCTGCCGTCCCCTTCACCTCCACTGGTGGCGGCACAATCAGAAGAGTCATCTCAGAGTACCGGTAACCTAATTTGGATGTCAATGGGTCATGGGCCAAGTCTGAGCAACCCAGGTTTTACAACCTTTGCGGGAACACAACTCTAGTCAAAGATGTTATTAGGATTGGGCTGCCCACTGTTATTCAGGTTACCCTAAGTGCAGAGATGGTGATTCAGCTTCACTGTTCTTATGTTTGCAGACATATGAGCTGATTAGCCACGTAGTGAGGGAAGTATGGGCATGTGTGAGAAGGCCAGTGGCAAAGAATGGAGAACAACCTTGAGGACCTGTCCAGGTGTGATTCACAATTACCTGCTGAACCTCAATGACACGCAGCCAGAGAAGAGAACCACACAGTGAACTTGGCAAAATCCGGTGACCAAGGATTCAGTGACACATAGAATATATTTGTAAAAACACTACTGAAAAATGGTAGTTTAGACTAGCCCACCCATGTAAACCACCTTGAATGCTGTATCTATCTATATATATAAAAGGATGCATGTGTGTGTGTGTTCTGCATAGGCTCTGCAACGCCTGGACTGATCGACACAAAAGTTGGCATGCAGACACATTGCGGCCTGTCGACAAACGCTGCGGGGGTCAGACGCCCCTAGCGCCCCTGGGGGTGGCGGTACGGGGGGGTTCCCCACGTGAAAGTGGTCACCGGAGTGGGGAGTGTCAGCTAAGGTATGACATGATAATAATGGTGTGATGGCATTATTGCCATCTGCCAACTGATGACAAAACAATGCTTAGGGTTTAATGCTTAAGATACACTTAGGGTGTATCTAAGTGTACACCTAGCTTTTCTACGGGTGCATCACACCATCCTGAAATAAAACCACAGCACCACCACAGAGCGGTGACGCTCCCCACGCCGTTGGAGTCCAGGTTCGGGCCCCCCTCAGTGTGGGGGACGAGAAAGGGTGCGAAACAAAACGTCCGCCATGCCCCGCTGGAATGCCTGGAATGATTGGCTGAGCTGATTGGTACAATTCATTCCTTTTCATGTCTAATAGAATCTTGGGATAAATAACTACCCGGGCAACGCCGGGTAACGAAAAGCTAGTATATATATAAAAAAGTCAGGATATAAATACTGATATAAAATAAATAATGCATAGCATTGATTTTCTTTAAGCATTTAATTTAATTTTCCAGGGATGTATTTTTATAGTCTATGCTTAGTTGACAATTCTTTTTTTAAAAAAAAATTTTTTTTTAATTATATAATCTTTTAGTTATGGGTTAGGAAAGGAAAATACATAGGAAAGGGGTTACATGGAAAACACATTAGGTATCAGTCTCAGCAATTTTACAATTGAATTTACACATTTGATTATTACATCCTTTCTTACCCAATATAACTTCCTTAACAATCAAATTCTAAAATCTAATTCTAATTCTAAAATCAGTAAATCAATCCAAAAATGGGAGAACAAAACAAAGATATTTCAGCTAAAACATTATTTATCTAACCATATATAAAATGCTTTCCAAATATTAGCTATTCTATCTACATCTCCATTTCTCATTCTTTCTGTCAGAATATCCATTTCTACTAATTCAAAAATCTTCTGTAATAAAATTTCTACTGTTGGTATTTCTACATTTTTCCATATCTGTGCATAAACAAGTCTAGCTGCAGTATTAACTGACAGCAATTCTGTGGGCTATAGCTATACCTTTTTTTTTTTTTTTGAAGGCGAGGAAATAAATAGGAAAGTGTTTTGTATTTCTGACACTCCCCCCCACCCACCTCCTGCATTATGGGAATGACAAAATCTGGAATTTATTTTATTAATTATTTCAGGCGGTGCAATCCTGCCCTTGACATAGTGTCGACACAACTTTGTTGTGTTGACACTACGTCATTAGTGCTGATACTACAAGTAGCATCGGCCTGAGAGCACTGACGGGGAGCCTCCCTTGCACCAGCCTAACTAGTTATGGAGACTTAGAAGTAAAATATCAGAACATAAGAAATAACACAAGACAAAGGTTATGTCAGGAGGTATGTGTTGTCCTCTGTTTTCATCTTGCTTTTCTACCAAAGTAAAAAGATAGTTGGCTCAGAACAGGGGTCTCCAAAGTTTTTGGCATGAGGGCCGCATTGTATATGTGACACCGTATCGAGGACTAGAAAATAAATAAATTTAAATTCAACATCTGAATAAATTTAAATAAATGATATCTTACAGACAGTGATGATTGTGTAAATTTTACTCCGCTTATGCCCCACACCCCCAGAAGCAGGATTTCACCCAGAAAAATAAATCTTAGACTCAGCAAAGAGGAAGCCAGTTTTCAAAGTTCTGCCCACCAGAAAAGATCATCCACACATCCACCAGCCAGCGTCCAAACATGCTCCACAGAAAAATAAATAATACCGAAAGCGTTGCCTTTATATTAACAGGGTCCACACTGGCAGAAATAGTAGTGATTGGAGTGTCTCCACCAGCAACCTTTCCACATGCTCCTTCTTCAGCAGGTCTCTGCTTGCCTGTTTTAAATGCACGTGGTCGCACGAGACCTCAGGAGTTTGTGCGACAGCCCGAGGCCTGACAGTTCATGTGAGAGCCACAAGGCCTGGCAGTTTGTACAACGTGGCTCAGCAGTGCACAATTGCCAGGCAAGGCCCTGCAGTTCACACAGGGACTGCTGTGGGCCAGAGGGTTGGTGCAAGCTATGGGTCTCCATGGGCCAGATCCAGAGCCTCAGTGGACCAGATCAGGCCCATGGGCCATAGTTTGGGCCTAGGGCCTAGGAAAACACAAAGGAGAACAGTTTGAATGAAAATATATGTGGGAAATCAATTCATTCAAATATTTACAGCTGCTTATTTGTACCTGAAAGCTTTAAATTTGACTCACAAAGGTTAGCCCCTGGCCTAACACAGGAAGCCAAAACTGCAACTTGCATTTCAGTTGGGTGGGGACTATGAATGAACAAAAGTGCCAAAAAACCCCACAAAACACAAAATTCTTCCCCTTTTTCTTACATGATGACAAAGGTGGACAGTCGGAACAACTGTACCTCTGAAAAGGTTCTTTACATGGTTCACAGTGCAAATTTCAGGTCTTCTGACAGAACCAGTTTTTAAAATCTCCAACTGTTGCTCTGGAGCATCATTGGTAGATTAAGTAACCATGTGGACAGGGGTTGAAGTGCCCTGGGATGCCAATTCTATGGGAAAGACCCATGCCATCATCTCTCCCATCATGTGGCTAGGTGACTAAAGTGTTCTCCCAACACATAAGAGCCAGTTCCCTTGAGGCCAAGGAACCAATCCAGGTTACCTACTTAGGGCCTAAAACCAATTCCTGCTGGCCTGTGGAAACAGAAGACCACTATTCTAGCTAGTCTTGGTACTTGTCCTTTACAGTAAGGCTGATAAATGTGTTTACTACTACTACAAGTTAATTAAATATCTATTAAAATAAATGCAAGTTTATGGTACATTTTAAAAGGGGGTTGAAGAAGATGGGACTAATTCATTTTGGTGTGATGCCTTGATGCTCCAATATTTTTCCTTTACATTTATTTTTTTTCTGACATTTATCTGAATGTCATTCAGATAGCAAACGCAGACAAAAACCATCACCATGTAGAAAGCAGGGAAGATAATTTCCTTAAAAAATGCTGCCATAAGAACATCAGAAGAGCCCTGCTAGATTAGGCCTAGGGCTCGTCTTGTCCAGCTTTCTGTATCTCACAGTGGCCCATCACATGCCTCAGGAAGCACATAAGACGCTTGCATCACATTGCCACTCCCTTGCACCTGGCATTCTGAGGTAACAGCCACACTGAACTCCAGCAGAGACAAAACAGACAGTGAAGCTAAATGACCAAATATAATAATTAAGACAGATACAGCAATTTGGAGCCACCAACACCATGGAAGCATATCTGGGGGGCGGGGGTTGCACATCCCACCAGAATTGCATGTAAGACTGGAAAACGCAACATGTCCTTGGCTGTGTAGGAGCTTCAACAGAGCTGTAATGGGTGTGAGCAGACCATAAGACACTACAGAGCCTGGCACTCGACTTACTTACTGCCACAGGGCTGCTCACGACTAAGATAAAATATGGTGTGCCAAAGGAATAAAACTGATGCTAAGATTGGAAATAAAACCAAGGTTTTACTTGTGTTTCTTACATGTTTATTGGTAAAGTGTCTGGTTTGGGATCAGAGGCTCTTTGAAATACATAAACCATAACGTAGTTGGTTCACCACTCTTGCTTTGAGAGTACTAGAAAGAGTACTAGAAAGGCACATCCATCTTTCCAGAGAGGTTCAGTAAAAGTCAGTTAAACTGTCACAGTAACTGTCACAAATGATTGACAGGTGGGTAACTGTTTCTTAGAACACTCCCACCCACTTATTCCAATAGAGCAGTGGTTCCCAAACAGTTGGTCAGGACCCACCAGTGAGTCGCGGGCCAATTTCAGGTGGATACCATGGATAATAATTGTTTCCTTCATCTTTATCCTCATCCTGACTGGAATATGGTGCTTTCATGAAATAACACAGCCAAACGTTGAGGGGAATATCCATCCATCTTCACTGCAAGGCATAATATGCAGACCTTTTTTAACAGCTTCTGATGGAATCCTGAATAAAACAGCCAGCTATGTGTATCCTTGGACAATTTTGCTCCCCCACCCCCTGCTGGGTCTTGCCCTATTTTAAATGTTTTGTTTTAAGTGTTTGTGTTTTAATGTTAAATTTAAAATTAAATTTTAAAGTTAAATTTAGTACTAATGTTAATATTTAATGTGTCTTAATGTTAAAATTAATATTTTAATGTTTTTTACTTTAACAAAAAATTAATGTTTTTACTTATTGTTGTTTTTCATTCTACTTTTATTATACAACTCTATAACCCATCTTGATCAATCAGAGGCTGAGCAGGCTGATGTGATTCTCTAAGGATTAGAGTTTCAAAACTACTGCTGTAGTTTTGTTAAAATGTCCTGTTAAACAGGTTGATGCACTTGCATCACTAGGGTTTGCATCACCCTGTGTGGGAGGTCAGCGCGTCACCTCTATGACCACACAGAATAAATGACGATATCTGATGTACAGCCTAAATGCAGTGGCATCACTAGGATTGATTTATTTAAATATATAATAAGTTTGCCCCCCAAATCAGTAACCAACAAAAGACCAGTGGCCGATGTGCTGACACTCATACAACGAACAGCACAATCCTATACTGCGCCAGAACAGGCAGGCTGGCGCAGTATTGAGGGAGACTCGAGCCTCCCTGGAACAAGGGCACATTTGTGCCCTTGCACAAGGGGAGGCGCTAGCCTCCTCTATGGGCTCCTTGGATCTGCGCCTGCTGGCCCGTCTATCTCCCACCCAGGAACACCCACCCCCCACTCACTCTAATCCTCTCGCGTGCCTCAGAACGCCTTTGCACCAGCCGGCTTCAGCTGGTGCAGAGGAGGCGTGGTACCCATGCTCCCAGGCTGGCACTGCTTGTCTGGGAGTCATAGTGCCGATGCGTTGGTGCCGCTTGGCGCCCCCACGTTGGCACTACATGTTTTGTGTTGAAGTAACGATGTTGCTTCAATGCAAGCGGGATTGCGCTCTAAATAAAAGTTCTATTATTAGCTCTGATACATGGAAATGAGAGCTGACTCATACTACCCTTTTATTGGTTCCCTGCTGTGTCATAACAACACCTCACTGGCTCTCAGGATAATCAGTTTCATTCGTCAGTTTTGAGTTAAGGAAATCCACTTTTTGTTACAAAAGGCAGTTTTCCTTTTCTGTTTTTTTAATACTGTTTTTTTTAATACGTTCAATACAATATAGATATTTCAACAAAGTTTCATTATATTCTTCTGTAAATTCTGCATCAATTTATATATATCATGATTATTATTTAAAAAAAATACCAAGTTTTAACAATTGGGCAATAGCTCTCTCTCTCTCTCTCTCTCTCTCTCTCTCTCTCTCTCACACACACACACACACACACACACACACACCTTAGCATGTCACCCGGTGTGGCCCACATACCCCTAGTGACATGTGAAAAAGGTGTTTCAATATTGCTATTTATCCCTAACAGAAGCAAGTTCTCTTTGTTTTTCTGTTTCCATTAGAGGGCACTCTTGCTTCAGGAATCTTCCCTTCTCATGCATCACTGTCCAAGAATTTCCCTTAAATTTGAGTCCTCAAGTTAGGTGGTCTCGTCTAGCTGCCTATTCTAAGCATCACTGAAGTAGGCAGCACTTCAGATTTTTCTTGTCCTACAAGGATGAGCACCACAGACAAGAGCAAGCAACTGTAGGGGAAAGAAAGAAACTTCCCTTCAGAATCTCTCATTTCACAGCCTCTTCACTGAGACTGACCAATGCAGTTATTCTATTCCTGAGGAATTTTCTTGAAAGGAAGAATAAATATTGTGTTTGTATTTGCATATACACTTCTGGAGTATCATGTCAGGATAAAAAAACTGATTAACCCCCTGGTACCATGAAAACCAGAAGTTGTATCAGAGCAGAATTGATTTGTTTTTCTTTCAGGTTCCATGGTATGATGTGTTTTGGGGAGAGGTGGGGTTTTCCTTCAGGACCCTAAATTATTTCACTAGTGATGGGCAGCACTGCATGCATCTTCTGTGTTCAACTCTGGAGCTCCTTCTCAACCTGTCTCTCCCCATCTTCTTGTGGTCCCTCACCCTTCCCCTCTTCCCAGTTTTGGGAGTGACATATCCTGATTGAGCCTCTCTTCTCCCCTCCCCAATCATTGGTCCTATCCAGTGGTGGGATTCAGGGGGTTTGCCCAGGTTCTATAGAACTGGTTGTTAAATGGCCGGGCCCCACCCACTTGTTTACCACAGCTGGCTTTGGGTTTTTTTGGCTCCGGCTATGACGTCATAGAACCAATTGTTAATTTATTTGAATCCCACCACTGGTCCTATGATATTGTCCTTTTCTGCTCCCCTGCTAACTGTCTTCCTTCCCTCTCTGTCTCTTAAGAACAGGCCCAAGAGTTAAAAATCAACACAGTTTTATTGTGAGATTTTTGCATGTGTGTAGGACCCAAGAGCTCATACAACCGCAGTTTGGCAGCAATTTCAATTTACAACGCATACTACAAGGGCTTTGGTAGTAAACCACCGTAGTTCCTTGGAAGTTTATCAGAGGTTCCTGGTGCAAAGATAAGAAATGGAGGACAAACGTCCTTCAAAGCAGTGTGCCCACCACATCTTCTCTCCCACTGCCTTCCCAGCAAGCCTTATCGGTGTCTCATGTGAATGCTAGAAAGTGCCACCAAATCCTCTGCAGTGCACAAGGATTCTGTATCAAGCACGTCAACACAGAAGGTGTTATCTGGCGGGACGATATTTGTGACCCACTTTGCTAAGAGAACTCACAGATGTTGTCGTCCTGCTACAGGTTACACTGTCATCAGTGTGCAAGTGAAGAGAGAGCTCTAAATTAGTGCGCCCTCCCAAATGGCAAAAAAGAGGCCATGGGTGGCGCACAAAGCTGTCTTGTGACATTTTGTCTGGAAAGTTTCAACTTGAGAATGTTTTAAAAAATGTAAAGAGGGGGAAGGGACATAAGCAATAATGCTCCTCCTGCACATGCATTCAAGCCACATTGAACACAATGTTCACAGAGTGTTATTGTATTTCTGCGTGAGTCCTCCCAAGCAAGCAAGAGGAGCACAGTGCAGGGGCATAGCTAAAGAAGTGCAGGAGGGTGCAAATGCACCGGGCAACAAGCTGTAAGGGGGCAACAAGCTGAACTTGACATTAATGGCCAAAATTGTGAAAACCTTGGTATGTATGAATAATACCATCATGTTATATATAATTGAAAAGGTAAATTACTACAGAATGCAATGACACAAACCAGAATGTAATATCTTTATCAAAAGGTATGGCCAAAACCCCAGAGAAAACGAAAATACAACTGTGTTGTCACTTCCTGTTGTGACATCACTTCTGGGACAACGTTTTGCCCTCTGCATTGGGCTACACTTTCATTAGCTACGCCCCTGGCACAGTGACTAATGCAGGAACATGGGTAGGCACTTCTTACTCTTATACAGTAAAAGGAAACCTGCTTCAGGTGCAAGAGAGAATTGTGTCTCTTACTTTATCACAGAAAGATGTGTTGCCTGGCTGTCTAGTAATCACTGGCCTGGTCTGTGCATATCCCAACTCAGGATTGTCTCTTGCGCGAGACGTCCAGCTTTGATCAGTGTCCCCAGACTCTGCAGAGAAGGGAACTCCAGCTGCCTCCATATGTTGTTGAGTAGCTTTGCATTATTAAAACTGCATGGTGTGTTATGGCCCCATATGGTCCTGATTTCACAGATTTTAAAAATAGAAAGTGAAAGCTCCCAGCTGGGCCATACAGCTGTTGCTGAAGCACTTGCGAAAATCCTGGCCAAAAGTTTCAGTTCATAAATGCGGAACTGTTTCAATGGCAGCCAAAAGAGGAGCTTCACTCTTTCCTGTATGTTGGAAAACCAAGAAAAGGGTGGTCTCTTCTACCATTGTCTTGTCATTGGTAAGAAGCTGCTAGACCAGGGGTCTCCAAATTTTTCAGCATGAGGGCCACATTGTATATTTTTCGCAGGCAGAAAAAATCAGTTGTATAAATGAATGAATGAAATTTAAATTAGGGTACAATCCTAACCAATTTTCCAGCACCAGGCAATGCAGCTCTGCAATAAGGGAACAAACATTCCCTTTACTTACCTTGAGGAGGCTTGAGGAATCTTACCTTGAGGACAGCTTTCACTTTCTATTTTTAAAATCTGTGAAATCTATTCCACAGTAGGATGCAGCACATGCCTAATTGGCACAGCTACTGTATGTCAGTGCTGAAAAGTTGGTTAGGATTGCACCCTTAATAAGTTTACACTTGGATCTTTTTAATCAGCACGATATGATTGCAAAGAAACAATGCTGTGCTTAAACTGAGAAATGATATACAAAGAGTAAAATGTCAAACATTAGCAAATGCCCCAACCCCGCCCAACCCCCAAAAAACCTCCCAGCAACAATCAAGTTGCTGCAGGCCAGATAAAATCTTGTGGCAGGCCAGCCAATAGTTTGGAGAACCCTGTGCTAGACAAAAAGAGTGCAGGGATTTACCTCCTTACGTTTGGGTGTGTGTATGAGGAAATGAAAATAGAGGTTGAGTATCCCTTATCTGGACTGCTTGGGACGGGAAAATGTCTAGATTGCAGATTTTTCTGGATTTTGGAATAATTGCATAAAGATAATGCTTCGTCTTGCTCTTTTCAGTGTTACCCATTTGGGTGTCTGCTGGCCTCTACATTTTTCAACAATGGCACACACGGCAGAGCAGAGAATACAACTTACAGCTTGTACTTGGGAATGAGCACAAGACTTTCTAAAGAAAGTTAAAAAAAAGTCTTGCACAAAGATTTATGGATTTTGGATGTCTGGATAAGGGATCATCTACCTGCAATAGTGTTCCTATGGTGGCACATGAACTAGAGGGGCACCCCACGACACACCACATCTGCCTGCCACTCATCCTGCTCCACTGGCACCAATCCTTGAGGCAGATGCAGCAGCAGCAGAACTGCTTGCATGTTCTGGCTTTGGGATGACCTGAGCATGGCTAGGAGAGTCTGTATGTGAGTGACCCAATAGCCGTGGCAGCTATGGTCATGACCAGGATTGGCCTAGAGTCTCCAGGGATCAGCATGGACCTCCAAGCAACTATTGAAAGCAATCCTGGAGATGTTGAAAGTGTCTCCTTGGCATCATGGCAAGATGTCATGTTGGAGCAGAGATCTTCAACCCTTTTCATCTCATGGCACACTGGCAAGGTGCTAAAATTGTCAAGACACACCATCAGCTTTTTGACAATTGACATGGCACACCACGCTGCCAGAAGAGGCTCACATCCCCCAGTTGCCCTATCATTAAATGACCCTTTCCTAAATTCCCATGACGCACCTGTACACCATTCGCAGCACACCAATGTGCATTTTCATCTGTGGTTGAAAATGGCTATGCCGGAGAAAGGAATCTGAAGGGATAGTGTCAGTCAGAGCTGGCCACTGCCTCCAAGCTCCCCTTGCTGTCTTTCTGGACTGGTCCAGGCCTGGATGGAAGCTAATTGCAAATGGAAGGCAATTCAGATGTAGATCACTCCTTAGTCAAGGTGTTGACTGACAGGCCCTTATTATTTGTTCTCTCAACTAGTTGGCGTCACGATGAGTCATGATATTGGTTGAGAGTTTTCCTAACATCTCATGGCTTCTGAGCATGTGTGTCAGCATATATAGCATGCCCTGGAGCCACAGGCTAGGATCCATGATGTGCAGTCAAAGCTTGACCAGCTTTCAATGCAATTGCCGCTCGCTTACAAGATAAAGATGTAGTGATAAATCTTCATTTTCAGATTTCCATTTGGTACCTTCATGGCATTTATTTTAATTCCAGGATCTTAAATATCAACAACATATATTTTAAGAATAATATTGTTACATTTTGCAAAACCAAAAGATTAAATTATCAAAAGGGGTAGCCTTTTGTTTGCATTACACACCTGATCCAAAGTTCACAGAGGCCTCACTGGACAGAGCCGTCGTGGGCTCTGAGGGCGCCTGGAGCAGAGTGACGTTGTGACATGTCATTGTGTCTCTAGTGCCACCGCCCCTCCCCCTGCACTGCCCTGCCACACCCCCAGCATCTGGAATTGCTCCATTTAGGAGCGATTCTGAATGTGTGTGCAGGAGGGCAACACAAAGCGGCAGCGCTGGAGCTTATCCACAAACGGAACCCTGGGCAGCCGCCATGTGTCACTCCACAAACGGTCTGCCTCTGTTGCTGGGAGAAACATGCAGGTACCCAGCCTAGTTTGGTCCTTAAGCTAAATCAATGTCATGGTTGATTTGAAACACTTCAGTTTTCCTCTTCCTTGATGGACTTGGGTCTCCTCCATGAAATAGTTTTTCTCTTTCTATGTCCAGTTAGAACAGTGATGTATCATGCATGCTACCAAGGTTACATAGAGAGATAATGGGAAGTATTCATGCAGGATAAAGCTTTCATGAATCAAGAATATACCAGGTGCACAGACACATTCAACTAAGTCTCTCTCTCTCTCTCTCTCTCTCTCTCTCTCTCTCTCTCTCTCTCT
>JAJKFI010000003.1:3500124-3545044 GCA_029204185.1 Lerista edwardsae | reverse complement strand
TCTCTCTCTCTCTCTCTCTCTCTCTCTCTCTCTCTCTCTCTCTCTCTCTCTCTCTCTCTCTCCCTACATCAGGCACAAGGGAATGGGAAAGAGAGATACAGTGTAAAATGGATTGGGAGCTGTTTTTGCAAAGGACAGACCAATGCAGAGAAACCTGTAGTCTCTTTTGGGACACAAAGAACTGGCACAGGCCACATGAAGAAACGGGGAGCCACGCTCTCAGGGTTCTGTGTGCATGAGGGCTTGTCCCAGTGCTGGACACTTTTGCTAAATTGTGTTTGAGTTGAATGTTTAACAATTAAACACCAATCTCTTTTTTTCTTCCTCTCAGTCCCATCTCCTGTAACCTTCTTCTGACCTGCTCTGGCTGCTGCGGAAAACGGAGACAAAACAACAAGTGAAACGCAAGACGTGAAGAGCTCGTTCGTGCCTCTGGTCTGCATTTTTTAAATAGTAACAAATGAGCCCCATTCTTTCCTATTTTTCATTTGTTGTGAACACACACACACTCTCCAACACTTCCTATGATCATTTCTCATGCATTGACAGTCATGCACATCCTGAAGGAACAGTCTATCTGTTATATGGCATGGAATTCTAAATAGTGTTACATCTTCTCCTCTCTTGAACAACAGAATAAGATCTTAGGCCTAATGACTTGACAGTTTCTTCCTTTTTAATTACAAAATACTTCTGATCTACCGGAATGTTCATAAACATTCCAAAACATCTTAGCCACTAAGTCACTGATTTGGGAGATCTTATTTGAATACGTGGAATCTAATGCTCTTCCTGCCAGAAGCTATGGACATTTCAAAGACTGCAGCCTGTGCTTAGGTATGTAGGACTGCTGTCTTAAACACACTTGCCTGGGAGTAAATCCCACTGCACATAGTGGGATTTGCTTCAAGGGAACATGTATTGGCCTGAGAGCGCAATCCTAACCAACTTTCCAGCACCAGGGTAATAAGAGCAATGCAGCGCTGAGGTAAGGGAACAAACATTCCTCTACCTTGAGGAGGCCTCCATGACTACTACTCCATTGCAGGATGCATGCAGTATATGCCCTATTGGCACAGTTAGGTCAGTGCGGAAAGGTGGTTAGGATTGCACCTTGAATTGTCAGTTTTCTTGTGTGTTTTTTCTGATTTAGGGGACAATAAGCCTCAATTTCTCTGCAATATTGTCCTTTCTATTAAAATTGCCCTCATTTTCTTAATAGTAGTAAACGTCCTAACAGATTATTTAAGCCTAGCTTGGACTTGAAAATGGAGATGTTGATGGAATCTGTCATATACCGCTCATCATGCTCATTATATACTCACAGTGCCAGTATAGCCAAGCCTCAGAGGTTGGACAAAAAGAGATCAGGATTGTTCATCAGAACCCACCCTTAATCAAAAGATGTTTTGATACAAGAGAGGGAAACCACATAGGCCCTGGTGTAATCAGAATGTTCTGTCTGTGTCGGATTTTCCCTTGCTCCGTAGCCATGATTTCTGACTTCATGCAATGAAACTTCTTGTTTCTTATTGGTGGTCTCGACTTAACTGGCCACGCCAGTTATCTTCAAGACTCCCAGCGGTAATTGCTACTGACGGGGTCAGCCCCTGCTGACAGGCAGAGCTCATCAGCGGCAGGCAGCCCCTCCATCTGCTCCGCTGAGTCAAAGGCCTCTGGTGACCTCAGCAAAATGTCAGTCTTGGCTTGGAGATTGCTGGCTGACTCTTTGCAAGGAGTGTCCAGCACCAGGCATACATACCATTGGCATGCTTTCACATTGTCTTGCAGCATGCTGCGCTTGGACCTGTTTTGGCATGAGGAGGAGGAGATGAACTACCAGGGGTTTTCCATCTCTTCCCCATGTGAACTATTGTTCTTAGCAAAACCCCAGGCCAACTTATGACCTCACAGAGGAGTGTTTGCCTTTTATGCTGGCCCCATTGTTATAGTTATTTCATTATTACTAAGCAAGAAAGCTTTCTAATCCAAATACTGAGGTCAAAGCACAGCACGATTAAACAAAAGCCTGCCATAATGAACTTGACTTGGATTAAAAAAAAAAAAGATATGACCTGGTGGCTGATTTGTGCTTTGGTGGTATTTTTGCTTCCTGAAGCATGTTGATGAAACAAATGGGAACATGTTAGGAGGCCTGGTGGCTCCCAGATCAAACTCAGGAAAGAAAAGAAAATGGCAGAGTCATCATATCCATTGCCAGGGGCTAGAATGTGGTGAAAAAGGGGAACCTGTTATATACAGTTGGACTAGGGGGCTCTAAAACAAAGTATATACCTATAAAAGGGGTACTAGGGCATTTCGTCCTGATCAAATGTGTCCCAGTCATTGCATCCCTGGACATTTGCATCCATTTTTTGTGTGTCCTGGTTATTTGTGTCCCGCTTTAACTGGGCAACAAGCAAACTATAGCTGGGCAACAAAGCCCATGTTCCGTAGCCTAGGCCTCTTATCCCAGCTCTAAACCTACCCTTGCATTTTAAAAATAAAAAGGTAAATCTAATATAAATATACATACATTGGGTCACAAATGTCCGAGATGCCCCCCCCCAATCATGCGCAAATGTCCAGGGATGCCAATAACTGGGACTCATTTGGCCAAGATATGATTGTCCCGGATGCAATGGTCCTGTCACTCTATAAAAAAGGTGGAAACCAGGGTAGGTAGGTAGCTAAAGTGGTCATACTGTATTGATATTTGTGTAGGTGCTTTTATCCTACATTTCCACATACATGAGTGCTGAAATGCTCCGCTTTGGGGCACCAGGCACTTCTAGAGGGTGGGCATTTTCCACTCCCCTGCCCAAATTTTGCACCTCAGTTTGAATTCTGATTCCATACTCCTCATTGCCATCTTGGACTTCCACAGTCATGGATCCCAGTACAGCTGGGACCCCTGTGAACAAGCAGCCCCACTCGTCTGGCTCCTTTTCTGATCTTCCATCACAGCATGAGCTACAACAGCAGTTTTCTTTGCTCAGGGCTCAAGGAGTGCTGGAACTTCAAAGGCTCTTGCTGTCTCACAAGAGCATGTGTGGAGTGCTGCCCTTCTTTCATCATCCACCTGGACAGTCCCATCATTCCTGAGAGCTAGAAAAGAACAGAAAGATGGCCTGGATTTTAATTTCTGCTGCTTGCCAAACCACATCCTTTATGCCTTTGGAGAGAAACAGCTTCCCACAGAGAACAATGCAAAAGGGCAAACAGAAGAAAAGGAACCTGCTCCAGTTTAATTAGGGATGGTGTATTAATTAGGGTGTAGCTGAACCATCACATCAGGAGAGATGGAGGGCAGACTAGTGGCTAGCTACTGGCACCCCATTCTCTGCTCTCTGCTTCAGATTTTACTGGGGAAACTGGGAACCAGCTGGGAGAAGGTAGCTGGCTGCCACCACCCAAAGCTAGTCAGAAAGAGGCCACCTTGGGAAAGCCTTCCCAGAATAAGAGAGCCCCCAAATCCAGGGCAGGGGGCCCTTAAACCATTCAGTAGTGGGCTCAGCAAATGGGGCAGCCTCCTCCCTCCTGACTGAACTGAGGCCAGGCAGGTAAGCCATGAAAAAAGTGTATTAAAAGGCTGAAAAATCAAAACAACAGGAACAATGCAAGGGAGAAAAATACTGGCACTGATCAACTACCAGAACGGAGGGGGCAAATGTTAAAATGCAAGGGGGCAAATGTTAAAACGAACAGCCCAATCCCATGCAAGATTGGGCTGCACTGCGGAGGGAAGACACTTCTGCTGTCACAGATTGGAGGCTGATGGAGGATGGTACACTCCATCAGTGGCCATTTTGGGAGGGCTGCCATGAGAAGCCGCAGTGCTCTCCTTTTGTCGCCAGAGCTGTCCATGGACACTGGAGCAGGAAAGGGAGCAGCAAGGGTGGAGAAGGACAAACCAGAGTAGGGAGAACGGGGGTTGGGAGGCTGCAGGAGGGGATGGATCTGGTAGTGATGGTGGGCACCAAAGCTTCCCTTTTGGCAGCCTCACTGTCCCTTTCCACTCGGACATGCTCCAGCTAATGAGCTGGTGCGGGTCCAAGGAGACCCATTGCGGAGCAGGAAGCTTATGGAGGCTTAAGGGGATTTAAATTTCTGTTATTCCCTGAAGCCTCCCAATCCACCCCCTGCTGGGTGCAGAATGCACTTTTTTAGTGTGGCTGCACCAGTAAGGGGGAGGAGAAGGATAGGATTGGGCTCACAAACTCTGATGTCACTAATGAGATGCAACCCCTATGCTCCCTACTCAGGCTCTTCCAGGTTCCTGATCCTGGCTTGCAGGAAAGTGAAGAGATGGGCTCCCTGTGCACCATCAATGCTTCCAATGTCAGATCTGGGCAAGAGAAGAAAGGGGTGTCTCTGACTTCTTATAACCTGGGGGCATTAATCAAGAATAACCTATTGGACAGGTCATGGGTGGTGGGTTGTCATCATGAAGATGAGTTTTTTGTTTAAATAACTAACTCAATCCACATTCTTTGTTTACCAGGCAGCTGAAGGAGAAAAAGATGCTGACCACAAAGGATCATCACTCCTTTCTCAGCATGACTCAGCAGGATTCATGGTGGATTCAGGAGTCCATGGTGGATTCAGGATTCAGGAGTCAATGGTGGGGTCCAAGGCAGGTGAAAAATATGAGAAAAGCAAGGTTAAAAAATGGAGATTTTTACAGCGCATGTGAAGACCAGTTCTCAAGAGTCTTACTTGATCTGAAATGTTTTTGACGGCTTCAGAGACAATTGCCGCTGAAATTCTGTCCAGATCAAAATCAGAAGTTTAGAGGTTCTTCCTCAAGCTAAGCATCTTAAGGAATTGTGAGAGCAGCTGAAAGTATTCTAGCAAGGCTTCTGAAATTTCTACATTGCCACCTAAAGCAAAATCTGAAGTGAATTTGGGGATGAAATATCTGAAGATCAAGGAAATGCTTTTGGCAAGTTTAATATTTTGGGGCTTTGGTGGGAGGGCTATACACACATTTCTAACCAGTGTTGGTGCATTGCAATCATGCTCTAAAGCAGTCATTTTCAATGTGTTTCTTCTCACGGCACACTGACCTCTATGGTCTTTGCTATGGTCATTACCTCTTATAATGTCACTTCTGGTTTCCAGGAACTCTTCTGGGTTCTGCAGCTCTGTTTCTAGGACAAGTGTATGTAGTAACAAAGAGCCAGTGGAGGAAGAGGGACAAACAATTTTTTACTGCAAGCTGTTGTCCTAGAAACAGAGCCACAGAACACAGAAGAGTTTTTTTAGCTATTGTCAACCACTGTGCTCCAAACTCCAGCGGCACATCTGTGGACCTTTCGCAGAACACCACTGTGCAGTGGCATGCTGGTGTAAAATTGCTGATCTAAAGTAACACTGCAAAGGTGAAGTGTCTATGTGGCATGGGGTGGCGCCTGCTATCGGTGCCTTCGGAGGGGCGGGGTCTCTGACGAAGGGGAGGAGGAAACAGCCAAAGCGCAGATCAGCAGACAAGCCCCTGCCTCCGTTGCGCTCCAAAATGGAGTGTTTGTGGACACTGGAGGGCATGGTGAGACAGCACAGGGGAAGGGGCCATTGCTCTAGGGGCACAGTGACACAGGGGGCGACGTCACCTCACCCTGGTGCCACCAGAGCCCATTACAGCTCTGCAACACTGCGTAGCTTGTAAGCCCAGTGCATCCTCAAAGCAATGCATGGCAGCCCGCTAAGATGATCACAACACCTCCTGTTTTCTCCGCCTGTCAGAAGTACATAAACTGAGTGTTTGTTGAGCACCTGGCAGGCCATCGTACCTGGCTGGTGGGCTGAGTGTAGGCCTGATCTAAAGCGACATGAAGAATGCTTTCCTCTTTCTACCTTTACACAGCCACATATGGCTCTAATTGTGGTTCTGGTCGCACAGCGATTTCGACTCACCAGGAGCCAGCAGGCAGCAATCGCCCAAACAGAGAGCTGTTTAAGAAACAGAACTGGGAGTCAGAGGGAGATGCTCTGTATTGAAAAAAAGCCTGGCTTTGAATGTCAAAAAGGTATCACTTTACAAGGCAGGATATTTGACTTCCCACTTCCCTTCATGCAGGTGAATTTGATCCAAATTACTCCTGACAGGAGACAGGAGACTTGAAGTTACCACTCGCCAGAAGGAGACCCTTCCAAAAAAGCAGCAGTTAATATAAATTGTCAGGAATTACCCTTTTAAGAGATAAAGGCAAGAGACGGGACAGAGGCTGTGATTGTGCCCCGCTGTCGGTTTTAAGGAGGGGAACTGAGCTGGGTTTGGCCCACAGCCATGAAACACAAGATGTTTTCACCTGTAAAGCCCCGTAGATATTAGAAAAGCATTCCTGATCCACCATGACACAAAAACGCATTCTGTGCAAACCCCATGCTTCAATTGTGGTAATGGTACTCACTGGGGGACAGAATTAACCTTCCTTCCTTCCCTTTTTTTTCTGGTCAGAGAAACATGGGTGGGTGGTTTTCAGTTGAGTGAATGCTTGTGAGGTGGAGGTCTGCCTCCCAGACCACTCAAGGTAGGCCCAGGAAGCGGCAAGAGAAAGAAAAGATGGCTGTGCATCTGCCCTAAGACTGGAAGTGATCTCATTTCTTGGTCTGCTATTTCACAAAAGCAAACACTCATCTCTTGGACAAGCAAATCATACCACAGAAACCTCTTTTATCAGTGCTGCCCCTAATGAGGTGGGCAGCCCAATCCTAAAATGCGCTGGAGTAGGCAGGCTGGCGGGCCTGTGCGGCATCCAGCGCAGCTTGGGAGGCCACTGGGGCCTCCCCATCCCAAGGGCATGTTTGTGAAATTGCAGCGCAGAACCAAGGAAGCTGCATGGCCCAAATCAGGGCCATGCGGCCTGAGAATGAGGCTTTGGATGCAACACCTAATGGCCACATCCCAGGCCCACCTTCCTCCCTGGGCCAAGGGATACTAGAGGCCAGCACACAGGTATACACCATCCTCCTTGACTCCAAGAGTGGTCCAAATGCTGGTTATGGTGGCCAAAGTTAAGACTTTGCTGGCTTAACGGTGCTGGCCTAACTCCAGGTTAGGATTGCGCCCTTAAACAAACAGTGGCAAAACGGAGTAAATGGTAGCTTGGAAACAGCCATTCTATGCTTAGGGCTAGCACGTTACAAGAATCTTTTCAGTGTGATAGCCATTGCACGGAATGCCTAAAGACTTTTTAGGGATGCGGCACACAAGAGGCATCATGACTAAATCCATGCTAAGGAAGAGAGATTTCAATGAGAACCGAAATTCTAACCAAGAAGTCATTTTTTTTTTAAATAGAAAATATTTTATTTACTGAAGGCACTCTTTGGACTATCCCAAGATAGTGTGTGTGTGTGGGGGGGGGGAACAGCACAGGAAGCACTGAGGAAATTTTGCTGAAGGAATTCCTCACATTGCTGCCTTTGCTCCCACCCCTATACCTTTCTTGACCCCAGCCCCTGCTTCTGTTTTGAAGTGAGGCAGCTGGGCAGTGGTGGGATTCAAATAAATTAACAACCGGTTCTATGACATCAGAGCCGGAGCCAAAAAAACCCCAAAGCCAGCCGAGGTAAGCAAGTGGGCAGGGCCCGGCCATTTAACAACCGGTTCTATAGAACCTGGGCGAACCCCCTGAATCCCACCACTGCAGCTGGGTGAGGCAGCCTCTTTGCTTTCCCTCCCAACTGCTGCACCCTCCTCTGCTTCCATTTAGAAGTTGAGGTGGCCGCATTCCTCCTTCCAATCAGAGAACAGGAACAGGACTGTGGCTGCCAACTCAACCTCCCTGCTCCATTCAGTGGTGCTGAAGGCAGCCACTCCCTCCAAGTCACCATTTCTCTTTTTCCTCCATCCTCGTCCTGTCACTCTGTTTTGAACTAGGGTGGTGAAGCAAGGCCAGAATAAGGAAGCTGGGAGAAGTGGGATGGGAGGGTGTCCTTGTTCTGTCTTATTTTGCTGCCCTGTTTTAAAGCTTAAGAGTGGCAGAGCCATGATACATGATATATGAGGGCAGTTGCTGTCACTGCCCACAATGGCTCTGACGGCGAGTGGGAAAGGCCGCTTACATGGTGCCTTGCAGTGCCTGCAGTACTTACCGTGCCTGTACACTGCAGTATGCACACTGCTGGTCTTTATCACAGCTACGATAAAGAGATCCATGCAGCCTGGGCATGCCCAATGGGGGGCTGTTGTCTCTGTGTATGTGAGCTGCAGACTTCCTTGTCATACCAGGAATCGCTTTGAAAATTCGTCCCGGTTTCAAAAGCATTTTGCCCTTGAAGCATGGTGAGGGTCACTGCTATTTGAGAAAAATAAGTCTAGAATCTCCTGGGGCATGTGGAACTAGTTGGAACTTTGCTCTTCTTTGCAAAAAAATAATAAAACATTTCCAAAAAAGAAACAGGAGGTGATCAGGATACAGTTACACCAAACTGGGCTTTGTGTGTCTGTGATTATTACCCAGATACACCCAGAAGCTTATTCTTTTCAGTTCCAAGAAATGGATCAACAAAAACAGGAGGGGACCCCTTGATACGTACCAAGCCCATTTTCTCACCGACATGTCCTGCTATTTAACCGACTCATTGTTGGCAAGAGCCGATCCTGAAAAGAACAGAACACCCGAAGGAAAATACCTGAGGGGGCAGCAGACACTGCACTCCCTGTTTGCCAATCAGAGCGTGCAACTCCAGGCCTGGCTTCCTCATGGCTCCCTCGCCAGTGACCGGCCAGCCTCAGACCCACCTCAGAGAGCTCTGTTTGCTTTGGCGGGGCCTTCAACCCTGGGCAACCCAGCCCTGTGTTTGAGTTATGCCCAGTGCTTTTACAGAAATGAGAACACATGTTTTTTTGTTTCAAGAGACATTGCTTAAAATAACTCCATTTCTAGAAAGTTGGAGCAAAAGCCCTGTTCTCCCCCCTTCTCACCTGATGCTCTGTTTTGAGCTTGTAATGGAGCAGCTCAGCTAGAGGGCCGTGAACACTGGATTTTGCCTTTATTTCTCACCCATCTCCCGTACAGTATACAGGACTTTAAAGGCTACAACCCCTGCAATTGACAACCTGTGTGCAGCAACACATTGGTGTGCCCCAAAAAGTCTGCAAGTGTGCTGCAGGTGTTTGGAGCACAGTGCCTGAAAATTGTTGAGGAAACCCTTCCTGGTTCTGCGGTTCTGCTTCTGCAGCAAATATCTGTAGTAAAAATTGTCAAAACAATTCTGACAGACAAGAGGGCCAGACAATTCTGTACTACAGACCGTTGCCTAGAAATAGAGCCACAGAACCCAGGCGACCCAGGCAACTTTCCCAGAAGCTGGAAGTGATGTCACAAGAGGCGAAGGCCATAGAGAAGACCATAGAGGTCAGTGTGCTTTGAAAATGAAAACATTAAAAACCACTGTCTGTCTGTGTGTGCGCACACACTGTGATGTAACAGGAAACATGGCATGGAAAAGAATCCCTCCTCACTCCCCTTCTTTCATTTTTTTTTAAAAGGCTCAGCATCCCATTTTGGAACTGGCTTCCTGAATGGCACATCCTGTGTCTAGCTAGTCTCTGTTAATCACCCTGTTGGACAGTGTAGGATTGTAGGCGACAAAGCTGATGACAGGTTTGTTTCTAACACAAAACAGGATGGAACCCTTTGGAGAGGGCTCTTTTAACTTGCTTAAGAAGGAAAAACATTCTCTTTTTTTTTTATAGAAAAAAAGGCAACTGTTGCTTCTAGAAAGAAACTGTCCAGGTTTACGGTCATAAGCGCAACCTAACAGATGTCATCTCTAACAACAGGAAGTCACTAGGCACATTTGAGCGATGGCATGAGCCTGTTGTGCCACCAAACCGACAGACATATGTTCCAGCCAGCCTGTGGTCCAAGCAGGCAGCCACCCTCTCCACCTCTATTTGTTCCTCTCTGGCTTGTTGTCATGGCTGTCTCTCCTCTGGGGAAAGGGAAAAAAACAATGGCCCAGTCCATGCCAAAGAAGGTAGCAGGGTTGCCACCTCCAGTCTCCAGCCCCCAGCTGTCAGGTGCTTTAGGAGTTTTCCCAGTTGAGTGGTGGTGGTGGCAGAAGGCCAGTGGGCAGGTATAGGGGGGAGCAAGACTAAAAGGCTGTTACTCTGGCCTGGCAGTTCCATTGTGCAGGTCCCAGCACTAGGGGCGTAGTTAAAGAAGTGCAGGGGGGTGCAATTGCACCGGGCTACAAGCTTTAGGGGGCAACAAGGCTTTCAGAGCTCCCGTGCAACCGGGAGAGCGAGAGACTGCAGCCCTGGCAAAGCCCCACTCCCTCTAGGCTCCCAGAGCACAGGCAGACCTCCAGAGCTCTTGCCCAACTGCAGGGCTCTCAGGAGCACCACGTGGGTTGGAATGAGGCTTGCAGAGAAGCCAAGAAGGAGACCTTGCAGGGATGCACTTGCAGAGGCGGCTGTATTGAGACTATGAGTGCTACTGCAAAGATATAACAGTTCTTCTCCCTAGTGCCTCTGCTCTTGAGGGAGCTGCATCAAAGATAGGGTTTGCCCCAGTTTTGGGTAAGGAAATCTTCCCTCCCTCTCCCCCCTCCACTGGTTCTAACAGAGATTATTGATTGGCTGCTCCGTTTGTAAGGAGCTTCCCTCCCCCAGTTCTAACCGTGATTTTGGAGTGGTTGCTCCATTTGCAAGGAGCTCTACCTTCACCCCCCTTGGTTCTAACAGTGAGTAGACTAGCTGCACTGTTTGTAAGGAGCCCCCTCCATCAAAGAAAAAACACCCTAACAGTGATTTTGGAGTGGCTGCTCTATTTGTAAGGAGCAGTTCCTTTCCTTCCCCCCCCCACCCCACACCTTGGTTCTGAGTGTGAATGTGCTTTTTGGACTGGGTGTTCTGATGTTTATATCGCGATCTTCCCCCCTCCCTACTTCCCTCCCTTGGTTCTGAATGTGAATGTGGCTTTTGGCCTGGGTGCTCTGATGTTTATATGGAAGAAGGGAAGTATAAAAATGTGAAAAATATGAAAGCATGTGAGATGACTGTGTGGTGACTGTGAGGTGACTGAGAGGTAACTGTGTGCTTGGGGGAGCAGGAGGGGGCCCACTGCTTGGGGAGTATGTGCCCCTCCATTTTTTCATCTTTTTTAAAAATCCCAGGCGTGCTGTCACAACTTCCTGTTGTGACATCACTTCTGGGGCATCACTTTGCCCTCTGCACCGGGCTACACTTTCATTAGCTACGCCACCGACCAGCACAACATGGCAAATGTTCTTCTCTTCCATTCTGCCAACCTCCAGCCCAGAGGGAAGGCCAGATCAGAAGTTTCCTATTCAAGCAACTACGCAGACTGACTCTTCCCAGCTTCAAAGCAGAAAAAGATCCATATTAAGGCCTTATAAGTAAAATGAAATCTTGTCAAATGTGCCGCGAGCACTGAAACTGAAAGACAAATCCGGATAATGGGCGAGACAGCCTCGTCCTCTGAAGCTGGGAAACTGCAGCACCTGCTCTACAAGCATGTCAAAAGCAAAGAGTCAGACTGCCACCCTGGAGGGTCCATGTTATTCCAAACTGGCACCAGTTCCATGCATCCGATATTCTGTACTTTGCTGCTGACTCACTTTTCCTTATGCTAGATTAATAATTTCCCCCACATGCATGGGAAGGCGTTCTGTGACCTGGTTCCTGTGCCAGGGAGCTGCTAATTCATATTGCTAAGAAAGGTCACATCCACTAGGTCAGGGCCAGCCCAAGGCTTCCTGATGTATGAGGACTGGAGGCACGCCAAATGCTGCCCTCTCAGCTGATGCCAAATGCTGCCCCCTTACCTGATGATGTGCTAGCCTCTGCTTCTGCCACTCTCCAATCTGCTGCCTGAGGCAGCTGCTTCAGTTGGCCTCAAGAATGGGCCGGCCTTATACAATAAGGCTACTTTATAGCAAGAGGAACAGAAGTTTCCTTATTCAACTGTTTTTTCAAGGTATGCTAACCAGATGACATAAGTCTCCTCCAACTACATGGACCTGATAATGCTATCAGTATTGGGAACCAAAAAGCCAGCTGACTGCTGTAATGTGCTACTTAGAACACATCGGGGAGTCTCCTCAGGCACAAATGTGCCCTTGTGCTAGGGAGGCTCCTCAGGCCTCCCATGTTGCGCTTGATACAGCACAGGCCTCCTGGCCAGCCTGCTCCAGCACAACATAGGATTGGGCTGTGTGTCTCATTGCACACCTCTGTAGTGGATTTGTGGTCACATTCTCCTTCCCTCTTGGCAATCTGATACGAAGAGCCCATGCAGATGATCCAACTACCCCAAGCTGAGCTCTCCTCCTGGGGTTGCTGAAAATCAACAAGGAACACAATGCCTGGTTACCTGCTGTCCTAGAAGCCGTTCACAACGGAGTTCTGTTATTGTCAAAGAGGTAAAAATGCATTTCACCATCTCCACCTCTCCCCTCTTCTACCCTTGCCCTAAAACGTCCTAGAATTTCCCCTTTAAATACCATGTTGATGCAATGACCGGTTTCTGACTCAAGGAGGAGATAGGAGATTTCTTAAGCTGTCGCATCAACTGGAGAAGATGTCATCAGAGTTCAAGTCAGACAGCGTGCAAGAGTTCTGGGGTGGCATCACCATTCTGGAGACAACAGACACCCTCCATGGCTGGCAAGCATCTTGTTTGAGGTGGGAGGGGGAGGGAGGATCTCCCTCAAGTTTGGGTCAGGAAGAAATCCAAGGTTTTACCCTATTGCCTTCCAGAAAACAAGAATCTTTCAGTCTGGGTTTATGAGAAGATTGTGAGTTTCATTCCAGCAGGAGAATAAAAAAGAAAGTAGTGATCAGAATTTGGAGGTCACACACAGCCTTTCAGTCGCCGTTAGAAAGAGAACGTGTTCTTTCATCCTACAGGGAATGGCCACCCCTCCCCTTTCAGGAAAGCCACAAGTCTCAAGCTCGCAGACTCACTGGGAATACCCATATTTAGGCAACGTCTTCCAAAGGTTGCCAAACTGAAAGCTACCTAACAAAATGCATTGACAGGATCAGGTAGTCCTGTCCACCTACCCACCCACACATGCACACAGACTTCCCCCCACCCCCGAGCAGTTGAGTCACCAGCCAGGAAGCCCTTGAACCACATCTCTTAAAGAAACTAATACCCACCAACCCACCAGTTACTCAGCTCTGGCAATGCGCAGGAAGAACGCCAGACTGCCAGTCACTGCCCCTCTCCAGTTCTGAGGTCCTCAGAGGAATCATCACCTTCCATTCAGCTGCTCTTCCAAAATCAACCAGCCTCACCAGTCCCGGTGGGACAACACAGGAGTTTGATCTTGGGCTGTGGATGCCAAACTCCATGTGGTCTACAGACCAGGGGGCCTCCAACATGCTTTCAACCTAGCATTAGTTCTGGGACTGTATGACAAAAATGATGATGACGCATCGCTACAAGATTGTTTCGGGTATGAATGTAACATTGATCACATTGCATATGGAAAGTGTGATGGAACTTACCAGCTGCAGCCTTAACTATGCTGCTTAGGGCGCAATCCTAACCTGGTGTTAGGCGTGCCCAGTTAGGCCAGCAAAGTTTGACTGGCATCAGGGCCGCTGTAAAGTGCAATCGGTGCCACTCTCAGAGTCAGAGAGGCCAGCACACAGACGTGCGCCATCCCCCCTGACTCCGAGACTGGTCCAAATGTGCTTTACAGTGGCCCTTGTGCCAGCCAAACTTTGTTGGCCTAACTCCAGGTTAGGATTGCACCCTTAAAGCATTTTCTATTATGCACTTCAGATTCCTCAATCAAAATCAAATCATTGTTGCTGTCAGCCCAAGACCTTTCACAACCCAGTGCTGCTCCCCCTTACCTGATGGCCTGCTGTCTGCTGCTCAACCTCCCGCTAGTCTCAAAAAGCAAGAGGGGGGGGCAGAGCCAGAGAGGAAGAGGAGAGTTTCCTCTTGTGTTTCTGCATGTTGCCATTGCTGCCTGGAATGGCTCCAACTGCAAGTGGGAGGGGCTGCTTATAGGATATGTTGCAGCACCTTTAGTACTTACCATGCCACTGGCAGTAGTTACGCCACTGGTGACTGCCTCAATAAGTGTCATTGTTGTGCTCTAAACGTATCTTCCCTAGCCAATAGTTCTATTACCAGGAGCCTTCCAGAGCCTTCCATGCCATGAGACCAACGCAATGCCATGCAATCATGTAACGATGCTCCCGTCCTTTCTATCATTGCAACAAAACATGTCTAAGAGCACAATTACCAACTTTCCAGCACTGACAAAGCTGTGTCACTAGGGCATGTGCTGCGTCCTGCACTGGAATAGTACTCACAGAGTGTTCTTCAAGGTAAAGGAATGTTTGTTCCCTTACCTTGGAGCTGCATTGACCTTACTGGTGCAGGAAAACTGATTAGGATTGCGTCCTACATGAAAAGTTAAGTGTTTGCAGCCAAGGCATCTCACAATACTCTGAATGCGCATAAATACGGAGTGTCAGTAGGAAAGCATCAAAGCATTGCATCAGTGTGTTGCCATTCTAGTTGCTGGCACCCGTTGCATCTTAGAAGAGAATGAAAATCGAGGGACGTGCCACACATAAGGTAGGAGAGGAGAAGCCGGTATAGCAGATGCTGGCCTGAGGCTTCAGGTCTCCTTAATCCTCCCAATTTAACATGCTAGAGCAGAATGACTGGATGTGTCCTCCGGCTATCGGAGAAGTGTCTTGTTTTCTGGGTTGTTGGGTTACCCAAACCATCGTTTGATATGGCAGGAGGATGCAGTTTCTGAATCAAGTCCTGGACTGGAGGCATAATGAACATCTGGTTTGAGCTCTTCTCATTTCTTCCCCCTCCCAGCCCTCCCTTGCTTCCCTCCCAATGCAATCCCTCCCTGCATTGAGCTGACAAGGGTGTGTGTGGGAATGGAAGGTGAGGTCCAGAATGAAACCCCATCAGGGTGGGAGGAGACACCGACATTCACCACTGCTGCAGTCAATTCCCATTTCTCATTTCCGAGACTACTGTCGCAATGGCTCCTTGGCGCTCCTCATTAGCTTGGCAAACGCAACCCGCTTCATCTCCTGCTTATCCCATTGGCCAGGCTCCCATTCTTCCTCTGGCTTCCGCAACGGCTGTCCTGGCTGGGTGAACTAATCTTACAGAATATTTCATGCAAAGCTTCTGATGCAAAGCTACACTTTTATTTGCTTTGCATGCCATGGATTCATACAAGGAATCCTCTGAGGCCCCAGTTCCCAAGAAGCAGCTTGCCCTCCACCACATGAGTGCCATGACCAGTCAAGGCTACCTTCCCCGGAGTCACACCATTGGTCCCTCAGTCTAACCCAATAACTTTTCCTTGAATTGGCAGTGATGGTACTTTCAATGGCGCACTCTGCTGCAGCTGAAAGACGGGCAAATGCTGGACTGTGGATGAAGGGTAGATCATGACAGTGCAAGCCTATACACATCTACACAGAAGTAAGTCTTACTGGGTTTAATAGGACCCTTACTGCCAGGTAAGAATGTGTGTGATTGTAGCTTGAGAGTGCAATCCTAACCTGGAGTTAGGCTGGCACCATTAGGTCAGCAAAGTTTAGCTGACACAAGGGACACTATAAAGGGCGTTTGGACCACTCTTGAAGTCAGAGGGGATGGCACATGTGTGCTGGTCTCTCTGATTCCGAGAGTGGTCCAAGCATACGTTATAGTGTCCCTTGTGCCGGCCAAACTGTGCTGGCCTAACTCCAGGTTACAATTGTGCCTTGAGTGTCTGTAAGAAGGGCCAAATTATACAAGCAGGCTATACTGGTTCCTGACATTCCTCCCACTGCAAATGTCTCTGTTTTCTTTCAAACAACAGCGCGGGGGCACAGCTCCTGGTGGGAACTGGGGCAAACAGGGAGGGGGGGTGTTTATTCTTTTACCCACACACTGTCCTGAAAAATCAGCGCCCTGCAGGGCAGGCCCCTCCATGAAGCTGAATGGAATCTTGGATTCCTCTGATAGGAAAAGGGGGGGAGAGAGAGGAAAAGGAAATGTGGAGGGGAGTGGAGGGGGGGGCTGGGAGAGTTGGGCACCTTCTTGTCCTCCACACATCCCTCTCTACTCCAGTCCCCTCTTTCAGATATAGGGAATGGGTGTGTGTGTGTGTTGGAGGAAGTAGCTGATGTGATACTGGGCGTACCTGAGCTGTGCGGACCTGGCCACGGTGACCCATGCCCTAGTGACATCTAGATTAGATTACTGCAATGCGCTCTACGTGGGGCTGCCTTTGAAGACGGTCCGGAAATTACAACTAGTACAGAACGCGGCGGCTTGGGTGGTTGCTGGGGCACATCGGTTTGACTCTGTCGAGTCGTTGCTTCGGCGACTACACTGGCTGCCGGTTCTGTTCCGGGCCCAATTCAAGGTGCTAGTTTTGACTTTTAAAGCCCTTTACGGCTCGGGTCCGGGGTACTTGAGGGACCGCCTCCTTCCATATAATCCTACCCGTACTCTCAGATCATCTGGAGGGGCCCTTTTGACTGTGCTGCCACTAGGAGAGGTGAGAGGGGTGGCGGCCAGGAAGAGGGCCTTCTCGGTGGTGGCCCCCCAACTTTGGAATACCCTCCCCTTCGAACTGAGAACTGCTCCCTCGTTGTTAACATTTCGGCAGGGGCTGAAGACCTTTTTATTTCAAAAAGCTTTTAACTGTTGACACGCTATATCTTGTTTAATTTTATGATCCACGCCGCTGGTTGCTTGCTGTTTTTTTAAATTTTTAAATTGTATTTTAACATTGTTTTAAATTGTTTCTATTGTAAAATTTTGTTTTTATTGTTTCTTTTATTGTAATGCCACCTTGGGTGCCTTCGGGCAAAAAGGCGGGATATAAATCTAAATAATAATAATAATAATAATAATAATAATAATAATAATAATAATAATAATAATAATGGACAAGCGGCACTGAAGCCAGCCTCACTGAAGCAGCAGCTTGTACCGCAACCAAAAGCTCTGCTTCAGAGGCTCATCCTGCTTCCGCAGTTGGGGGAGGTTATTCAGGATCACAAGAGTGCACAGGGACACCTTGTCTGCCCTGGTATTGGCTAGGATTGTCCTCTTGCCAGCTGATTTGAAAAAAAATGTGGGCTTGCAGGATCCTGGAGCATGGCCCTAATTCTGCCTCTAAACAGCTGCCTCCTGCAACTCTCCCTCCCTCTCTCTAGAGAGAGATTACTTTCAACATCCTGAAGTTGTTGGATGTTTGCACACAATGTACATGTGGTACCATCTGCCATTGAAGAGAACAACTGGATCAGGTGCATCAGAGTGGGGGAAGCATCTTTCTGCTTCAGCAGAGGAAAGGCAAATGCTGGCACTGGTGTTCTGTGTAACTGTCTCTACACCAGCGATTTTCAATGTTTTTCTTTTCAGGGCAGATGGCCCTCTATGGTCTTCTCTATGGTCTTTGCCTCTTGTGATGTCACTTCCAGGAGACCTTTTCCAGGTTCTGTGACTCTGTTTCTACAAAGTTGCAGACCCAGAAGAGGTATTGAGTGATTTTCAACTGATGTGATCCAAACTCCCACGGCACACCTATGGATCTTTTGTGGCACACCAATGTGCCACAGCACACTGGTTGTAAATCAGAGCTCTTCAGTTTATCTTAATGAAATGCTTACAGAAACTACAGTGATAACTGTAATAGGGGAAACACAGGCTGCTGCAATCAGCCTGTTGCCCTGATAAATCTCTGATGGGTTCAGTCTCAGGAAAGGTGCCGAGGTGGTTTCATCCCAGCATCGATTCTTGGGGTCTCATAGACAGTGAGCAAACATGCACACTAGAATGCATACTTTCCAGCAACCCCTGCCATGAACGTATTGCAGATGTCTTAGCCACAGAAGCCTTGGCTGTGGTCCTTTCTCTGCAGTCACCCTATGAAGGTCTCAATTTCCCATCCTCCTTCTTAAGCAGAGAAATTCAGGCTATCTCACATGTTACATTAAACATGTAAAATGGCCCAGTAATTTGCTTTAAAAAATAGCAGCTGGGGAGGGCCATAAAACAGAATATAAATGTGGTGGATAGTTGGAGGGCTGTAGTAGGGCTTGCCCCCATTCTACATTTTTGCCTGATCCCCCCACATGCACTATTTTAAACAGAGGAAAAAATGCTTCAGTTGCTTTTCCATGGAAGGTTTTTTTTTCTGTTTAAAATAGTGCATGTGGATCACAATTGAAAACAAAACCACAGTTGGGCAAAGTCCTAAAACCCTATAATCCCCCCAACATGTTTTCAATTTGCTTTGAACCTCCCCTGCAAGCGCATGCACACACACACACAAGCACACACTAAACAGAACACATTATGTAGTGGTTGGGACATGTAAAATAGCCTCCGATGTTTGAACCTCTCTCTCTCCTGCCACTGCCCAGGCTATTCCACGGCCCATCACAGAGTGGACAACTTGTCCTTGCTTTTGCAACATGGACAAATGCAGAGACAGACTTGACAATGACTCCATCCTGATGTCAAGCCAATATTTCATGCAAACCACCCTGTCGAAAATGCATAGTTCTCCCTACAAAAACTGTTCTGTAAAATGTTTCAATACTGAAAGGATCTTGCAACCTCTTCCAGCAAGGAAAAGAGGGTGGGTGGGTGGGAACGATGGCCCCCGACCAGCTATGAGACAGCAAATCTTTGGCTGGAAAAGGTGCTGTATTTATTTACGCAGTTTTCCTGGTACATACACCCAGCTCCACATGCTTTCATGGAAATTCTGGCTATACGACTGTATTAACTTTGGCCAACGACGTGAAGCTATTTTCAGAAGCCTTCATAAATTTGCAGGAAGTACCTTTCCTCTTTTATTTATATTCAGTGTTATTGTTAATGTTATGCCTTAACACAAATAAACAGAGAGGGCCTTAAAGCGTTGCTTTCATCAGCCTTTGTGTGAAACCAGAGCATGGAGGAAAGTGTTGGAAGGAGATGGTTTCAGAAGGGAGCCCTTATAGCGTTCTAGAGAAGCTCCAGAATCCTGTAGGTCTCCTGTGAAACTTTCTGGCTTGCAGCATGGGCTACAGCAAAGCAAACAAACAGCCTGCCGTTCAGACAGCAAGTGTCCGCGGAGAGATTCAGACCCTCGCTGTCTCTTTCATGAATAATGAACTGGTTGACCACACAGTCTTGGAAAATCTGCGATGCTTAAATCCACTGCGGGTTCCCAACCAGGCTGAGTGTAGGATTAGAGGGATTCATTTGGCAGGATTAGATAATCAATTAGGTAGACCTTCAAGGGAGACCAATAATTTTTATTACCCCCTAAAACCCACATCGAGAAACAGCAACCGACTCTTCTTTACTTAGAAGCCCAAGTGCATGTGGGCAGCAATCTTGGTCGGCCAACCTATTCACAGGCTGTAGCTGGGTGGGAAAAGGACCTGGCTCTGTTCCCACTTTGGGTGTTCAAGACAAGTGTCATGAAACACCTTCGTGAGTGCAAACACATTCCGAGCAGCAGGAAATCATGGGTGCAGCAGGCCTGGCGAAGGTAGCCATCCATATCTGGGACTTTTGCATTAGCTTGGGTGGTCTCTGGCCCTTCAAAAAAGGCTCTGTTTCTGTTGAGAAGTATTCGGGAGGGTAAACAGAATGAACACTGACAAGTTCTCTGTCACTTTCAAAAATTCGATTCAAAACTTAAATGGTGCTCAACATTTTCTGCAGTGCATGTCCCAGCACTGCAACAATGCATGGCCATTCGTCTTATCAAATCCACTTGGGGGGGATTCTCCCTTTCTTTGAAGCACCAACAGCCCAATTCAACCCCCCAGCCTGTGCAATCCAGTGGTGCTGATGGGGCATGTGACACATGCTATAGTGAGGGAGTGGTACAGGAGAGGTACAAAAAAAAAATCATTTTTACTTATCGCCCTATAAGCCCGCTGACTGCCAATGTGTCTCCTTGGACATATGCCAGCTCATTAACTGGCATGGTCCTCAAGGGGCATGGTGGGCCAGGAAAGGCGGTTTAGGATCTTGGCGTGCACCACAAAGATGGTCCTCCTCCTGTCCCCAAACCACCCCTTGCTTGGCCCACTCCCCGCCTGGATCCTCCCCAGAACATCCCCTTCATGAATATATACAAGACAATTCATCCTTCTATCCCTTGCTGGGAAGAAACCACCACGAGGTCTGGAGTATCTGTCAGGCCAGGCTGGCTGGACAGGATGTAGGAAATTGCCTTTAGAATACACCAGATTTTGAGGGCTCCTTTGTGGGGGAGAGAAATGGTTCTCCCTTTTCCCCTCAGAGACCCCAGGAAGCCCCTCCATCAGCTCCTGTCCTTTTTGCTCCCTTTCTTCACAGCCAACGTGACCTTCGCTCACATTTCAGCTCCTTTCAGCTGCAGAAAGCAAAGCATCCAGCACCCAAGTTTCTAATTCTAAAATGCTAGAAGTATACTCAAATTCACTACCAAAGATGACACAGAACAGAAAATTAAGCCCGCCACTTTATTTATTCAACTGGCACCTGCTGGAAATGCTCTAGTCTAGGATGTTTTCCTGCTGCAGGCAAGGGGGTTGGACTAGATGACCTTGGAATTCCCTTCCAACTCTATGATTCTGTGATTTAGCTGGCATCCATAAATAAATAAAAATAAATGGGATAGGGCAATGGTTCTCAAACTTTTTAGAGGTCCTAGAGGCTGATGCCTTATTATAAATGCCAAGGGGTGTGGCTTTAACAGTGATTGGGCAACAGTACCCTTCCCCACGTAGCAGTTTGTTTAACCTTTGATGTGCATAGCCTGATCTGCCCTGTCAGTTTCTCAAACCACCAAAATTTGGTACACCACCCATTGGGGGGGGGCGGGTTCCAAAACCCACAATTTGAGAACTGCTGGAATAGGGGGGCACAAACAACAACCCCTTGTGCTAATAAAATAAAATTTCTGAAACAGCATCAAGCTGCTGCTTTCCATGGCAGAATGAGCAACAAAGAGGGGTGTCTCTGTCCTGGGAGGACAACAGAAGGAGGGACGCGGAGGAAAAAGGGGCGATGACATGAGGTGAACCAGGACAGGACACAAGTGCAGTTGCAGTTACACATGTCCATATTTGGTTTTAGGTTAGGGTGAGGATTAAGAAATTAATGCCCACTCCTATGCAGCCATCTTGCTGGGAGCGGACAGCTGCCGGTGTGATGTACGCTCCATTCAACATGCCGTCCGAGTGGAGAAGCTGCTCAAGAATCGAAAGAAGGTTGAGACTTAACTGTGCATCCCACCTGCCACACACAGGACTCCTCTGGGATACCTCACAGCTACGCCAGCTCTGTTGCCGTCATAGCACTACGGAGCCAAAGGGGGCGTGTCCAGTTCAGGAAGGGGGTTTGGCAGCTGCCAGCTGTGCCTCATCTTGCCCCCATTCTTCCTCACTCTCTGCCTTTTTCCTGCCTCTCGGCTGGTGGGGTTGTGCCAGCAGCCAGTCTGTGGTATTGCTGGAAGCGCATCTCTTTCCGGGGGATGAAGGTAGAAGGCCTTCTGCGATGTTGGGGCTGTGTTTGTGCCAGTGTCCCTGGCAGTACATTGGCATTTCCTTGGAACAGGATTGGGCAATAAACGTTAGGTTTCATGGAAGACAATTCGTTTTGCAAGACAATTTGCTGAAATCGAAACAAATATATCTTAAGTCAATACAAATTGTTTAGTCATCTCTAATTTTTTTTAAAAAATCTCAATATGCTTGTTGTGGGCAGAAGTGCATGTTATACCTTCAGGGAGCCTGCTACCCAAACTAACAATGGTATAATAAATTCTCCCTGTGTCTCCATAGGACGGAGCATCACCTTTCCTATGCCCTGTCATCATCATGTTCTGTGTTTCCTTGCTCTCACACTGCATCATCGGCTGTTGCTGGCAGAGCTGGAGAAACAACGCATTATGATGACACCACGAGGCAGTGCAATACACATTGTTACAAGGAAGAGAATTCCACACAGGGATGCCATTCTTGAAGCTGCCCTGAATAATGTGAGGTTCAATTTTAATTTTAGAATCACCGTGTTGGACATATGCTTAACTTTGACTGAATCATGCCTTTAGTTTTTCTATTTATGAAATTGCACAACTGTTCTTTATTATCGTAACTGACACGAAGAATACCACTGTCTTTTTTTCCAGAATATTATTCACAGCCAGGTATAGCACGAGCTTGAATGAAATAAGCTCCACAGCTAATCCCAGTTCTGATGTGCTGCTGGTTTGGGGTGCCGTTAGTGCCCTTGGCAAGTTATTATTTTTCACCTTAGTTTGCCAAACTGTCAGTGTGGCAGGAAGAGAGTGAGATTTTTTCTTGCTTGAAAAAGTGAAGAATCACAACATCAGCACAAACCCATACCTTCTGTAAGAAATAATCTATAATTATATGAGCCCCGAATATTTTCTGCATTAGTGCTTGATGGAATAATCCTCCTAATTCCTGCTGTAGGGGAAAGCTCTATTCACATCTAACTTTATTTTTGAGTGGAAGTAATTAAATCAATTCTCACATTCTAAAAAAGGCAAAAGAAATAAAAATATGCACAATAGAAACAAGAGCTTTTAAAACGGAAAAAAAGATTTTACATTTTTAGCTCTTAGTGGAGCAGAAATGCAACATCTTTAAAGAAAACAACCGGAAGAAAGCATTTTTTTTTCTTTTAGGGCCACAAAAATACAACAATATTTTGTTGTATTATGAATGCTGCAAAGTTCTTCTTTCTTGCTGAAAGAAAACTGTTTAAGGATGTGCACATTGCCTGTGTGCTTGTCTCACTGGCTCTGAGAGTGGACCAAACATACTTTACGGTGGCTCTTGTGCCAGCCAAACTTTGCTGGCCTAACTGTGCTGGCCTAACTCTAGGTTAGTATTGCTCCCTTTATCACCTAGTTAGTACACTTTAAAAGCATTTAAAATTATATTAATAAAAATGAGAACTTGGAATGATAATTTAGAATAAAAATACAATACCACTCTGCCATTCAAATCACAAAATTGGCAAAAAAAACCCAAATACCATTTTCAAACACCCCCATCCATGATCCAGCAAGGAATATATGCTTGCTTCTTTTGGATTTAAAGGGAAATTGCCTTATCTGGCAAATATCTGAGTGGGAAAAGTGTTTGGAGAAGGAGGTAGGAAAGAGGTATTCCCTTCGCCAACATCTATATCTCCCTGACAGGCATTCCAGTAAGAGGTATTTCCTCACTGGTACTAAAATCATGACATTGGCTGGAGATTTATCATTTATTCTAAGGCCTAAGAGAAGTTTTTTGTTATTTTTATATAAATATTCTTGGCTGAGTTAATTAAAAAATGTTAACTGATTTATATTTCAATTTACAAAACTCTGTACCACTCTAGTAACAACAAAACCGGAGTCTCTCACTCACCCGCCGTTCTCTGTGAATTAGATTTTTCCATTACAACTAGATCACCAATCCATCAAAAATAAAAAAAAAGTTTTCATTTTTAAATGTGCCTGCTGGGGCACTTTTGGAGACTTCTGTCACAGTTTCCTCCCCCCTGCCTGTGCTTTAAGGAAAATATTAGCCTTTCCAGTTGATGAAGGCCTCCGTCCTCTGTAGGGTGCTCGGGCTTAGATTCCCTGCATTTTCTGACCTCTGCAGGGATAGAGAACCAGTCCTAGCTTCCCCCAGGTGGCTGATGCTTCCTAGCTTCCCTCCAGAGGGCTCTTGGGACTTTTTGCTTGCCCGAGTGGGAACTTGATGGAAACATTGGCCTGCCCTGGAAGCAGGAAATGACCTGGGCAGTTGACCTGTCGCTCAGAAACATCCTCACCTGCTTTTTGGAAGCAATGTGGCTCCATGCTTTTTACTCCTGCTCTGGTCAAATTTTGAGTTTATGCAGCCCAGTCCAAACAATGACTTGTGCCCGTGAAGGCCTCCTGCTCTGGTTCCTCAGCACCACAAATGCGAGTAAAGCATGTTTGTGCTCACTCGGAGGAAGCCATGTTGGCTCAAAGATGTGTGCTGGCCTGCCAGCCCCATGTCCCGTCACTGTGCTGGCCAAGGAAGGTAGTTTTGCACCAGGCAGCGCAGGGGGTTGGAGAAGGTGGCAGGATGGTGCTCTGGGGGTGGGGAGGGAGCATTTCTGGGCAGGGGAGGGTGGAATGGGGCAGATTAGGCCTGGGAGGGGGTGGGATCAGCAGTTCAACCTCCTGTGGTAATAGTGCAGTCCTGAAAAACAGGGGGTTTGATGAGTGTTCAACCTGAAAAACAAAAGGGGTTTTGATGAGTGTTTGATGTTATGTATCCAGGAGGATAGCGAGGGTTAAGCCTGAGCAAGAGGGCTGGAGGGGTGGAGCTAATCACCCCTCCAATCAGGAGACCTGAGCTAGATTAATCCTACAGTTAGTTGGGCCTGTTGCCTGTGTTCAGTGTTTCTAATCTGTTGCTGTTACAATAAAATGCTCAAGCTGCACCTGCCTTGTCTGAGTTGAGTCCGCAAAGAACCCAGTATTTTACACCTGACATTTGCCAAAAGAGAGGATACATTCCCTGCTCTGAACTGTTGCAAAAAGAAGGGATGGTTAGGTAGCACATTTGATAGAGGAAGCACTTGTCATAATCCTGGAAGGTCATAGTGGGGAGCATAGAGACACGACAGGGATCAAGAAGCTTATATACACTGGAGAAGGCATGATGTAATTTTCTTAAAGCCGTGGGTATAAAAAGATGGCTGACTCAGATCATTGCCGCGAAGGAGGAGGCTTGCCGCGAATTCACGAATAAAAATCTCCCTGCACGCGTGTAAAACCTTTTAATCATGCCTGCGTGTTCTGCATACGGGTGTGCGAATCGCTGTACGAAAAATGGGACTTAATTTCCGTGGAAAGATTAATGTATTCTCATTACATCGGTTCAATAAAACTACAGTTCAGTGAGTACATTATTTTTGAAGCTGTGTAATTTCTTGTGTGTATAATAATGTTTCTACACGATCACACGTTTTTATTTTTGTAAGTTTTTACTTCAGGAGTAAACTATTCAGTCCCAAACAGTACGCGCAAAGCAATGTGAAATGCTTGGAATCAGCATTGTTTTGAGTACAAAAACATGGCCGCTAAGCCCGCCCCCTGGCTTCAATTTGGCAGCATTACTTCTTAAGGCAGGGCCATGGGTTGACAGGGATACATTGCAGTGTCATCCTCCCGCTGACGAGAAGGCTTCCTGGTCTTGCCAATTCAGATATTTCTAGGGAGCATCTTTCCTATTCAGGGGCTGGGGCACGGAATGGCAGCGACGTGATTGCCATGATCACGTCACTGCTGTCAAGACAATGGGGCTGGGGGAACTTACCGCTGCCTCCCCCAGCATCTGTCAGGGAGTCCAGCAGACCCTTCGGTAGGGCTCCCTGTTCATCCGAAAACTTTCAAAAAATTATCACGACCCACTTCCGATTTTGCGATCGCAAACCAGAAGTGGGTTGCGATTGGTTTTTAAAACGTTTTTGGATGCACAGGGAGCCCTGCAGAGGGGTCCGTGGGGCTCCCCAACCCTCACAGACGCTGGGGCGGCCAGCAGTCAGCCCCATTATCTTGCCATTAGCGATGCGATCATGCTACCATTCCTTGTCCCCACAAATACTTACAATGGTTCCCAAACTCCTGGGGAGTTTGGCAGCCGCTGCAGTAAGAGAATGCTCAGAAATAGACCTCTTAAGAGTCAGATTAAAATGGGTTCTTTCCATTTCTGTGGATAACAACTTTTGCTTAGTTCCATGATCCTGGAATCTCATTTTCTCTTATATTACAGATTTGTTACAGAACACAAATAAAGATGCCAAGATATCTAAAATACATAGCTATATAAAAATACAGCCAGTACATCATCCCGTAATTTATGAATGCAATTTGTACATTAGAAATGATTCATTGGGCAAACATTTGTTTACAGAGGCCTAAAATATCCTTACATAATGTCTTCTGCCTGGTATAAAATGGCAAAAACACACACACAAAAAAACCAGTCACTACTATCCGTTCTTGTACTAAATGGAAACAGGGCAGCTGCTGTCAACTAGAATCTTCTTCTTTGATTATTCCCTCTGTCTTTGGTCAGATCTATGAGGTTAACACCAAATTGCAAAATCTGAAACATTAAATACGTTTTACACAAGCAGGATTTTCATCAATTCCTAGAAAAACTGAATTAAGGCTGCAGTTCTACACATGGTGTTGCGGGAGTAAGCCTCATTGAACACAGTGGGGCTAACCTCTGAGTAGACATGAATGGGACTATACTTGGCATTTTGGGTTTTTTTAAAGTCTTATTTGTCAACGGTGGAAGTTGCCTTCCCCCTCTCTCTCTCTGAACTGCCATCCTGTCAAAATGTCACTAGAAGGCTTTCATCTTATGCAATATGTCTTTCCTCACTTTCTAATTCCTGAAAGCAAGCTTTTTTTCTCAAGTTTCAGCCCTTCCCAACCATGAAGACACTAGCTACATTTTAAAACATGAGCTGAGCGGGCAAAGTCAATCCCAGCAATTTTCAATGTTTTTCTTCTCATAGCACACTGACCTCTATGGTCTTCTCTATGATCTTTGCCGCTTGTGATGTCACTTCTGGTCCTGGGAGACTCTTCTGGATTCTGCGGCTCTGTTTTTAGGATGACTGTCTAAAATCACCCAGGATGGACCAACCCCCAACCTACCTCTTGCTAGGCTACTGCTTGTCCATGGTTTTCGCTGCAGATGGTTAACATTAATAGAGCTCTGAGCAAAAGCAGGAGTGCATGTTTCCCTGGAAATGGCTGGTAGGCTTGGAGATTCATTTTATATTCCCTGCTCTCTAACACAGGATGGTTGAAAATGGCTTTCACCCACCCTGACATCCTAGTGTTCTTCCTGAGATCTAACTCCCACCCTTGAGAGAGTCTGAGGAGGCTAAAACCCTAAATGTTCAGGTCAAGCCACAAGATCTGGCCATCTGGAAGCATGTGTTTGTTCAGCTTCCATTTTATTTTGCAATGTAAAGCATAAATAAATTAAAAATCCCCCAAATGCAAAAGGAATCAATTTGCCAGTTCCAGCATCTGCAGGAAGGAGGGTGCTTTCCCCCCCCCCCCATGTGTAGTTTGTCACCACAGGTATTTCTGCCTACCTCTGCATCCTCTGTTTAAACCTACAGCAGCACGATCCGCTTTGGCTGGACATGTTGTTGCTGTGGCAATCTTGCTCCACCTGGCATTTTTCTGGCAGGTTCCAGAAATGGAATGTCAGCCTTGGGTGCCTCTCTCTGCAACAGCCCTATACTATCTGTCACAAGGAGACAGCCTCAAATGTCCCTCTGGTGTTTTTTGGATTTCTTTCCATGGGGTTAGGCTATTTAAGTACATCCTTAAATATTTGCTTCCCTGAAAAACATTTTAAGGTAGGAATACTTTCTTTGCAAACAGAAACCAGCAAGGCATATCTGGGGCCTTTCTTATCCTTTTTGGGGGGATGGGGACATATCGCTTACTACACCACATACTTTATTAATCCTCTTGCATATTTGGGTTCATATGTGAACCCAAGAGATTATTAAATGGATAATTTTCCCTGTAGCTGATGGCACCCTCCAGCTCCATGTTTTCAATAAAAGTGGGGAGAATTTTCTTAAAATTTGAGAGCTTCGAGTGAGAAATGAAGCACTGGGCCCCCAAAGTATTGGCTGCAGTCTATGGCTGCAGTCTCATACTTTCCTGGGAGTTAGTCCCATGGAACACAGTAGGACTTACTTCTGAGTTGACATGCATAGGATTGCGCTGTCAGGGACTTCAATATCTTCATCCCAATATGTCGGTCATTTCCATTGGCTGTTGCTGGTGTCTCTTCTGAATTTTTTTTTAAAGATTGTGAACCCTTTGGGGACAGGGAACCATTTGATTTACAGTGTAATCCACTTGACTGGCACCAGCCAAGTGCCATAGTGCTGATGCAGACGCGCTTTACGGCACGTTCGCGACAGCATTTGGCCAGCGCAAGAGCGCTAAGGGGGGTATAGGATTGTGCTGTCAGTGAGCTCACCAATCCTCACTCCTGATTGGTAACCAGTGCTACTGACCACTATGGAGAACTGAAAAAATCCTTAGTGAAACTGACCACACCAACAGTATCTGGAGTGAAACTGACCCAGCTACAGAATCTGGAAAATTACAATATCTGACAACTCTTTGACTGCCAAGATGCTCAATAGCACAACTTTGATTGTGTGTCAAATTGATAGAGTTGGTAGAATGGGGGAGGAGCAGTGGCATTCCTGGGGTGGGGGAAAATGCTAGGTTTTGCAGGAGCCTGATCTCCTATGTAACGCGGCCCCTCCCCCTCACCTCCAGAGCCATTTGCAGTTTGGAGAGCTAGCTTGGAAGCTTTGCTCTCCGAGCACCAAATGGCTCTGAAGGGGCCATGTTACACAGGAGCTCAGGCTCCTGCAACACTTAGCATTTTGACACACACACACACACACACACACACCCCGTAGGAATACCACTAGTGAGGAGTACAATACTTTGGTTTTATGTTTACTTTGTCTGCTTTTTAAATGTTTATTTAAAAAAAAAACAGGTGAAAAAGTAGTCAACCATTCCAAACTGAAGAATTAATCAGTTTAATAGTAAACTGATGTAATAACGATGTAATAACAATATGTAATAACGATGTTGCCATTCTAGGAGATAATTGAATAGAAGAAAAACAATGGGGAAATATCAAAAAAATACAAAGACCTGGAAATTGAAATGCAATGCCTTTGGGGAAAGAAAACAAAAAAAACACCTCTATTGTCATTGGTGCACTAGGTGCAATCCAAGGCTCTTAAAAATATCTGGCCAGTATGGGCATCAACAAGATAACAGTGAAACAACCGCAACAAGTAGACTTGCCAGGTTTTCAAAATGACAATAAGGGACACACAGGTATCGGGATACTGCTTTCTCTCACACCACTCCATGGTTACGAGAAATAATATAAAAATTATTCAATTAGCCATGGCGAGTCAGCAGCAACAGCAGCAGAATTTTAGAATGGGATTTTTTAAGTCCTGTCCAACATTGATACGGGACATGATTTTTAAATCTTAAATATGGGAAGTCCCTTATAATAAGGGACACCTGGCAAGTCTAGCAACAAGCCACACTACTAGGAACATTGAACAACATGTGGCGAGATCTCACCAAACTCTTGGATAGAGTTCAAACAAGTGAGCACCCAACAATCCCAGCCTAAACAGCTGGTAAACTGCAACAGCATTGATGACAATGATGATCATAATACTATCCAATGAGGTTTTGGGTTGAATTAAAAGGTACATGAGTATGTGTCATGTGTCTTTTTTCTGTGAGACCCCAGAGGAATTAACATTACAGATATCATAAATACCAGATACTATTCCTGCATAGCCGAATACCTTTGCTATAATCCTACCAACCTAAGCACAGTTTCACAATGATTCAGATTAAATTATAATAACAGTTAAATTTCTTTTTTACTGTTTGACTTAATTGTGGCCATTTTTTACCTCAGTGCCATATTAATAAGAGTGTTTTTTACAAGTGCAGAAGGGTTAAAGTCTATTCGCTTCTAATTAATGTGCCTGCAGATTGTGAAAGGAATAGCACTATAGCACCTCTGTTTGATAGTGGAATGCTTCCACATTATGCAATTAAGTGCTACTGAGGCAATGCTTTTTGCAAATGCAAGCTGAATTAAAAGAGGTTCCTTGCAGATTTTAAAATACTGTACTGCCATTTTAATTAGCAAATTCCTTCTCCGTGGCCAAGATTCTTCTATAATATTTCCTCAGAAGTAAGTTCCACTCAGCAAAGTTCCCTGTCAACTGCAAATAATTTATTCTTCCCAAGTTTGCCCTGACAAACTTCCATTCAGTTGCGGACCCAGCCAAAGGATCGTTCAGGGACAGAGAAAGAGGTCGCACCCCCCCTCTGTGTGACCGCCCCATGTGCCACTCCAATCTGCCCCATTTTGGAGCTGTACAATGGCAGGGGAAGGCTGGCGGGCCAAAACCGCTCATCCCTCTAAGAGACGAGCTGCTTCGTTGCCGCCCTCCTCCCACCCCAGCAGAGCTGCGCCCAGGGCTTTCGCCCCTTCCACAAAGTGGTAGGACCACAACTGCTTCCATGGATGCTGACTGGGAAATTTATAATTAATTGTCCATGGAGCAGCTCCATGTCAGCATTTATAAATAAATTCTTGATTTTGAATCAAATTATTGATTTCTTTTCCTTTTAAATTTTTTTAACAGCCCCAATTCACTTTTTTAAAAGCAAAAATTAGAGGAAGTCAGTAAGTCATGACCCCCCTTTTTTTCAGGAACAGAAACTGACATGGGGCAATTCACAAAGAGGCTTTTCAAGGTGCAGTCATTAACCAATCCCAGAGCTGGAAGTAATAAAACAGGCTGAACCAGCAAAATAAAAGGTTTTATTTAAAGACACTGGAGCCCTGAAAAATACATAATATTGCTTTGTCCACACTGGACAAGTTGGTGCTGAAATACATATGAATTTGGAAGTAAGTTGCATGTAACTCACTGGGGGTACAATCCTAATCAACGTTCCAGTACCAGGGTAAGCTTACTGCAGCTCCTAGATAAGGGAACAAACCTCCCCTTACCTTGAGGAGGCCTTTGTGACTACTTCTCCACTGCAGATTGCAGAACTTGCCCCATTGGCACAGCTAGATAGTGCTGGAAAGTTGGTTAGGATTGCGTCCTGGGACTCTTATGCATTGACTCAGATACATGCATTGACACATGCATTGGATCAGACTGCACTTATTATTTCTTTTAACTTAATGCTCCATGCTGAAAAAAATAATACAGTAAATTGTAATGATGTTTGGCTAAACCTCTTCCAATTCAAGAACTGAAGTGTTTCTGCAGCACTTTCTCAAAGTTTCTGACCCCCTCCTCAAATTATGTCTGATTTTTTTCTTGGCACTCTTTCAGGCTATTTTTTTTTTAAAATAGCCTAATTTATGTGTTTGCCTGCCTGCCTGATCAAGCCCCATCAAGAATAAATAATGGTGTTAACAGGCTGAGAATTATATCTGGAATTAAAGCACACCCCCTTTTTTATCCTGCCTGTGAGGCAGCAGCAGTTGGAGACAAGGTAGCTGACACACAGAACAAAGTGTCAAATCCAACGTGGGGATCCCAATAATCGCAGTAGCTGTGGATGATGCTGGAGAGCAGACCTGCAGATTCTGCACAACTATTGTAATTCAGCCACTTTATGGACAGGTGTGACAATGTGTAGTAAATGGCCCGCAAATTGTGCTGGATTTCAGGTCAGCCAGATAATCAAGGAGCTCTCAGTAAAACAAATCCAAATCCAACTGCCCAATCCTTATCCCCCGCTAGTCAAAAGTGTGCAGCCGCATGAATAGCAAATGCACTGAATGCTGTTGGGGTGGCCAAAAGAAAGTGAAAACTTTTACCTATTCCTTAGTAGATCTTCTGGTTGCCTATGGGTCTCCTTGGACCCAAGCCAGTGACACAGATGGTGTAGGTTTGTGGAGGAAAGAAAACCAGGGATAAGATCCTGGTGCAAGTCACTGCCACTGAGACCTACCTCCTCAAGGCCCCCCGAATTGCCCCCTTCCCTTCCCCTCCTCACCCTGAACCTCCCTGTCCCAGCTCAGAACCCACCCCCTCTGATGCCTTGCCTTGTCTGGCATGGCTTGGGTGGGCCATTGGCGTGAGGAGGGAGCCATCGGCTGTTTCCCTGGTGATACCCTCACACTTGGCAGTGGTGCACCATTTCTGGCAGTACTGAGCTGTTTATTACAGTAGAACAATCTCATGACCTCTCACGCGGCTTGGTGCACCAACTCCAAATGGCAACACCCATGTCCCGCAACAACCTAGGGTGACTTCAAGGCTCTGCTCTTTCTGGACACCCTCAAAATCACCAGAGAATGCAGAAGCTGTGCCGTGGACCAGCAGCTGGGGGCTTGTGGACCAGGACCAGCAGACTGACCACACTTTCAGAAGACCTGCCCTCAAACACACCCTCCTGAAGCAGTTCATTGTTGGGAAAAACGGGCAATGGCAGACAACTAGTCTTTCATGGAAGCTTGTCTACCGTTACTAATCTTTTCCTGCTGGAATCCCTTGGAAATTCTAGTTTTCAAGAACGCCCAGGGCTCTCAGACACCACTTGAAAACAACCGATTTAGGGTAATATTACACTCTTGTGTATTTAAAAAGACAATCCAGAAAATGTCCAAAATGAATTGCATTTTCTAGGACTTTCTCGACTCCAGCCTGCTGTCGTAATTCATTAAACACACACACACACACACACACACACACACACACACACACACACACTGACTATCAGTATGAGACCATACTGTCAGCTACGGTGGTCCAATTGCTACCTATCTTATACACAATTAAAGCCACATCCATCACAATTTTCAGGAAATGATTTTATTCCTGTTTATCTCCTGGAAATGGGGCTCGCTATTACAGCTGATGAAATCCTATCAACATCCTTGGGGAATTATTCAGACTCAATTTTGTGGTCAGAAGGACTGCAAATGGTCACTCAAAAAAATTTAACTGACTCCTAGTTTAAGGTAAGAAAAAGCCAAGAGGGATGTGTTTAGGGGTCAGGGGATTCTCAAAAATGAGCTTTAGCTGCTGGTATGTTTAGCCTTCTGGTAATTATTTGAGATCAACCAACTACATTTAAGAGAAATTTATGTCCAGAAAACAACAACAAATTACCTCTTAATTTCCTTTTTCTAACTTGGTTTAAACAGTTTTTTGTTGAGTTTAATTCTTGTCCTTGTACCTTTGGTTGAAGAAAACCCATTGCTAATTATGAGTTGACTGTATTACTCGGGGCCCGGCTGTCTTGAGTCTCTCTTTGGCATTACTTGATTCCTTAACAACAATCTCAACCACAGGTAAGGCTGGCCTATGGAAGCCTGCACAGGGGCTCGGGGACAGCTTGGGGAGGGTGGAGGGAAGCAGAACAGGGCGGAAGGAAGGTAGAGGAAGGAAGGGCCAGCCCAGGGAGGTGGGGTGCAGCCAGAATCTGGCACTTAGAGAGCAATCCTAACTTGGCGTTAGGCTGGCACAGTTAAGCAAAGCAAAGACCCATTACCCATTAGTAGAGACAACACTACAACGTTATTGCGATGTCGAAACACAAATCAGAGGTCCTTCTAAATAACAAATAACTTTTGTTGAATTCAGAAAAAATTGAGCTTCCATTGAGTCTCTGAGAGTGCAATCCTAACCTGGAGTTAGGCTGGCACAAATTAAGCCAGCAAAGTTTGGCTGGCACAAGGGACACCATAAAGTATATTTGGACCATTCTTGGAGTCAGAGAAGCCAGCACACAGGTGTGCGCCATCCTCCCTGACTCCGAGAGTGGTCCACGCTTTACTGTGGCTCTTGTGCTAGCCAAACTTTGCTGGCTTTTGTGTTGGCCTAACTCCAGGTTAGGATTGCAACCTCAGACCCAAAATGTACTTAAATTGAAAAATTCAGTTCTTCTTGTGCCAGCGCTATAAAGCCTGTGCAAAAGCACCACCTTCACCTGCCTGTTCTTATGCAATGAGAACTTGTCTCTGGTGGTTCAAGGGACCTCTCTGTTTCCCTTGGCTCTACCTCACAAATAGGATGTCTGCATGTGCGTTTGCATATATATGGGCATGTCTGACTGGTGGCATCCTTGAGAGCATCAGTTGCCAGTATCACCCATTTTGAAAAACTCAGCAACTTTGGTAGGTAATTCCAGTGCTTGGGGAACCTTGGATCAGCCACGAGTATATCGTGGGCTGCACTGCACTGCCTGTTGCACCGATGCTACATCATAGCATTGGCATGACGTCACTAGCATTGGCACTAGAGCTATGAGTAGCCTCGGCCTGAGAGCGCCAAAGGCAAGCCTCTCTCATGTCAGCCAAAGGCGACTGGCACGAGGGAGGCTCTGTGCCGAAGTGGCACAGGGATTGGGAGTGGGAGGGAGATTCTGGGCAGGGGGAAGGGCGGGACCTGGGTGGGGTTAGGAAGCAGCCATAAGACTAAGCCCAACCGGGAGGCCGCGCAGCCCCAGTTCGGGCTACGCAGTCTCCTCGAATCTGCACTTGCTATTTAGCAGGCGCAGATCCGAGGAGCACATAGGGGAGGCTGGAGCCTCCCCTAAGGTAAGGGAGCTCACGTTCCCTTGCTGTGGTGAGGCGCCTCCACGATACTGCGTTAGAATATGGTGTTGGCTGGCCAGCCTCGCCATTCCAGCGCAGCATAGGATTGTGCTCTCTGTCTGTGAGAAATCAAGGTGGACTAGGGAAGGTGATCGCATGGGAAAGGTCCCATCAAGCCTTTTTCAGATTGCCATGCTCAAAATTTGGGGGTGGCAGAATTCTTGAAATACTAACAGTTCAGGAATTAAAATGTCCAACGTCCTTTCAACTGATTTTCCTTACTGCAAATCTTTTCAATCAGTATTGATTTCTTTGATCAGCAGAACCCATGCCAAATCAAAAAAAAAGCTTTGGAAAGTGCCCTATGTTTCTAATGTGACACAAGGGGCTGTGGTTCAAGAATGTCAAGCCCAAAGTCCCCTGGAGCCGGCTGGCTTATTGGATCCCTGCCCACATAGAGAATATTCAGGTTCCAACCAGCCAGTTTGGCTCACAGATTCGAGAAGAAGCAAAAAACATTTCAAGTCTGTTCTTCTGTTGCTTGTCGGAACACAAGACGACGGAAAACCCTTTGCAAAAGTGAAATGTTAGGAAATTATTCAAATGCAGCTTCGTGTTGTGTATGCCAAGCAGATTACTCAATTTGTCTTCTGCAAAAGGTAGGAGCAGGGCGATTAAAAAAGAGTTGCAAAATTCCAAGGCTGCCTTTTTGTTTCATCTTTTATCCATTGCATTTCCCTCTAAAATACCAGGCTGCTTTTGTAAGCTTATTGAAAGAACCTTTCCTACCTTGAAATGAGCTCCAGAACATGGGCCCTGATGGTACCGGCAATTGTATCCTAGTGAAAGACACATTACATTTTTGTTTGCTGTTTGTGGAGGGCTAAAAGTTGGACAAAAAACAAAAGTTATTCTTCATGCAAGTAGGCTTGCCAGGTGTCCCTTATTATAAGGGACTTCCCGTATTTAAGATTTAAAAATTGTGTCCTGTATCAATGTTGAACGGGACTTTAAAAATCCCATTTTAAAATTCTGCTGCTGTTGCTGCTGCCTCACCATGGCTAACTACATAATGTTTATATTATTTCTGGTAATCATGGAGTGGTTTGATGGAAAGCAGTATCCCAATACCTGTGTGTCCCTTATTGTCATTTTGAAAACCTGGCAAGTCTAAATGCAAGACATAATTAAGTTTATAATGGGCTTGTTAGTAGCCACAAGCCTAGTCACTCATGGCAAAGAATATTCACTTCTAGACAATTTGGCAAATGGCAAGGAGGGATCGCTTAAACAGTGCGTTGTGGCGCCTGTGATACTGTGCTGCTCCCTGGAACTACACTAAAGTTTTCCCCATGACCGACCGGCTTTAGGGGGCGGTGCTCATCTCCGTTTCAAAGCCTGTAGGGCCAGTGTTTGTCTGAGGAGAAGCTTCCGTGGTCATGTGGCCGGCATGACTATACGCCGTAGCGCATGGAACGCTGTTACCTTCCCACCGAAGTGGTCCCTATTTATCTACTTGCATTTAGGTGCTTTTGAACTGCTAGGTTGGCAGGAGCTGGGACAAGCAATGGGAGCTCACTCCGTCGCGCAGTCTTGAACTCCCAACCTTCCACTCAGAAAGCCCAGTAGCAGCGGTTTAACCTGCTGCGCCACCACGTCCCTATGACGTGACGTGACGTGATGAGAGGAGCTACACCACTGCCTGACAATAATAGCAAAGCTTAGTTGTTATTTAAATGGCACTGCTGCAAAGTTCTCCAGGGCCAGCAGTTCCTCACATAATTACACAGCCTGGGTTGCTACAGCAGCCATTTTAATCGGCCCATAATCTCAAGGCTGCTCTTTGTGGATTCCACCTCAAGATGTGAGGCTGCAAACCAGACCACTTCACACCAGCGGCACCTGAAGATAACTCACCGTGAAGCTCACATGTTCCTGTCTTGTCTTTGAAAGATTTGGCTGACCAAAAACAAAAGCTCTTATAATTCATAACATTTATGTTGACCAACGCTAAAAGAGCATTGTGACCACAAAAGGGGGCAGAAAGGTATTTCAAACTATCGCAGTGCTCTACACCCCCTCTCATTTAACATTTTGTGTAATGGCAATTTATCATATCCGTCCCTGGAGTGACCTGAGCAATTGGGGAATTATTGTTATTTTAAATTGCAACACACACACACAGGTGGGGGGAGAGAGAGGGGGGGGTTCCCTTCAGTGGAAGGAGAAAAAAACACAACACCAATTCTGTCTCTGTCTCTCTCTTTCGCGCGCGCGCGCGCGCACACACACACACACACTGTGAACCTTTAACCCCAGAAAGGCTTCTTGTTCCATGAAGCCTTCAAGCTAACAGAGGAAAAAATGATGTTTCTAAATAAAGTCTTCCCCTAGGACTGCATTTTTACTTGCCAAAGAAAACGTTATCAAAAAAAATCCTTTTGTTCCCCTAACAATCTTCCTTCCCAAGAAAAATACACCTGCAACACTCAGCCTTTGCTTCTAAGTGCTCATGCTTTTCTCTGGCAAGCACTGTTCAAGCACTATTCCCATGGCAAGCACTAGCTTTGGTGTGGTAACATGTTCCATTTGCAGAGATAGGAAGAGGATGTCTACTGGTAAGCTGTGCAAATGACGCACATATATGGCTGGGAAGCATCTTAGCTATCCTCACAGCTGATATTGTGTTCGGTACCTATGAAAAGGAAGATGCCAGTGATGGAGACCTTCAAGGAGTGGCTCGACAGGCGCCTGCTGGGGATGCTTTAGGAGGATTTCCTGCTAAGGCAGGGGGGTGGACTAGATGACCTTGTAGGAACCTTCCATCTCTGTGATTCTTTGGGGATCCAAATGGCTCTTCTTATGGCACAGTCATTCTCACTAATAGAGCCCTGCTGCAGGTAAAGCCCTTGACATTTTGACAGTCATTCTCACTAATAGAGCCCTGCTGCAGGTAAAGCCCTTGACATTTTGACTGGTCAAAACGGACAGAGTAAGATGGATGCAGGTGTGTGTGTGTACTGTAGGCGTCCCATTTGGAATGATGGGCCAAGCAGCAGAGCTTCACAGAATCCAGGACTGATTCTAGACAAACAATTTTGAGTGCTGTCCAGTCATTGCTTTTCCATATCAACTACGTGGAAAACTGCAATTGACAATCCACACCTTGGTGTGCTGGTAGCAGCATCTTTTTGTGTGTATATATCCGCCTGTGTTCTGTCCATATTTGTGGGTGTGGTATAACCATGTGAGCGAGGGAGGGGTGATCTGGCATGCTGTTTTAGCAGTGTGTTTAGAGTGTGTGTGTTTTTTTTAAAGGTGCTTGAAATGTGCACGATCATCCTTTTCTCATTTCAGCTTTCTTGCACAAATATTTTTTTTAATGTTTTAATTCTTGTGTAATGGGGTAAGCAGTTATTTTTTAATAAGACAAGCATTTTAGCACAAATTGAGGGTGCAATCCTAAGCTGCGCTGGAACAGGCAGGCCTGCTGCTCCTATGAGCTACTTGGATCTACGCCCGCTATATAGCAGGCACACCTCCCTGTGCCAGCCCGCCTCCCGGAACACCCACCCCTGGCCCGTTCCACCCTCCCTCCCACCTTCTCTCCACCCAGAACCAAACTTGGCTGATGCAGAAGTGGTGCACTGGTGGCTTATGCCAGCGCTGCAGCGTCAACACAGGTGCCTGTGTCAGCACTGAGCCAGAAGCACTGGCTTGCTCATGCTTTATGGAACATGTGCGACAGCACTTGGTCCAATGCAAGAGGCTTGCCCCGGACGCAGTAGTGGAATTCAGGGGGATCGCCCAGGGTCTATAGAACCGGTTGTTAAATGGCCAGGCCCCGCCCACTCACTTACCTCGGGATTGTACTGTGAGGCACCGCCCCCATACATATATGGACAAATTGGGGCTGACTAGAAAAGCAGCGTATTTTTGGTTTGATTTTTAAATTTGCACAAAAACGCAAAAACTGAGTAGGCCTGCCTGGGAACACTGAGAAGGAGCTTGCTTGCTTTCCCTAATATACTGTAGTTGTCATTGTTGCAACAACAACAAAAGTGTAATCCTAAGTATGCCTTCTCAGAAGTAAGCCTGAGGCTCAACACAGACTCATGGGCCCCAATTTATTCTCTACAAATTAAACGTAGAACAATATGGGCAACCAGTTTAAGGAAGAATGTAGTGCCGGCATCAGTTATGTACGAGCCATCTGTGCATGCAGTACTTTGTTCCAACATCTCCGGAATAACTGTGCCTTGTTCGATAACTCATGTTCTACCTTGAATGCACAGATACCATCAAGTGTACAAGTGATTGGCTATAAAAACTGAAGTGTGGCATAACAGCTGCCAAGTTCAATGTTTCTTAAACTGTGGGTTGGGACCCACTTTGTGGGTCATCATGACCTGATATCAAGTGGGTTGCAGAAAGCTGGGAGCAGCCATCTTGCAATCTGAGGACCTGATGCTTGCTATATTCCTTTTGTGAGTGTTAATAGTTTGAATGTTCAAGTGAGGTTTTTTGTTTGTTGTTTTTAGTTCAGGCTTTTACTTAATGTTTTGTCCTAATTTTGCTTTCTGTCAGGGATTTTTCATGGTTGTGCAAATGCTGCAGTGCAAGAATGCCAGTTTGCGTTCCTGGAGTGTTATTTGATTATGTCATAATTATGGCATGTCCTGCTTGATGATTTCACTTTAACCATAACATCACTTTTGGTGGGTCCCGACACAAGTGCCATTCAAAAAAGTGGGTCCTGATGCAAAAAGTTTGAGAACCACTGACCTAGTCGATTTGTATGGCTATTTTCTTCACCAGCTCTAGAAAGGTATATCAAGTGCTGGTCAAAAAGTATTGTTAATGATGATGATGATGATGATGATGATGATGATGATGGACTGCGTTTCAAGAGAAAAGATTACAAAGCATTTTACGGAAAATAAATTAAATGGCTCCTTGTCCCAAAAGGCCACATAATCTGTAAAGTGGCACTCCTATCACAGACTCACAATATTTTGTGGATTCCAGGTAGGAGAAACCTGAGAGATAGAGCTTGTCTCATCAATCATCTTTTTTGTTCCTCTCAACAGTTCAGGGATGTTTACCCAAAGGAGGAATCCCTCAATTCACCTCAAAAGATGACCTTAACAGATCTGTCAGATCAAATGACTGAAGGCAATTCTACATTTTTTTTTTTTTTGCTGACAACTTCCAAGAATGGATGTACAAATCCATAATGTTACGCAGTGCAACTCTTTCCGTTTGTGAAACTTGTCTTTGCGTTTGTAATCAAGAGCAGCATGGACACAATTAGGAACATTCTGACCATGCATAAAATAGTGTAATCCTAGGCATGTCTTCATGCTCAAAATCCTACAAGCTAGGCTTCAGCAATGTGAATCGAGAACTACAAGATGTACAAGCTGGTTTCGGAAGAGGCAGAGGAACTAGAGATCAAATTGCCAACATTCGCTGGATCATGGAGAAAACAAGAGAGTTTCAAAAAAACATCTACTTCTGCTTCATTGACTATACCAAAGCCTTTGATTGTGTGGATCACAACAAACTGTGGTAAGTTCTTGAAGAGATGGGAGTACCAGACCACCTTATCTGTCTTCTGAGAAACCTGTACGGGCCAAGAAGCAACAGTTAGAACTAGACATGGAACAACCGATTGGTTTAAAATTGGGAAAGGAGTACGACAAGGCTGTATACTGTCACCCTGCTTATTTAACTTATATGCAGAGTACATCATGAGAAAGGCTGGGCTAGATGATTCACAAGCTGGAATCAAGATCGCTGGGAGAAATATAAACAACCTCAGATATGCAGACGATACTACTCTAATGGCAGAAAGTGAGGAAGACCTAAAGAACCTTCTGATGAGGATGAAAGAGGAAAGTGCCAAAATTGGCTTGAAGCTCAACATTAAAAAAACTAAGATCATGGCAACCACTCCCATCACTTCCTGGCAAATAGAAGGGGAAGAAATGGAAGCAGTGACAGACTTTATTTTCCTGGGCTCCAAGATCATTGCAGATGGTGACTGCAGCCATGAAATTAAAAGATGTTTACTTCTTGGGAGGAAAGCGATGGCGAACCTAGACAACTTAATAAAAAGCCGAGACATCACCCTGCCAACAAAGGTTCGCATAGTCAAAGCTATGGTTTTCCCAGTAGCAATGTATGGCTGTGAGAGCTGGACCATAAGAAAGGCAGAGCACCGAAGAATAGATGCTTTTGAATTATGGTGTTGGAGAAGACTCTTGAAAGTCCCCCGGACTGCAAGGAGACCCAATTGGTCAATCCTACAGGAAGTCAAGCCTGATTGCTCCCTAGAAGGACAAATCCTGAAGCTGAAGCTCCAATACTTTGGCCACCTGATGAGAAGAGAGGACTCTTTAGAAAAGACCCTCATGCTGGGAAAGATTGAAGGCAAAAGGAGAAGGGGGCAGCAGAGGATGAGATGGTTAGATAGTGTCACCGAAGCGATGAACATGAAATTGGGCGAACTCCGGAAGCTAGTGGAGGACAGGGAGGCCTGGTGTGCTGTGGTCCATGGGGTCACGAAGAGTCGGACACGACTTAGCGACTGAACAACAACAAGGCATGTCTTCTCAGAAGTCCTATTATGGTCAGCAGGACTTACGCCCAGGAAAGCGTATGCCACAATCCTATACACACTGATCTGGGAGTAATTTCCATTGAACATAATGGGACATACTTCTGAGGAGACTTGAGGAGGCTTGTGCTGTAAATGGATTTCACTTGAAGACCCTAAATATCAGGTTATGCACATGACCATTTAAAGTGAGGCTGTTAATCTGAAAGGCAGGACTTCTGAGAAGGAAACTCCTGTCTGTCTTGTTCATTGGTCTGCTTAGAAAAGAGGGTTAAAAATATGGTAAATAAAATAAAATAAATAAATTTGGCAGGACTGCTGCCTTCTTTTCTACCTCACCCAGGTAAAGATAGGTAGTCCATTTTCATGTGACCTCAGATTCATTAATCAATTAAATATGCATAAACGTACATATTGACACAATGGTTCTGAAGTGGGAAACCGCCATTTTGCCCCATTGATGCATGAGGTGCGACAGCAGGGACTCTCTGAGGCGTTCGGTGTGCGAGAGGGGTGAGGAGTGCCTGTGAGGCTCCACAGCCTCTGCAGTTTTATATGTACTGGTAGTAACTCAATTTTTTAAAAAAACAAACGCCATGTTAATTTTTCCCTATACAGCACCTTTTATATTTCTCTAAATTAAACCTGCAGTTGAGCAGAGACAGATTCCTTGGCTAGTCCCAGTACCGTTGCTGGAGGGGCAGTGCAGTAAGTATTGCAGGTGCTGAAATGTGCTGTGTAAGCTGCCCCTCAAACTCAGAAGCCGCTGCCCAGAATGGCTTTTATAGCAAGTGGGAGGGGCAATGCACTTACACAGTGCACTGTGGTGCCTGAAATACTTACCGCAACTGCCCCCTCTCCCCTGTAGCTATTTTAGTGACTAGACTTAGGGGGCCCCAATCCTATCCAACTGTCCAGCGCTGATGCAGCTGTGCTAACAGGGTGTACACTGCATCCTGCAGTGGGGAAACAGTTAAGGAGGGCTCCTTAAGGTAAGGGGAAATTTGTTACCTTGGAGCTGCATTGCGGCTTCATCAGCGCTGGAAAGTTGGATAGGATTGGGCCTTACTCTCTGTGCATAGAAAAGCATGTTACTCACTGCTGAGTAAGTACTGTAAAAGTGCTCAACATTCATGTGAACATACCATGAAGTTCTATTTGCTTTTCCTTCCAGTCTTCTCCAGGGTAGAATTGCAACCCTGAACAGCTCAAGGAAGTCATGCAATCCTGTTTGAAAGGGTGATTAGCTGTTGATGTTTATGCTAGTTTCAGACTTGTCGAAGATTGAAGAACCTTGCCTCCTATTGACTGCACCACAAGTATTGCATCAATTAAGATGGTTATCTAATAAAGAAGGCATTGTTTCTAAGGAACAAGCTTAAGATGAAACTTAAATTCATGATGCCTGAAGCTGGGTTTGCCTTTAAAAAAAACCCCTACATGTTTCATGGTGGGAACAAGCATTCAGCATTTGCTTCAGGGTTTGGCTGTCCCTGATTTATCTGTACAGCACAGCCTACTCTCAGTCAACTGTTGATGAGGAGATTTAAAACAAAATAATCCCATGGAAAGATGATCTTTAAAAAGAGCCACTGCCTGCTGCAGTGTTTAAAGGAGAGGTCCACAGAAGCATTGCTCAATGTTACAGTTCAGCAAATTCCAATTAGTGTGCCACAGCAGAATTGTGTGCCATGGACATTTTATGGGAGCGCTGTGAAAGGTCCAAAGGAGTGCCATGGGAGTTTGGGCACAGCAGTTGAAAATACCTGAAAGGTCATCTGGGTTCTGTCAGTAGAGCAATTGTGTGTAATAAAGAAGTGCTGAGGAAATAAAGAATTTGGAGGAAGGGGGACAGACAATTCATTACTCCAGACAGTAGCCCTAGAAACAGAGCCACAGAACCTGGAAGTGACATCGCAAGACGGAAAGACCATAGAGAAGACCATAGAGGTCAGTGTGCCATGAGAAGAAAAACGTTGAAAATAACAGTTCCAGTTTGTGAAAAAAGGCTGTAACTAGTACTGTTAGTAACATGGGGTTGTTACAGAAAAATGGCTTTCCATGGCAGAATCCCCTTCCTTTCTCTGTGTTCAAAGCTTCATGCTAAGTGTATCCTTGCTCTCCTTCCAAGTTACTGTATTAACATCTCTGGGGGCAGGAGTCTCTGGTATAATGGCCATTCTTGCCTAGAGGGGGCAAGAATGGGGAAATTATACCACCATCCTTTGCATGTCTACTCAGAAGTAAGCCCCACTGAGTTCAATGGAACTTACTCCCAGGAAAGTGTAGTGGGATTGATTGCAGCTTGAATACAGGCTGCCTGTTTGGTTAACACTATCCCAGGGCATTCCAAGGCAACTCAAGATTTTTTCCCTCTCTAGCAACATTTTGAATGTTGTCATTAGAGCAGCAATTGACAACATTGTTCTTCTCTATGTTCTTTGCCTCTTGTGATGTCACTTCCGGCTTCTAGGGCAACCGTTGTTAGTGTTGAATTGTCTGTCTCTCTTCCTCTACCAGTAGAGCCAGAAACAGTTCCCCTGGAAACAGAGCCACAGAACCTGAAATATTTTTTTCAACTATTTTTTTTTTTTTACTAATACCCCTGTGGATCTTTCACGGCACACCAATGTGCTGCAGCAAACCAGTTGAAAATTGCTGCCTTAAAGGAAGCTGAAATTGTAAACTGATGGCATATTGCTTGTGGGCTCACAAACCTGGAGCCAATCCTGATCGCAGAGTCTAGGACTGCAATCCTATCCATGTGTCGCAGCAAGTAAGCCCCTTATACTATAATAGGATTTACTTCTGAGGAAACATCCATAGGATTGGGCTCTAGCTCCCCAGACTGATGAGAGGAGGGAAATGAGCTAAAATATCCCTCAGTAGAAGGGCTATCTGTGCAAGATGCTGGATTTGCCCCATTGATTACAGTAAGAAATTTCTGCTTGGTCACCTGGCCTGTGTGGGATTGTCCATCTTTCTAAGGTCAACCATAATAACAGTGTTCCATCCCCGCCATCTTACCACTGGAAAGGGAAGCGGCTTCTCTCTCTTGCCAAGGTGCACAGCAGTTTTACCAGAAGAAAATATATCTTGCCCTCAAGAGCTGCGAGCGTTGGGTGAATGTACTTATCCATTCATTGCTCGAGGTGATGGGAACAAACCACATGCTTGTGGATTAGCCTGCTTTTTCCACATTCAGTGCCCTCAAAACCCAGCCTTCAGTGGCCGTGGTTTCACCTCTGTTTCCCTAACTCCTATTTATGAGTTGAGCAGTCACATGTCATCATCATTTTGAGGGGGGAAAGTGAGCACAGGGGAGAAGGAGAGGGAAGTGGTTCCATATGGGGAAAGCGTTTCGTCTGCCAAAGTACAGCTTGTCCAAAAAAATAAAAAAATAGAGTCTAATTGGATGGAGTAGGGGCAAGCCGACTGACTATGAAGGAACCCATCATCAGATTTGTAAGCGGATACTCTGGTTTGTGAGATATGAAGAAAGAGGTCACTATTTGGGAGATGTGAGGGGAGGGGGTAGTTGAAGGACGCAGCAAACTGTTGCTCTCCCTTCCCTCCCACTTCCCATTAAAAGACATTCTGGGCTGAGTTCTGAAAAAGGAAAAAGTGATCTATCAGGAAGAAGAAAGGTTTTCATCGTACATCATTATTTATTATTATACCATACAAGGCCTTTCATCTGCATCGCTCTTTGCAGAATAGCAGAACAAAGGTTGCCCGACCCCAAGGAAATTATAATGGAATTGAAAAACAGAGGAAAGGAACAAGTCAGGGTAACAGCCTAGCATTGCCTCTGTTAATTGGGGTATGAGTCTCCTTTTAAATTTGTGAGGGGAGGACAATAGTCCCTGTTCATCCCACACAGCATCTTTTCCAGTGGCTATTTTCTGGTTTCTATTTTTGGCATATTCTAGGCAGGGGTCTCCAAACCTTTTAGCCAGAGGGCTGCATCAAATATCTGAAACAGTGTCGAAGGCCGAATAAATACGAATAAAAAATTTAAATAAATACGTTAGAAACAGAACTCGAATGAATGAATGAATGAATGAATGAATGAATGAATGAATGAATGAATG
>JAJKFI010000003.1:3288756-3493738 GCA_029204185.1 Lerista edwardsae | reverse complement strand
ATAATAATAATAATAATAATAATAATAATAATAATAATAATAATAATGCATGTATTTATATACCGCCTTTCTTAAGATCACTAGATTTCTCTAGTGACTGTAACTCAAGGCGGTTTACATGGGCAGACTTTATTCATAAACCCGAAGGTTTTTACAATTTACAGAATGTTCTATCTTTCAAGAACTACACACATTCAGATCTTCCTTTCTGGATTTAGCCTTCTTTCTTTAGCCACCCGTCTGTCTTCTGCTGATAGAAGTAGAATAATAATAAAGTAAAATGGCTCCCTGTCCCAAAAGGGCTCACAATCTAAAAAAATGCAGAATACCACCAGCAACAGCCACTAGAAAGACACTGCACAGGGGTGAAGAAGGGCAATTACTCTCCCCCTGCTAAATATAAGGGGAACACTACTTGAAAAGTGCCTCTTGCCCAGTTAGTAGGGGATCAGGCCCTTAGTGTGTAGAAACTAGTACACTGATTGAAAATAGACGTGCTCTGGAGTTATCATACAGCGAGGTGATGCAGATGACACAAGTTTGCAGATGACACTAAATGTTTCTGGGTGGCAAAGACCAGAAGGGATTGATTGTGATGAGCTCCAGAAGGAAACTCTCCAAACTGGGAGAATGGGCAGCAAACTGGCGGTTTTGTTTCAATGCAAGTAAGTGCAAATTAATGCATACTGGGGCAAAAAGAAAAATCAAAACTTCACATATAGGCTAATGGGTTCTGATCTGTCTGAGAGAGATCTTGGAATGCTAGTGGACAGCTAAATGAAAGTGTCAACCCAGTGCCCATGTTTGGAATAATTAAAAAGGGGATTGAGAACAAAACAGCCAATATTATTGCCACTGATGGTAAGCCCGCATCTGCAGTATTGTGGCTTCCACATCTCAAAGAGGACATAGTAGAATTAGAAGTACAGAAGAAAGCAACCAAAATGATTACTGGGCTGGAACACCTCCCTTACAAGGAAAGGTTATAGTGTTTGGGGCTCTTTTGTCTAGAAAAAAAGATGCCTGACTGGGGACATGATTGAGGGCGCAATCCTAAACTGAGTTAGGCCGGCATAAGCTAAGCCAGCAAAGTTTGGCCAGCACAAGTGACACTGTAAAATATGTTTGGACCACTCTCGGAGTCAGAGAGGCCCGCACACAAACGTGAGCCATCCTCCCTGACTCTGAGAGTAGTCCAAATGCTTTATGGTGGCCCTTGTGCCAACCAAACTTTGCTGGCTTAGCTTATGCCAGCCTGACCCCAGTTTAGGATTGCACTCTGAGACATACAAATTTATTCAGGGGGGTGAATAGAATAGATAGAGGGAAGCTCTTTTCCCTCTCACACTACACCAGAACCAGAAGACATCCACTAAAGTTGAGTGTCAGGAGAGTTAGAACAAACAAAAGAAAATATTTCTTTACCCAGCATGTAATTAGTCTGTGGAACTCTTTGTCACAGGATGTGGTGATGGCATCTGGCCTAGATGCCTTTAAAAGAGCATTGGACAGATTTATAGAGGAAAACTCCATCACAGGTTACAAGTTATGAAAGGTATGTCCAGTCTGAGATTAGCTGGTCACTCATCATGAGGGCTGGGTAGGAATTTTTTTCTGTCATCTGAACTGGCCATGAATTGGCAGGGGTTTTTTTTTGCCTGAGACTGGCGAGGGAACGACAGTATGTTTAATAGGTTCCATGTTTTTTTTTTAAAAAAGGCCCTTCAAACATGATATTTTCAATTCATTGCAGACACCATTTAGGGAGGACAGGATAGTCAATATTTACTCCTGTCAGTATCACTGCTTAGTGTCACAATATAAGAACATAAGAATAGCCTCACTGGGTCAGGCCAAGGACCCATCTAGTTCAACTTCCTGTATCTCACAGTGGTCCATCAGAAAGGAGCCCAGAAGACAACAAGATGCCTGTATCTTGCTGCTGCTCCCCTGCTACTTACCCTTGCACACACACACACCCCAGTGAAGACACCAGACTATGGCATGGGTTTAGCTTTAAACCCAAGTAACCATTTTTTAAAAGTAACTATTTTCAAACCTAGACATTTTGTCTTGTTACACTTTGTCCCTAAAAATCCTACATTGTTTCAAGTTGTTACCCCCTCTTCCTGCCTTAATGCATGAATATGTTATGGACAAACCCACTGGGTAGGGAGAACAAAAGTCCCTACAAAATCATTACACTGGAAGTTCCTCTGTGACATCATATAGTAGCAATTTTCCACCTGTGTGTTGTGGCATACTGGTGTGCCGCCAAATGTCAGCAGCTGAAAATAGTTGAAAAATCTCTTTTGTTTCTAGGGCAACTGTAGTAAAGAATTGTCTGTTCCTCCAGGGCTCTGCGAAGGTGGAAGGGCAGATAATTAGCTAGTACTGACAGTTGCCCTAGAAACGGAGCCACAAAATCAGGAAGAGTCTCCTGGAAGCTGGAAGTGACATCACAAGCGGTGAAGAAGACCATAAAGAAGACCATAGAAGTCAGAATGCCGTGAGAGGAGACATGTTAAAAATTGCTGCCGTGGAGCACAACAGACCATTCTGTAAGCAAAGTCCGCCTTACCTACAAGAGGCCTGGTATGCTTTCCAAGCCAGGTTTTAGCCATGGAAACGGCACAAACTTCATTTCCTCCCCTCTTGACATCCCATTGCACATAAAGCCCATATTCCAAAGATTAGTGGGTGGCTTTCAGTTTTACAAGAAAAACTCATTTATCCAGACCTCCCAAATCTGGACTCTTCTATGTACTGGTCATGCTCTAAGTCCCAACTATATCTCCGAAGCTTTGCTAGGGCAAACACATTTCATGGATTCCAAAGCATATGGATAATAGAGGTTCTACTGTACTTCCATCCAATCCCACCCTCACAGCAGTCTTCCTTCTTGCCAAGTGTGTGCAGGGAAAGAAAGTAGAAAATTTTCCCGCATGTTTGCATTCACCAAGTCATCTCCAAAAGTCTTCCATGGTCGTATAAATCGGTTTCGTTCTGTAGGATTGTTTACCTACCACTTTTGAGAGTATCTCCAATAAATTAGAATCGGCTGAAGTGGTAGAACAACATGCGAACGACATAATGAACCGTCTGCAAGGGGCACAGAGGGGCCATTATGCGGAGAGGAAATAGGGAAGGCAATCATAAAATTTTGAAAAATTATACAATAACTTTGTACTTATGGCCCATCTGTATCCCTTACAATGATCTGCTTCAGACATAAAAATAGAACTGGCATGTAAGTATGCTCTTTGCCTCCAGACATGGCGGTCGGCTTTCCCAAATGGAATTCAATTACATGCTGAAAACAGGAAGCATTGGGAGCCTCCATCGACGCATTGTGCAAATTCCCTCCTGTCTGATTTTTCTTGCTTCTGCACCTGGTTTTTCTCTTCCTCCCCCCAGCCCAGTCCGAGGGTAAGATGGCAATGCTTAATTGGCCTCATTTGCAGGGCAACCCTGATGCACCAGATGACTTCATTCTCACCACGTTTTAAGCCCCGTAAATCACACCTAGCGAGTACAACCGTTCCAACAAGACAACCCAGGGCCTGATGTGCTCAGAGCTTGGACCACACAACACTAAGTCTATAAAATTGCCATTGACTCAGAGAAGCTTTTCTCACACACATTCAGTTCCAAGGGCTTAACTTGGATTGGCTGTCAGTCATGCGTGGGCACAACAGGTCTCTGATTCATGAATATACATCTAAGGAAGCAGCTGATGTTTGCTAACTTGCTGCCCCTCCAAACACATACACCCCCCCCACCTCTGGCCAGCTCATCTACAAATAAAAGCAAAATGCTTCCCCCACACAAATAAAGATTTTGTTCCCTCCCCCACCACCACCATCAGAGAACACCTTGACAGCAGAAAAGGCCTTTTAAATGTGTAATTTGGTAGTAAAGTACTTTAAAAAATCATTTAAGGCTTGGCTTCAACTCAGTCTTTCCCTACATCCCGCAGCCATTAGGCCACAGAAGGCTGGTACAGACAGACAGACAGTATCCCCCCCCACTGATGGACTCCAAGAGTGTTTGGGACTTTGATGGGGGGCTTCCACAGTGGCCGAGAGATCATAAAGGCAGCTGGGGGGGGAACCCTGCTGCAACCTCACCAACTGTGGGTACAATCCTAACCTAGAGTTAGGCTGGCACAGTTAGGCCAGCAAAGTTTGGCCAGCACAAGGGACACCATAAAATATGTTTGGACTACTCTCGGAGTCAGAGAGGATGATGCACATCTGTGTGCACATTTACCCCTAATATAAATTGAATTTGACTCATCTGCTACCCTTGGTCACAAACAAAGTTACCCGTATATAATCATATATAAATCGAGAAATATATGCCTAAAATTGACTAGAAAAACCTGGTCCCTACTTATATTGGGGGAACACAGTAAATACCTTAAAGTCACATGCTGGGTGGATGGCTGAGCTGTTCCGAGTAAGCCAGGGAGCTGCAGAGCCTTCTGAGCATGCTCAGCCTTGCCCAGAAGCAGCTGAGGAAAACGAATGAAGTCCTATGGAAAGTGAAACTGAGCCACAGTGCATGTTTACTTGTGAGTAGGCAGCTGTGCCATGGTGCGATGGAAAGGGCAGGCTGAGCAGGCACGTACGGAGGCCTGTGCGCGCCCCAAGCAGCGCTGAAACCGTGCCCCTGGCGATGCTGGAACTGCCCCCCCCACATCGCCCCACCCCTGTGCATTGCTAGACACACCTTCCTTACCCTGGAAACGCTCAGTTTCAGAGCGTAAGGGACCGGGAGTGGGCGGGCAGACCGAAAATCACACGGTCCCGTCTGGACCGCACGCAATGGCGCCCTGCCGCATAGTGGCGTTTCTACAGGGATGGCAAGGCTCTAAGTTTGGCAAGAAGCCTTACCTTGCAGTGGAAATCACTCCTGTCCTGCACCGTTTTAGCCAATCCTCACAGGGAACAGCAACATCTTGGCATTGCTTACTGGCTACAGCAGCAAGGGAGAGCAGGGATTTACATGACAGGGTAAGGCTTCCTGCAAAACTTAGAGCTTTGCCATCCCTGTAGAAATGCCTCTGCTGCTGCAGCCCAGCTCCCCAGGGGTCATGCCCCCAGAGGCAGATCTAAGGGAGGGCAAAGCTCTAAGTATTGCAAGAAGCCTTAACCTGTCATGTAAATCCCTCCTCTCCCTTGCTGCTGTAGCCAGTAAGCAATGCCAAGATGTTGCTTTTCCCTGTGCGGATTGGCTAGAACAGTGCAGGAGAGGAGTGTTTTCCACTGCAAGGTAAGGCTTCTTGCAAAACTTAGAGCTTTGCCCTCCCTTAGATCTGCCTCTGCGTGCCCCCCCAATAGGGTAGAATCACCTCTGAGGCTGAGAGGAATGCAACGCTGCCAGAATGGTCCAGATCTGATGAACATAGGCCCCAAAAACACTCAAGAAGGAAATCCCTTCCTTTAAGCTGAGAAGTATTAAAAGGGAGTTGAAAGTGAAACGGAGGTACAGGGTTGCTTTTACTTGTGAGTAAGCAAGTGATTACTGCAACATGTGAGCTGAATTCAGCAGGGCCCTTCAACCTCTACATGTGAGGATTGCCATTCACTTGCAAAAGGTAAACGGGTTGCTTGGAAAACTTTCAGGATGAGCTTTCAGACCATGTAAATGTGCTCTCTTTTGTTCCAGAGGGCTGTGCTGCTAAGGGACTGTGCAAACTATTGGGGGGGGGGGAAAGAAACAGCTCTTTTATTACTCCCAAGTATTACTCCCAGGCAGGCATGTTGCTCTTCTCTCAAGGCATATAGGAGTATCTGAGGGAAGAGAAGGCAAAACACACACACTGTTCCCTGCCTTTTCCTTACAAGAACGTAACAAATCAACTTAGAGGGAGGGCGTAATTGTTATGGAAATTGCAGAAGGTTACCCCAAGAGTTGATATCAGCAGTTGTCCGTTGTTTATCAGCCAGGAATTACAGGGTTAACCTTTGCCTTTGCCTGCAGCTAGTTCACAACTGCAGCCAGTTGGGGATAACAAGATCCCTAGGCATAAAAGGAGCTCCTGGGAGGAGTAGTGATGTGGGTGCAGAGAGGTAGAAAAGGGTTGTGGATGGGTGGGGATTAGGTGAAGGTTTTGGGATTGGAATTAAAGTTGCTGGGGAATTGTTGTGTGGCTGCCATGCCCCTGGAGTCACCAACTGGAGGAGGAGGACCTTTGTGGCTGAGTAGGCAAGCTGACTGCATTTTGCCTTCTTATGGGTGGTGAGGTTTAGTGGTACCTTGTGTACAACTAAGGTGGTTTTAGATGATAGAAAAGAAACTAATTAGCCTACTGTGAACATAAGATTGCAGAGAGATAATTTGGCAGAACAGTTATCCCTGCAGAAGCTAGCTTGTAAAGGGCTCTGCAAGTGGGTAAACTAGGCTCAACTGGGTGACATGCATTCTTCTAGTCCAGGCAGATAGTGCTTAATCAGTTCTAACCTTGAACAGCTTTTGTTTGCCTTGTTTCATTAATCCAGCATGCATTCCCCCTTGTCTCCCTTCTGTTTAATGGCATCCCTTCTGGTCCCCATAGGCTGTCATTTTCAAAAGTGGGTCCCAGTGCTAAAAGGTTTGGCAACAACTGATTTAATAGTTGCTTGTTATGATGCTATTTATTCCCCTGAATAAACAGGTAGACTATACAGTTCTTGGGTAACAATCAATCAATCACTAGTATTTATATACCGCTTTTCAACACAAAGTTCACAAAGCGGTTTACAGGCAAATAATAACATTAAAATTAAATGGCTCCCTGTCCCAAAAGGGCTCACAATCTAAAAGAATGGAGAACACCACCAGCAACAGCCACGAGAAAGACACTGTGCTGGGGTGAAGAGGGACAATTGCTCTCCCCCTGCTAAATATAAGAGGACACCACTTGAAAAAGTGCCTCTTGCCAAGTTAGCAGGGGTCAAGTTAGCAGTAGTTAACAACTACTGGTAGATCATTTGTCAGAATCTGGTATTAGGTAAAATCAGACAAAATGATCTAATCCAAAGAATTGCAGGTACCCCTATGTTTTCCCCTCAATTTATCCATGGGGCATGGCAAGTTCCATGATTTTTGGCTTAAAACCAACCCTCAACTTATCCATGAGATTGACTTATATGCGAGTATATATGGTAAATATAGAGTATCATTTTATTCACACTCTTTGCAATCCAAAATGTATTGATAAACAGGTCTATTTGTCTAATGTTAGCTGAAACTGACTTTTTTTAGGGAATGGGTCAATAGCAATTTAGACATCCCTCCAGAAATAACAATGGTCCATTGTTAATCTGTAACATAAAGAAATAAATTATTGGATGAATAGTCCAAGAGAGAAGATGAATTGTTGTTTTTATTGCAGTGGTTGCCCCATCATATGGCTATTAACAGGGTTACATTGGGCCTGTGCATTGCAGGTGGGGAAAAAATAATTAAATGTGCTAATTGTTAGATTGGTTTCCTAGACAATGTCATGCTTGCCTCTGAAATCAGCTAATCTTCCATCTAGGTTGCTTATGGCAAGGTTTTCTTTTCCTGGCACATTGCTTCATATTGGGGTAATGTAATGAATGAGGCAGGAGCCAAAACTTATTAGGAGATGAAAAGAATGAGTGACAATGGCAGCTGTACAGAGCTCGTTCTTACATGTTTCAAAACATACCCTCTATTCCTTCTGCAGTGCTAAAGGCCATGGATGACAATCTGGCCTGGAACTGATGGGTGTTGGGGGAGAGGTTGCTGTCCCACTGTCTATAAATAATCTTCTGTCAAGAAAAGGCCCCACCTTTCTTGCCTTCATGATGATTTTCTGACAACACGGAGCATTCTGCCTTGAAGACTTCTGCAGAACACAATAAGAACAGTGTTATTCCCTTTTGGGAATTCAGTGATTAAGAACAAGAATTCTTCTATTGTCAGGTGTACAACGATCTGTCAATGGGACTCTTCTCCTGGGCAGAATATCAAAGGGAGCCATGGATATTTGCCGATTAACCTGAATAGTCTGTTAGCACTCAACACAAATTTCCCATGATAAGTTCATTTCGTCCCAGACCAAACAGAAAACATTTCTCCCCATATTTTCTCATTTGGCACCACATTAATGCTATTTGTAAAGTACCTTACTAGTAGCCACAAGTAGATCAAAGTTGCATTTAGGGCTCAATCCTAACGTGGAGTTAGGCCAGCAAAATTTGGCCGACACAGGGGACACCGTAAAGTATGCTTGGACCACTCTCTGAGTCGGAGAGGCCAGCAGACAGACGTGCGCCATTCTCCCCGACTCCAGGAGTGGTCCAAAGTTGCTTTACAGTGTCCCTTCTGCCAGCCAAACTTTGCTGGCCTAACTGTGCCGGCCTAACTCCAGGTTAGGATTGAGCCCTTAGGGACATACACAGTAGAACACACCTAAAAATTGTAGCATTTCATACCAACCCAGTAGCATAGCCATAGGGGGTGGCATGGTACATATTGCAGGTGCTGCAATGCGTCATGTAGGCGGCCCCTCCCACTTCAGAGCCATCACTGCCTACAATTGGTGGGCTCAACTGGTGTCTAAGCAGTGACTGTCTTTGGCTTTTGCACCAGCTACACCCTTTCCTGGAAAGGTCAGGTCTCATGATGGTTGTTCAGGCTCTAGGACAGTGTTTCTCAAACTGTGGGTTGCAAACCAATTTCAGGTGGGTCCCCAGTCATTTCAATGTTTTTATTTTTATTTTTAATATATTAGACTGGATATTTACAGATCTGTAACTTTTAACTTTACAGAGCTGTACTTTTAACAGGCTACCATATACATACTTTAAACAATGATAGTTAATGGGGCTTGGGTAAGTGTGGATAGGATTTCAGCCTTTGGGATGTTTGATGGTGGGTTTTTTTTTTTTTTGCTTTATTTTTTTTTACAGATCAGCAACTGCTTGGAAAGGTTAGGAGGGTTCTTCTTGATTTTAAATATATATGACAACTGCAGCAAGGACACTGTATCCACAATATGGAAAAGTTCCAGAGGTACATTTAACTGAAGATTGGGTATAAAAATTCTGGACTTAATGGAAATGGATAAACTTACGACTTTACTTAAAAAGAAGTCAGTAAAGTCATTTATGAATAACTGGAAACCACTCATTGCCTCCCTGTGTGAGAAGGGAAATTTTGGTGTAACTAATTACGGGATTGATGAATAGGCGGATGATTTAGACGTGAAACATTGTGCTGAGGATTAAAATAAATGAGATTTTTAAAAAAAATTAAAGAAAAGAATAAGAGGCTGGCTAAGAGACTCAACTTTTAATTTGAGCAGTTATCAACATATTGTATGGTTGTGAGTAATTTAGATGTATTACTCCATGTTTGCTTTATATATTCTGAATTTGATTTCTACTATTTAGTTTTTGTTTTGTAGTTGTGAGTTTGTTTTTGTTCTAATACAAATAAAATAACAAAAAAGGAAAAAAAAACTAATAAAACATCCAACAAGATGGGACAATTGCATCTTCAAAACTAAGTCAAGCCCAAGGACATTTGTGCATGTTTTAGCTTGGCTCTGTCTAAGAAATGACCTCTGTATGGTCAAGTTCTTACCTGTCTCCCTGGGGACAGGGATCACCTGGGGAGAGGTGCAATGGGCATCTCAAATTGGTGTAAGTATTGTTGGGAAATAGTGAAATTTATTCATGTTAAGGTATTAGTTTGTTTTTAATTTTGCCTGTAATCACCTGCTTGTACTTTTACTAAGGTACACATCTGGGCATTGCCAATGTGTGTTTTGTTGGGGGGGGGAAGGTAGGGTAAAAATTGAATGAATAAATACCAGTAAGTTAAATAAATAAAAAGAAACAGAGGTGCAAAACTCAGAAAAGTATCCTGGATGCGGGAAGTGATATCAAAAGAGACGAAGACATAGAGGTCGGTGTGCCGTGAGAAGGAAAACGTTGACAATTGCTGGTTTATAGCAATAGTCACTCAGTGTGAATGAACCACTGAGTAGGTTAGAAATATAGGAGCTCAAGAAGAACAATCTCAAGGAGTTTAAAACATGGGAGGGGGTGACTATGGCCCCGTTGGCCTGACTTAAATGTGTAGCTTCTGGTTTGCCATTATTTTGGTGTGTGCTCTCTCTCTCTCTCTCTCTGCTAAGCAGTGCTGCAAGCCTGAGGATCTGACTCTGTGTGAGGTAAGCGAGTTTCCACAGGCCCTTGATGCAGCAGCCCTGCACGTGGGGGGTCCCTGGAAACTCAGCCGGGGAGGCCAAGCTGTTAACATGTCACAGGCTTGTTAGGGTGAATGCTTTGAAGCACAGGTGTGCTGTGCCTGCCGGGCGTCTGCCAACTCTGCCAGCTCCCTTGGCCAGCAGCAGCTTCCAGCTCCAGCCACCGGGTCCGTGTGACACAGGGCAGTAAAAGTGGGTCAGCCGCTCACAGCTGGGAGAGCAGCAACATCAAGTCTTGACAATTGGAGGTGTTTCTGGAGGAGCTGGAGGCTGCAGTGGACAAAGTTCGACAGCATTGTTCTGGCTGCTGACAGAGAAACGTGTTATGAGGGATCAACAAGAGTGATCTTTAGCGAGGAGGGACCTGCTGACTATCTTGGAATAGACTGGGTTTTCTCCAAGGGTGGCATGATGAGGTTTTCCCATTCAGTCCTCACAATAATTCTGTGAGATATGCTAGGCTGAGAGAGGAGGGGTGCCCCAGTCACCTCAGTGAGCTTTCCACACATCAGGATCACCTTTACTTTAGAATCTCAAGCAATCACCATGAAAGACTTTTCCAAAAATATCTTCAGTCGTGGCTGCTTGCTTGCAAATGAGTTCTGAGGTGCTAAAACCTTTCTCAAGCTTATCAACAGAGTGTTACTCTTGAATGATGTTGTAACATTCAGAACGAATGTGAATCTGTTGTTGTTAAGAAGGTTGCAATCCTATATGCACATTCCTGTAAATAAACTTACTTGAACACACTGAGGGCGCAATCCTAACTTGGAGTGAGGCTGACACAGGCCAGCAAAGTTTGGCCGGCACAAGGGTCACTGTGAAGTGTGTTCGGACCATTCTCGGAGTTAGAGAGGCCAGCACACAGATGTGAGCCCTCCCTGACTCCAAGAGTGTCCAAACGCATTTTTCAGTGGCCCTTGTGCCAGCCAAATTTGGCTGGCTTAACTGTGCTGGCCTGACTCCATAGGATTGTGCCCTGAGACTTACCTCTGAGAAGACATGCATAGGATTGTGCAGTAAGACTATTTAGAGTGGGCCCTCGGTATCCATGGGGAAGCCCCCGAATAAGCCCACTCTATATCCCCCTTTCCAACAAAAGCAACCTATGCTCTGTGGAATATTGTCACCAGGCAGAAGAGCTATGCAGGGATCTCACATCTTTAATAGTTGTGCAGAGGAGAGATTTTCTGGCTCAGCTTGCAATTCAGGGGGAGAAAGTTCTCTCTTCTTTTTATAAATGATTGCAAGACTTCCACAGATGGAAAGATTCCACAGGACGAGAGCCCCAGGGCACCCCTTTGCCTTCTGCATCGCATTTGAATTTGGTCCCCAGAGCAAGCATTTTTTGTCAAGGGTGCCATTCTGGGTTCCGTGGGGGCAAGAATCAGTGAGCTCTAATGCTCTTGCCATTCAGGGTTAATCTGCACCCTCACCTCCCCCAGAAATGTATTTTGAGAACATTTGTTGCCACTACATTTCTGCCTTTTCTCCTAATACTCAAGCTCAGGGTGGATTTTTAACAGTCCACCTAAAGCTGCAGTTTTTAACAGCAAGTAAGTGTGAATGGTCCTCAGGTGTGCCGCAGGAGTTTGGGGTAGGGTCATTTCTTAGTTGGGCCATTGGGAGGTGTGAATCCTCCCCCCCACTGGCAGCATGGTGTGCCTTGTCAATGGCCAAAACCCCCGATGGTGTGCCTTGATGATTATAGTGCCTTATGAGTGTGCTGTGTGAGATTAAGAACACAATCCTGATCTGGAGTTAGGTTGGCATGGTTAGGACAGCAAAGTTTGGCCAACACCAGGGATACCATAAGGTATGTTTGGACCACTCTCAGGGCGCAATCCTAAACTGAGTTAGGCCGGCATAAGCTAAATCAACAAAGTTTGACCAGCACAAACAGCACTGTAAAGTACGTTTGGACCACTCTTGGAGTCAGAGAGGCCAGTGCACAGACGTGAGCTATCCTCCCTGACTCCGATTGTAATCCAAACATGCTTTACGGTGGCCCTTGTGCTGGCCAAACTTTGCTGGCTTAGCTTATGCCAGCCTAACTCAGTTTTGGATTGTGCTTTAAAACAGGTTGAAAATGGCTGAGCTAGAGAGTTTAAAATTCTAAAAATGTTCAGGCTATGGGGAGATTTCTAATCTTCCACTGAATTGATACACTGAAATAGATGCAATACTTAATACCATCAATTTAATGGACTAATGAGGGGAAGAGGTGTCTGTTAATGCCAAAAGCCTGTTAAATCCAAATGCATTTATGATCATGCCAACACACATGTACAAAACATGGCTAATTGTTTTAAGAAGCAGACAATGTCTGTTATTAGTGACGTTTGTTAGATCTTGCTCCGTTACATTATGGGTTAACTGTATTTACTAGTTTATGGAACTTATTGTATGAAAAAGAAATGTGTATAACCTGGAACATAAAATGGTACTGTTTCATATATTTATGAAATTTAAAAGCATAAGTGGTTTTTATTACAACAATCTATACATATAAAAGAGAACGTGGGTGTGTGCGTGTGTACGTGGGTTTGTGTGTGTGTACGTACGTATGTTCCACATGGGCTCCGCAACGCCTGGAGCGATTGACACCAAACTTGGCACGCAGACACCTTGCAGCCTGGTGACAAACACTGGGGGGGGTCAGACCCCCCCCTCGGACCCCCGAGGGTGGGGTGCGGGGGGTGAAACGTAAACATGATTGTAAACGGCCGACATCAATGTCGAATCCATTATTTCTGGGGTCGCCGAGACGAGCGGCGATGCCACCGATGCCATTTGACTCCGGGTTCAGCCTCCCCCGCGGCATGGGGGGGGCGAGAAGAGGCGCAAAACAAACCGTCCACCATGCCCTCCTGGAACTCCTGGACCGATTGTCGCCAAACATGGCATGGGTGTGCCTTCCAGTCTGATGACAAACACCGGGGGGGTCATACCCCCCTAGGACCCCCAGGGGTGGGGGTCTGGGGCCCCCCACATGAAAATGCTCAAAACCAGCAGAAATTGGGGGGGGGTGCAGAGGGGGCCCCATGTGAAAATGGTTGAAAACGGCCGAAACTGGCATGGAATCCGTCGTTTCTGGGGTTGCCGAGACAAGTGGCGACGCTCCTGACTTCGTTGGAGTCCGGGTTTGCCTTCCCTTGGTGTGGGGGGACCAGAAGGGGTGAGAAACAAAATGTCTGACATGCTCTGCTGGAACGCCTGGACTGAGTGGCACCAAACTTGGCAGGCGGATGTCTGGCAGCCTGGGGACAAACACTGCGGGGGTTAGGGCCCCCTACCGCCCCTGGGGGTGGGGCTACGCAGGGAGCTCCACGTGAAAATGGTTAAAAACAACCAAAATCGGTGTCAGATCCATAGTTTCTGGGGCTGCTAAGAAGAGCAGTGACACTCCCGACGCTGTTAGAGTCCACGTTCGGCCCCCCCTCAATGTGGGGGCGAGAAAGGGTGCAAAACAAAACATCCACCATGCCCTGCTGGAACGCCTGGAGCGATTGACACCAGTATGCTTTATGGTATGGCCCCCAGGCCCCCAGGGGTGGGGTGCACAGGGGGCCCCATGTGAAAATGTTTGAAAATGGCCAAAATTGGTGTCAAATCCGTACTGTCCGGGGTCGCCAAGACAAATGGTGATGCTCCCGATGCCGTTTGAGTCCACGTTCGGGCTTGGGATAGTTTGTTGCCTGGGCAATGCCAGGTAAAAAAACAAGGTTATAAATAAATTGAAGATGCACCTTAAGGGGCCTACATATATGTTAGTTTTTATAAGCTGGCTAAAAAATAAAACCATCAATGAAAATTATTTCACTTTCATAAGCAGCAGGTGATCTAGCCTATAGATAAACAAGCATTAAATATATCAAGGAAATAAGTATTGTCAATTCTTGGGGCACCAGTCCTGACTTTGTTCCACCTTTTCTGCCTTTTTTTCTCTTCTTCCTTTTAAAAATCATAGCTTGCATGCCGTGTTCAGGTGCTAACATTCGGCCAACTAGGCAGCTGCCTAGGGAGCAGACCTCAGAGGAGCACAATACTGACCTTTGAGGGACACAATTTTATAAGGATTAGTTTTTTATCCATGTACAAAATGCAACTGACAATGTATACAGGTGTGCCCGAGTAGCCACTGATTCAGTATCCACTGTTTTAGTTATCCATGGATACCCTAGATATTGGGATGCCAATTAAAAAGATAGGGGAACATCAAACAAATCTCTTTTTTTAATCTGGTTGCAGCAAAACTACTGATGTTCCCCTGTCTTTACAAAGGCATCCCCAGGATCCATCGTTTCAGATATCCATGGGAGGGGGTCCAGAATGGAACCCCAACGGATACCAGGACATGCCTGTATTTATTTTTCACATTTTTATGTCAACCTTCCTTCAAGTAGCTCAGGGTGATATATATGGTTCCTTTCCTCCTCTTGTCCTCACAACAACCCTACAAGGTAGGTGAGGCTGAGAGGCTGGCCCAAGGTCACCCAGGAAGCTTCATGTTTGAGCAGCGATTTGGATCTGGCTCTTCCAGGTCTAAGTCCAATTCCCAAGCCACGACACCATTCTGGCTCTTCAGTTCTAGCAACCAAACATGCCCAAGCTTCGAAAATTAACCATATAAAAAAAGAATGCAGGCAGGAGACATGTCTCTCAAGAATAGATGCGGGGCCGGCCTTAAGCCAATGTGACCAATGTCATCACATTGGGCTCCACACTTTGGGGGCCCCCACACCAGCACAGCAAGCAGATTGCCTGCAGCAACAGCTGGGATCTTGTGGGCTGTAGGTCAGTGGGGTGAGTAGACCGGCTTTACCATGGGCCTGGCTCTGAATCCACCTGGCTCTGACACAGCCCAGTGGGCCTCCTGGAAGCAGTTGCCGGTGATGTCATCATGTCACCACCAACTATTTCCAGGTGACATGTGCAGCATCACAAGCTCTTTTTTGGGTGAGTGGGGGCCCTGCAGGGAGGGTGGGACTTCCGCAGGAATGCCCTGTATTGGGCCCCGTCACTCCTAGAGCCGGCCCTGACTAGACGTGTGCTTTTTCTGGAGATAATGAAATAAAAGCACATAACACCACTTTCTGCACTTCTCATTTTTGTAAAATCACCACCACCACCCCAAAATCTGTGGGAAAAATACATCACCCACATCATCATTTTCTAACACATAACTGACTGTAATGACTGTGGCTGCATCTACAAACACTATACTGTCTATATCACCTCCCTAGTACACTTTTAAAGCTATCATAATGTATAATTATAATTTACTAAAAAAATGCACCCTGGGAACAAAAGCACATAACACCGCTTTCTGCAATTTTTCCTTGGGAGAAAGATCAGACCTGAGAATTGTCAAAGTACCGTAGCAGACATTTCTACAAGACGTGAATCTTCAGAATTGATTCACTCCAATCATGGCTGCAGTCTTCGTTCTGCCTGTTCTTGGTTCTTACCACTGCGCGGCTCACCCCAACGGATCACTTGCATAAGACGGGGAAAGAAGAAATGCAGGCGCAAAGGTAATGTGTGAATCAGCGCTTTGTTTTAGCCCTGAAGCTGGAGGGGGGCAGGAGGGGTGGAAAGTGGTTTGGGTCCTTACATGATTGATTTTCCACCTTAACAATTAGAGCTTTATGCTTCTCCGAAAATTTATACTGAATAACTAGATATCCATTTTAAAGCTTTAATAAAAATAAGCATTCTCTTTAATAAATTGAAATAATAAAGATTTGTTCTCAGCTAATTCCTAGTTATTCTACACTGTGCTCATGTTGAGGGAGGAAAGGATTGATTTCTGGGTGAAAAGCGGGTATCCCTCCTCTTCACCAAAGACCTATGGAATGAGTGCCACGGTGAGATTATTTGAAACTTGCTGCTGTCATCACAAAAAGGAAATTATTTTTTCAAATGGGGAGCCTGTCGGTTCTTCATTGATTGCTCCACTGGAGAATGAAGTCAATGCAAACCTTTCTGTTTGCCCAAGGAAAATACCTACAAAATGATAGGAAAGGAAAGGACACAAAGCCCAGCATGGGTCAGCAGGTTGCCCATTTGAGGACGAAGGAATAGGGCTTCTTTCATCACAAGAGTTTTGCAACTACCTGTAAGAGCCACGTGGAAGCCCGCTCTGAGTAAAGGGACCAGCCCACTTGGGGATGAAACGGGTGTCAGGGGGGCTGGACCCCAAATGGGCAGGCTGCAGGGGAGTGTCCAAAATGATCTGGTCTAAGTGCTGGACCCTAGCTTCACCCCTTCCCCCAGGCCAGCCTGGTCATGGTCCTGCCCGTCCCCCCTTTCCCCTGCCCCTTTCTGCCCCCCTTTACCCTCCTGGGTGCTGCCGGGCCTGGTAACTGGTAATTGGCCTGTCCTCCTCAGTTGCAAAACTCCTCTTTACTTTAAATGTGCTTTACGGCACATTTTTGACAGCTCTGGGTTGGCACAAGGGAGTCTGGATTACGCCCCCAATTGTATTTGCAACCCGATGGTCCTTTCACCCCGATGGTCCTTTCACCTGGCACCTCTCCCTTTTTCTGTCTGTTCATTCAAAGAAAGGAAAGTTTGCCTCTTTTCACGCCTTTCCTTTCTTTTTTGTTGCCCCAGCTCTTGCCTTCGTGATTGTCGGCCATTAGTTTTAACATTTGTTCAGTGCCTTGCAATTGTAGGCATTATGATAACAACAGCTATCGTTCTATGAGGGGAGTTTGGGACCTTCAACAGAGAATCCTCAGCCCCCTCACGGTATCTGAATTCCCTGGTTGCATTGTGTGTGTGTGTGTGGTTGCCATGACAACTGAACAGGTTTAAAGACAAGTTTGTAGTATAAAATATGCTTCAGCGTCTGAAGCTTTCTTTGCATTGTTATTCTTCACAACTTTGCTTTTAGAGATTTTACTTATTATACAGACCTTAAATGGTCACACTATGAAGGAAGCCTGCATGTATGTACAATATTCTGATTCCTGCATATTGACTTGTATGCATGACTGACATCCACATTCATCTTTGTCGTGTCTGTTCAGCAGTCTGGACACTTTCTGCTGTTGCTGACCTTCTGTACTTTCTTCGGTTTGCCACAGCTGCTCTGTGGTACAAGAAACCCCAAACCAGACACTGGAGCCTGTGTCAGCTCCCATAGTTTTAACCATGACGGTATCCGCTGTCTGGTGTACAACGAGATCCACAAAAAGTGGCATGAGCCACACGTTGTTCGCTGATGTGATAGACCAGACCCAGAGCTGACAAAGAAGCAGCATATTACAAATATAGAGAACTTGTTATAACTTCACATTTCCTCAACGGTTGGGAAGGAGAACATCCATCCTTCTCCCTTTACTTCCCCAACCTTCTCCCAATCCAAGGTTCCACAGTGGGGGGTCATGGAATGGCAAGCCAACACACCCATGAGATTGTGGCAACGGGGCTCAGACAGGTGGGCTGTGGGTGGTGAGAGAGAGGATCAGGGCAGGGAGGGGAAAGATTGGGGTGAGGATCAAGGATGACTATGGATGTGTTGGGGAAGGGGCAGGGAACTGACTGGTAGTAGCAGCACAGCCTATATCATAGGCCCCTTGTCCAAACACAGCACACTCCTTTGTGCCCATTTGGAGCTGTACCAGCCAAAGAGCCGGTGAGAGCCAAGTAGGCCCATTCAGAGCCATGGCCCAGTGGAATCATGTCACGTCTCCGTCACGGTCCCTGACCGGCCCCATAATATGCAGTGGGGCCTTGCTGGCACCTCTGCATACTATTTGTTAGCTATATACAGGATTGGGCCACTAGTGGCTTTTCCACATAATAGGTGTTTCAGAGCCATGTCTGTATATTTCCCAACCATCAGCTCCCCCTTTTAAAGTCTGATGATTGCCCTACAGAACACTGGTGGCGATCACTAGGGACTGTCTTAGGACAAAACCTCAGTGACAGCCCTTTCACGAGCACACGGACACCAAATCTACAATACGAAGCATTAACAGGCTTCCAGTACAAACCAAGGTGGAAGGTGCTTTGCTGCTATTTTGTTATTTGGAACATGGTAGCACAGTTATTTTTTCCCCTGCGGAGAATGGCACCGATGTGTTTGTTCCACTGAGCTTGTGGTCTCCTGCTATTACCCAAGCCTATTCAAAAATGGGTTTCCTCCTGCAGAAATGATGACATCCAGAAGGTTTGTATTGTTCTGTGGCTGGGTTTAACCAGCTTGCAAGCCTTGTTTTGTTACATTCTATGCATCTTTTCTGTGGCCATCTTTGAACATGGGCTGCTGACAGTTTGCACTTCCACGGAGAAACCTGGGTGGTTCTCCATCCATAGACACGGGCTTTTGTTTTCTAGTCTTGTGAGACCAGAGGAACAAGATCCTGACTTTCCTCGACCCACCCCAGAGTTGACAGTGGAATGGGAGGAGTTATAAAGAGGGTGCAGGGGGAAAAGGCAAGTGGAGGGGGAGCCCTCACAGACGGAAGGATCAAGGAGGTAAGTGGGGCCTCTATGGTGTGAGGGAAATTGCTTCCACCCTTGGATTTTGTCTTTGTGGTCTCTTCAAACCTCTTCCATTGAATCCAATAAAGCCAAGCCCATCCCAAGGGGAGCTCCCCCATCACGAGGAGCTGCTGCCCCTAAGTGTCCTCCTCTGTGGCCGTTGGGCGTCCCTTACCTTCAAGCGTTGTCCCTACAGTCTCCCGCTTTTCTCAACATGGCTCCATCACACTAAGCGGCGGGAAATTGAGGTTTGGGGGTGAAAACCAAGAGGAGGTTGTTCCTCCCCCTCCATACACAGACCCTCTGCAGAATTCCCTTTCACTCTCAGCCTTTGCCCTGCCATTTTGTTAAATCTTCCTGGTTGGGAGACTAGCCCAACCCAGCTGCATTCCGTGAAGAGGCTGAGGGGACAAAATCTGGAGCTGAAGAACAAGCCCCATTTTCCTTCAGTGGCGGTAAATAGTTCAATCACTGGATGAAACTAAGAGCATAATCATATCCTTCCCCTCTCCTGCTGATGCTGATGCTCCAAAAAGGTGTGTGCCATATCTGGGGGTGGACGGGATCAGGAGGCTTGGGAGAGGAAAGGGGATTTTGGAATAGTCTGAATTTTGGATAACAGGCTAAGGGATAATCTACCTGTAGAACTTTTTCTTGTGGTGGTGGTGGTGGTGGTGGTGGTCTCTGCCTAAGATTCCTCCTCCCCCTCCATAAGCCTTCCGCCATGCTGTAGCTGGGAGCTGGGAGAAGAAGGGAGCCTCTGTTCAGGGATAGGAACCAGTGTGTGCCATTGCCATTGGGTCCACCACTGCTTCCTTGCCCCCGTTCCTCCCTCCTTTCCGCTCATACCTGCCAGGGCAAGAAGAAGTCATTCAGAGACACACCAAGGGACATTTGAGGCGGAGGCGGGCTTTTGGGCCTGGGGGGGCCTTTCCTGGCTTAATGAGTGTACTTCCTGCCTCACATGAACAGCCACCACACGGCCCCAGTCTGGCCCAGCCCACCTTTTCGGGAATTGCCAGCCTAAGGGAAAGAAAAAACCAACTGAGGCAGGGCTCAGCACATCCATTTTTTATGTATTGCATTACTGTATTTTGGCTTCCATGAGCTGCATCCTGCCTATGTTCCTCCTTCCAAAGTAGGCCGCTTCTTCCTGGCTTCCCTCCTTTTCTCATGCTTGGGGGAGCCGGTCTTGTTTGTCTTTGCGCCTCATTATATTCCAAGCCAAGCAAGCTTCTTGAAACGGCCTCTCCCCCACACGGTCAGCTCCTGCACCTGGTTGGATACCAGCTTTCCTCTGAATGTTTGGCCCACGTCCTAAAGACCCAGTGTTATTATTCCTCCCTTGAGTGGAGAGGAGTTAATTACTCATTCTGCAGAATAACAGGAAACCCACAGAATTTCTCACAATGATGAAAACGAAATTTACCATCTGCGGAAGTTTTGGAGCAGCAGTGGTCTACACAAGGTTTCCGAGTTTAATCCACTAGACACTATTTTTTAAAAAAGAAATTAAGCTAAAACCCATAAAATCTTTGCTCCACTGGGTCTAAGCAGAAGAAAAGCTAAATTAGCCATGCTTTCGAAACACCAGAAGATCAAAAAGGTCTTTCAAGTCATCATGGAAGCAGATCATTTTGCCAATGAGTAGAGCTCTGTAGTGGTGGGTAATTTACCTTAATTGCCCTGACATACCTATACCCAAAATATTTAGTTATGAGTGATGCTTCCAGCACTGAAGACTAACAAACGTGCTTGAGACGAGCTGAGCGGTTTGATAGCAAAATATATTGCTTTAGCAGTGTTGATACAAACCCGATTGTAGCACAACTTCACGTCAAGCAGCCGTGGGCTAACCAAACAGTTTACCTTCTAATAGCCCTTAAAGGGCACAGAGTAGCTAGCTAGCTACACCGCAAAGGAGCTGAAAGGAGTCAGGAAAAGCAGTTACATTCTGTTGAGTATCCTGGAGATGTTTTGCCACAAAGCGAAAGAATACACGATCCAAGCCCTCTCCTGGGCAGTCCCCCCCCCCAAATTCAGAATAATATCAACAGTCTGACAACGAGAACCTTGTTCTGTTCAATATGAATAAGTCATTCCACTGACTTAACCCCACAAAAGTTGTGACAACACAACAAGACAAATGCCACAGATTACAGGTACAGGCTGAATATCCCTTAACTGGACTGCTTGGGATGGGAAAGTGTTTGGATTTCAGATTTTTCTGGATTTCAGAATATTTGCATAAATATAATGGGAAATGCTTCCTCTTGCTCTTTCTACTGTTACCCATTTGGGTGTTCACTGGCCTCTGACATTTTTCAACAATGGCACACACCACAGAGCAGAGAATAGAACTTACCGCTTGCACATGGAATTAAATGAGCACAAGACTTTCTAGTGTTCATACTGTAGAAAGTTTTTTTTTAAGTCTGGATTTCGGAATAGTCTGAATTTTGGGTGTCCAGCTAAGGGATAATCCACTTATAGAAGGGTTTTTTTTATTTGGAGATGGTGGTGGTCTCTGCCCAAGATTCACTTTGTGCACTTAAACCAGTTTGTGCCAAGATCCTGTAGATTCACTACAGTCAAATACACTTGACAGGGAACTGCAGACAAGCCAGATCTCAGACAACGGCACACATTTCCAGTACTTTTTAGTCTTGTTCACAACCAGCACCGTTAGATGTACACTTAAAGCACTCTCAAGTAGAAACCTAAAAATGCAATCTGTGAGGCTGCCTTATGTCAGATCTCAATTTAGGAGAAAATTATTGTGCTTTTTTTTTTTTTTTAAAGAAAGAAATACATTAGACAGCACTAATAAATTCATTGCTAAAAAAATACCAGCAGCAACAAAGACCCATAGAGTTGCTTTAAATACAAGTAAAGTGCTGTATTTCATATTGGTGATGTATTATGATCTTACTGTTGCATGATTTATTTTTTGCTAATTTTTTTTAGTATTTTACATGTTTTGAGTGTTAATTCAGTAACATGCTTATTAATTTAATTAACATGTATAATAATAATTTCTTTTTCGTGGGTTTGTGGTAATTGGGGAAGGTGAGCACTGATGCCAGTGCCTCCCACCTTCTCCAAGGCCTGCCCCTTGTCCGGGGGCAAAACAGCAGGCTTTTCTGCGACTCTGAGGGCAAAACCAGGCAGAGAGAGGATTTTCAAAAGCCTTCCACTCAGGGCGCAATCCTATGCAGCGCTGGAATGGCGAGTCTTTGCTCCCTTACCGTAGGGGAGGCTCCAGCCACCCCTATGTGCTCCTTGGATCTGCACCCGCTAAAGAGTGGGCGCAGATCTGAGGAGACCACGCGGCCCGAATCGGGGCCACGCAGCCTCGCAGACAGGCTTAGGAAGTGGCCGTATGGCCACCTCCAAAGCCCGCCCAAGTCCAGCCCCACCCCGCCTCCCTCCTCCCACCAATCCCAGTCCCGATATAGGACAGAGCCTTCCTTGCGCCGGCCGGCTTCCGCTGGGCACTGCACGGGCACAACAGGACCGGCGCTGACAGCAGCAACCTACTTAATACTTTCCTTTTCCACTCTGTATATCATTTCCTCCCCCCCATAAACTCTTTTTATACATTTAATTCATGATCCACTTTGTACTGATTGCCCTCACTCAATACCAGGTATTGCCCAGTCCTCTTGAACCCTTTATGTGACGGGCCATCCTATCTGGCGCTTAGCGCCGACGTAGGAGTGCCTAGCAGCCCCCCCCCCGTGTCGGCACTAAGGCAACAGGACTGGCACAGGGGACATGCACCAGCTTAACTGAGGTGTGGATTGCACCCTAAGAGAACCAGGTCAGATGCATGCACCTGTTAACTTGAGGTTAAGTAACTCAAGTTTGGAGAGGTCACTGCCCCCATCTGATTGGATACTTTATAACCCCCTGGGTATCCTATTTCCCCATCATGATTAGATGCCCAGCTGCTTAGATGCCCAGTTGAGGGGCATTGGCTAAGGGCTGTTGTTCTTGCTGGTCCCAGACAATGAAGGTGGCCAGGCCACACCAAAAGCCTTTCTGCTTGTAATGGTGACGATTTCAAAGTATCTAAGAGAAGCTTCTTTCCTGGGTAACTGTACAGTAGGACTACCCTTACATGAAACAGGCAGGACAGGGAAGAGCAAGCAAGGGGAGCTTCATCACACAGACTGGGCTCCAAAGAGTTACTTTCAATCCGATCCTATTCAGGGCCCCCAACAGTGGCCACAAAAGATCCGCAGGTGTGCTGCGGGAGGTTGGAGCACAGCATTGAAAATAGCTGACAAACTCTGCTAGAGGAGGAAGCCATTGTCTTTCAGTTCCTGGCATTCTAGTGTAATGTGCATTGTTGCCATCTCTCTTGGGGGATGTCGAGGCAACACTTGCTGCCTGCCACGTCGAAAAGAGCCATCCACGAAAACATTCAGAGCTGGAATGCTTCACCTAATCTGCACCCTAATCGGGATGAGAACAGGGATCAACCAAGCCTCAGACTGTCTAGGCAAGGCCTTTCATGCTTTTGGCAATGGTATTATCGAGGTTCTGCTGAGTTTCAAAAGATGATTTTGGGATCCGAGACATCCCAAAGCATTGTTCTGAGCGGCAGATGTCATGCAGTATTGCTGACTGGGTGGGTTTGTTTCTCTCTCCAAAACATTCAGTGATGATGTCAGTGTCTTGGAGATAAGCAGCACTCAGTGGCTCTTACTTTTGAGAATGCTCCTATAGGATAGAAGACATGCCTGCTGGGGCCCCATTATGAACCAGTGGCTCATGGTTTAAGATTAGACATAAACTGTTTAAAAAAAAACCACAATTGCTCATTTATGCCTCTACCTGTGTTTGAATCACATTTAACCCCACTTTGAGTTATGTTATTACAGACACCTTGCCACTGACAACACTGCATAGGCAGGGAGAAGCAGCATTGGGGTTAAACCCATCTCAAAGTTGTCAAGGCTACGGGATGTCCTCCAGCAACTGAGCTGCATCGAGGAGAAGCGGAGCCGCCTTTGGCTAGCACCAGACTTCCCCCAACTAGATAACATCTGCATTTGCAGCCGAGAAAACCACATTGCATTTACCGGCTCCACTGGAGTCAGTTGGCATTTTTGCAAAGACAGACTCAGAGCGCAATCCTAAACTGGAGTTAGGCCAGCATAAGCTAAGCCAGCAAAGTTTGGCCAGCACAAGGGCCACCATAAAGCGTGTTTGGACTACTCTCAGAATCAGGGAGGATGGCATACATCTGGCCTCTCTGACTCTGAGAGTGGTCCAAACATACTTTCCGGTGGCCCTTGTGCTGGCCAAACTTTGCTGGCTTAGCTTATGCCAGCCGAACTCAGTTTAGGATTGCGCCCTCAATGTCTGCTACAAAAAAAATCCACTTAACACTGAAGACCCCAACCCCCAACCATGCCTTTTTGGAAGTGTCTGTATATGAAATCCTATCACCACTGTCTGTTGTCGCAACAACTGACCATTGTTGTGTTGACCTTTCAGTAAAATTGCATTCAGGCAGGGAATGTAGCAGGGTTTGAAAAGCGATTCACATGGAGAGTTGGATCAATGAAGCTGATTGGGAGTCACACCACAAGGTGTCAGCCGGTTGAGCTGGGAAGGCCACAGTTCTGCTGTGGAGGGGGAAAACTGCTCCGAGGTGGGCTCTTCTTCTGCTCCTAAGTGGAAGGAGCCCAGGGAAGAAATGGACCCAGAGCTGAGGCACAGGAGTAGGGCTTGGTACAACCATGTAAAGAGCCTTGGGATTCTGCAGAGCAGTCAGTTGGCAAGATTCAAACAGCATTTCTCAGAAAGGGGCAGCATCCAGTTGTCAGTACTGCTGACAAGTTCTATAGTCCAGTCCAGTACCTTTATTGGCATCACAACAAAACATCACTATTACAGCAAGAGAATAAACCACACAAAGGGAAAAGATAAAAAGGCTAATTTTACATCTCTGGGTTATTGCAAGAGATAGAGGTTTGAACTGTGCGGCGCCTACAAAAGATTAAGTGAAGATATTTGGCCACAATCCTTGTGTGCTCTTGATTTTCCTCATATAGTGCAAATCTTATAACCTCAATCTCTAATTTCCAAGTAAAAATGCCAAATTGATCTAATGTTGCTGACGAAGGTCAGCATACAATTTGCATTTGAAAACCATGTGTGTAAGGGTGACAAGTTCTATAGAAAATTGATTATGATAATCCTGCTTTTTACCTCCAGTATGGGATGGAAACTGGAGGGTCAGCTCAAATCCTGCTTTGAGTTGACAGCCCCTCTAAGATCCTGTCCCCTGAGGCCCCCATGTCAGATCCTTGCAAGAACGTTTTTCCACTGACCCACCCCACCTTAATATCTGCCAGGTTCTGCTCTGGATGTCTACAAAGCTCCATCTCCTATCCAGGAAAACCCTGAACAACCAGGCTGGTTTGGGTAGTAATATACTACAGCATGGAATATATTTTACAATCAAATGCTTAGTAAAACTGATAGGTTTAGTAAACCTGATAAGATGTCGATATTCACAAATGAGGCGTCGATATTCACAAAACTCCAGGATCACAATACATAAGAAAAACAGTTGAGCCTTTTTTTTAAAGCATGACTCCTTTCCAAGACCAGGTGTAAATTCCTGGAGCAGTGGTTCTCAAACATTTTAGTATTGGGACCCAATTTTTAGAATGACAGTCTGTCTAGGACCCACGGGAAGTGATGTTATGGCTCATTGTGACGCCAGAGCCTGCTGCTTTCCTGAGAATGCAGCACTCAGTTGGGTTATTTCCCCTGCAATTTCCAATAGCAAGGTGAATCACAAAGGGGAAAAAAGCCTATTTACAACCTTGACATAAGCAAAACAAACACACAGCCCTCCCCCTTTCTAGCATCCCATCTTTCCATATTTTCAATATGATTGCTCAAGGTGCTTTGCGACCCTCCTGAAATTGGCTCACAACCCACTGGTGGGATCCACTGTTTTAGAGTATATGCTAAGCCTCTCAGAAGGTAGTTTACTCTGCTCCACTCTCTCTCTCTCTCTCTCTCTCTCTCTCTCTCTCTCTCTCTCTCTCGCTCTCTCTCTCTCACACACACACACACACACATGTGTGCTAAATTGGTTCTCTGATCCATTTCTTCATATCTTCTTCAAAGAATTCGCACATTAAATTCAAGTATTGGTGCTCTTGTAGCAGTGGAAGCGACCCAGTAATTACAAGCCAGAAACTTTAAAACATTATCCAGTAATCTCTTTTTAAATTTTTCCATGCATAGGAGATGGAAAAATCTCTTTGTGTGATGTGACAACCTAAATGATAAGTATTGTCAAGGGAGAGAATTTTACCTTTGTTCTACAGAAGATATGATCTTACTGACAATATGTAGTGCAAAATGGCAGAGTTCTAATCCCAGCCATCTTTAGACCAAATTGGCACCCAACAGAATGCCTCAGCACTTTGGCCCTCCCTAAAGCCAACTCCCTTTGGTGACTCCCTGTGTATTAATATGTTGTTCTGGCCTTCTGTGATGTATATTATGTGTGCTACAATTTTTTTCATGCATTTATGTGGTCTGCAATTCATTTTGGACTTTAATTTTGGACATGTGGGGGCTCCACATGCGGGAAACTACTGCCAGTCTTTGCTATTCTGCCACATGGGGGCGCCAAAATCTTCTGGGACCTCAAACCGCTGGATGGCCTAGGTATGCCATTGTTGGTGAATTCGGTACCAAAAACTGATTCCAGGTAATTTGCTTAATAGCCCAATCCTGTGCTGAAACAGGCAGGCCAGCACAGGGTTGGAGATGGCTTCAGTGCAACTTGGAGTAAGAGGAATTAATTCCCCTTACCCTGTATCATGTGGCAGCCATCCCAATAGGGCTCCACATAAGAACATAAGAAGAGTCCTGCTAGATCAGGCCAAAGGCCCATCTAGTCCAGCTTCCTGTATCTCACAGCAGCCCCACCAGGTGCCCCAGGGAGGGATGAAAAAACAAGATGCTTGGATCCTGTTGCCACTCCCTTGCACCCAGTACTCTGAAGTAGCCTACTACTAATGTAAGGAGGTTACAACCCCTCATTGCCTATAGCCTTGGATCTGTACCAGTGAAATCGCTGATGCAAATCCGAGAGCCCCATCCAGGCCAGGGCCAGGGGTTTGGATTGGCCAGTATGCCCATGGGTCTGCCCTCTTCCTGCCTTCCCCAGCCCCTATCTGCCCTCATTCTGTTTTCCCTAATCACTTGCACCAGCTACTCTTAGCTGGTGCAAACCTACCTACCTGGGGCAGCATGGAGGCTGGATTTGGCTTCTCTGCACCCAGCTGACTCCAACTCCTGAGGAGGTGCAAACGTGCCTTACAGCATGTTTGCAACACTCCTGGGCCAGTGTAAGGGACTTACAGTGCAATTTTAGGATTGTGTTCTACACTGATTACTTCTTGGGACAGCAACCAAGATTGTCAATCACATGCTTCCTGCACAGTTCAGGGCAACAGAGAATTGCTTCCCAATGCTGGAAGGAAGAACTTCCAAGAGTTAAGGCAGCCTGGTTCTGTTTGGGGAGTAAGATTGATTTTCTGCTGTGTTCTCAGAGCCCCCAAGCAAGATCAGAAGAGTGTTGCCGTTGTTTTTCTCTCATGTTCTGTCATGGCGATTTACAAGGCCCACCAGTTTAGACCTCAAAACTTGGACATCATGATTGCAAACCTATTCAGTCTGTTATGGAACGACATCTTAAGTTTACTTTTACCGAGAAAAGGCTCCTTGCTTTCGCCACCACTGCCAGGCCTCGAAGATGCCAGGGCCCAGAACGTCTTTAGCGTTTCAGTGTATATTTTGGCTGCCGGGTGCCCAATTTTTCAATTAAGGATAAAAACAGCTTTACGTAAATTTGCCAAACTGGACAATGAGGTGCTTGTTCTTTAAGGAGATTTTTTAAAATTTAAGCTTTACGTTGGTATTTATATTTTCTTTCAAGAAGAGTGTGCTGGGCCTGAAATTAAGTCATATTGTGTTTACACAAAAATTAAGACAACTTTATTTTCAATGGAGCCAAAGTTTCTCAAAGAGATTGGAAGGTATATGGTCGCTAAATCCTTCTTTCATTCTTGCACATGATGGTGGAGAAACAAGAAGGAAAGGCAAGTTCTATTATGAGAGAACTGTTGCTTTATTGACCGTGAACTAATAAGCATAGGATCATTTATCCCCCAAATGTTCTACTATACTGCTTTGGAAACAATTACTATAATTTTTTAAAAAAATAATTAATCATTTTGAAAAACAGACCAAAGGGGGTCAGTGTTTGTACAAAATGTAATATGGGGGTTCTGACATCAATTTGGGGAACAAATTATTTCCCAGAATTGCCATCAAATTTTCTCAAAGCAACATTTTGGGGCAAAATATCCAAGAAGTTTCATGGAAATATTTTTTTAAGACTTTCAGTGTGTAGCAAAATTTCTCAGACAGTCCCACACACTCTTCCATGGCAGTCGCGTAGTCGGGGGGGGGCAGCGTGATAAGTACTGCAGGTGCCGCATCACAACATGTAAGTGCTTCCTCCCACTTGCTGTCGAAGCCATTCTGGGCAGCCACAGCAACATGCAAGTCACTTGCCGGTTGCCACGGCTGCCTGGAATAGTTCTGACGGCAAGTGGGATGGGCCATGTACATGGCGCATTGTGGTGCCTGCAGTATTTACTGTGCCATCCTCCTCAGGCTATGCTACTGCTCCATGAACCAAGAGGCAACATCAGTGCAGGGTATGCCACAGGTATATCCTCTGACTCTCTCTCTTCACCCCCCCCCAAGTATTATCTCCATTTGTCCTTTTATTCCCACGCTACTGCTGTCTTTTGTAAAGTTGCTCAGTAGCAAATAAGGCCTCCCCATCGTCCTCTTGCACAGTGGACAAGCGCAAGATGCTGGACTACCCTTACCAACTTTCCACCTGCTTGCAGCAAGGGGTTCAAATGGCTGGGCTGCTCCTGCCTGTAACCAGTACAAATGAAGCTGCTTGTCTTAGATTGTCAACCTTCAGGATTACCACAAATGGGCATTTGCAGAGGGCCTGGCTGTGGCATGGAGTCTGGACTCCTCTTCTTGTGGCCTTTTGTTCATTGCTTCCCGATTCAGTAAGTTAGTGGCCAACCATACTGATGCACTTTGGCGGGGGAAGCATGGTGCAGAGGATTGCACATATACTGAAATATGCGTATATTTCATACTTGGCACTGCGGGTGTAGCGCGTGTGCCAAAGAGATGGGCGACCACTATTTTGTTCCAGGGCAAATATTGACTATTCTACCTATTTTCACAGACCAGTGAGAGTATCAACTGGTTAGACTGTTGGTCCCATATTGACCTTGTGTGCTATGAATGAATACTCAGGTATTCAAGTAATAGTAAGCCTGCCTGAAAGAGTTAGCACTCACACAAAATCTATTTTTCTATATTGGGAACACAAACCTTACCCAAAAGTGGCTGACAACTATGGGGGCCCAACCCTATCCAACCTTCCGGTGCTGATGCTAAAGGAGCAGGCACTGGATTCTACAGTGAGGGGCAGTCATGGAGGCCCCCTCAAGGAAGGGAATTTTTGTTCCCTTACCTTGGGGAGGCATTGCGGCTGCATTAGCACAGGAAAACTGGACAGGACTGGGCCCTGGGCTGGCCACTTTATTCCTTTTGCTGTTATAGATTCTTCCTTTTCTGGGATTACGCTATAGTGTTCAGAAGGGGACAGGAGGTGGCGAACAACCTGTAGCCCAAGCAATGAAGGGTGAAGACCAACATCACTGTTTCAGATTCGTGGAAGTGGTCTGACTTTGAAGACATATTCGCTGCATTCAGGGCATTTGTTTTCATGGTAGGGAGTGTGTGTTCAGCCTAACCACTTCCACCACACTTGGAATGTTGTGTTTGCCTTCACATGAAGCCTGTCAGCAGTACGCCAAAATGTGTGCATTCACTGAGGTCGGAAGCAGATCTTGAGATCTGAACTTCTGCTGCAGGATGTTCAATCCATAGATGATCCTTTATGTGGGATATGCTTCCATGGGTGATTGCTGAAGATAGACAGCCATAAGGAGGTGTAAGGAGAGACAAGATTTGTCTACTTCTCACTGAGGTGACAAACCAGACTGCGGGTAGGGACTTAACCAATTGACTGCTTTTTGACACAAGAATTAAAACACACAACAATGTTTAAGCAACACATTAAAGCAACAAGCCTAATGTTAGGGAGAAGGCTTTGTGAGAGCCCTTTTCTCTGACTTTCTATGTCAAAGGATTTTTTTTCCTTATGGAGAAGCATTCATCACCTGAAACCCCACTAGAATTCTGAAGTGATACTACCTAGACCAGAGATTTTCTACCAGCAGTACATTGGTGTGCCGCGAAAGGTCTGCAGGTGTGCCACAGGAGTTTGGAGAACACTGGTCGAACATTGCTGAAAATTCTTCTGCGTTATGTGGTTCTGTTTCTAGGGCAACCATTTGTAGTAACACATTGTCTATCACTCTCTATCAGCTTCCTGGGGACAGACGGTATGTTACTACAGACAGTTGCCCTAGAAACAGAGCCGCAGTACCCAGACTAGTTTCCTAGAAGCCGGAAGTGACATCACAAGAGGCTAAGACCATAGAGAAGACCATAGAGTCAGGTTCCATGAGAAGAAAAATATTGACCAGGGCTGGCCTACACACAGGATTACCCCCTCAGTGTGCACTAGCCCACAGAGACTTGTGGGAAATTAGCAGGCTAGAGTTCCCGGGCATCCTGAAACCTGAGATTCAGGTAGTTATTGTCTGGTGACATAAGAGGATGCAATCCTAATCTGGCGTTAGGCTGACACAGTTAGGCCAGCACAAAAGACACTGTAAAGTATGTTTGGACCACTCTCAGAGTCAGAGAGGCCAGCACACAGATGTGCACCATCCCCCCTGACTCTGAGAGTGGTTCAAACGTGCTTTACGGTAGCCCTTGTGCTGGACAAACTTTGCTAACTCTGTCAGCCTAATTCCAGGATTATGCCCATAATTATCTACTATTGAGTAATACCCCCCCCCAAAAAAACACCTGGAGTTAAGGTGGAGCCAAACAGTACAGAAGTGGGAAAAAGGCAAATCCTAAATTTGAAAGAATCTTTTCCCAATTGCTCCATGGGAAAAATGGCAATATTTTTGACTCAATGAAATCTGTTTTAAAGCCATGTTCTAATCTAGAATAATATTGTTACATTGTCCAGGTGGCATCCACTCAAGAGTTCCTAAGGACTTCAAATCTGAAATTTTTGCTGATCTTCTAACAAAAATATGCAACCAGTAACTGGAGGAATTGCAGATGTAGCTGGAAGAATTGCTCTGTAGTTGCTGCGGTCTTGGAATTCTGCACAAAGGGATTCACGGCCCAATCCTAGCAAAACTCACATTCTGGCAATGCAAAGCCCTTTGCAGTGGTACAAAAGCCGGGCCTCCATCACACACTTCTGGGCTGCGGCTGCAAATGGACAGAAGTGCCACATCCACATAGAGTGGCTCCCATAGGGTCTGCCACTCTAGGTAAGGTGGTAGTGGGGGCAAGACATGGGCAAGGAGAGGGAGGATAGGGAGGGTTTGGGGGCAGGGAGGGGAGGATCCCAGTGGCACCAATTTGCGCCAGAATCCTATCTTTTTTCTAACCTACCCCTTTTATCTCCGTGGACTTACATCAGGACCCAAAGACCACCTGGAGGCCTAGGTATGCAGAAAATATTTGAAGTTATCTCTGTCAAGCTTCCTGATAGCTCCCCCTCCCTGCATTGGATGCAGCAGACACTCTGTCATACCAGCTGCATCATTGTTAATGATCAGGGACAGGATTGGGGCTTCTGACTTGTAAAATCACAAGTCCAGCACTTGCAGCCACCGGGTCTTGATGGTGTCCAGGGGTATTACTCATCACAGATCTCAAGCAGTATTGTAGCTACAGGGAGGACGGCACCAGTGGCAATCCTGAAGGATGTGCCTCCAGGGGCACATCCAACCAGCTGCCAGCCCTCCACCCAAAAGTTATTACTTCTGCCCCCCGACTGGTATACGTGCGGCCACAGGGGGGGCCAGCAGGTGGAGCCACTCCAGCTGCCCACTGGCCCCATTTGATAATGAAGCCAACTTCCTTCTAGTGGGGGTTTGGGTGGACCAAGGAAGACGATCGCCGCGGGCAGGCAAGTCACTTTTATTTCATGGAGCTCTCCCTTGGCACACAGCTAGAGCTCCAGGCAAAGGTGGGGACGGCCACCCAAGCACTGCCCCAGGGGCAGGCAGTGAGCGAGCCATTGGCGATGTCCCTTCCTCTGTCCCTGGTGGCGGCGGCAGCAGCATGCACAAAACCAATGGACAGGAGGGACAGGGCATTGGAGCACCAACCGAGCCTGCCGTGCCAGAGAGAGAGAAAGAAGTGGAAGTGCCACCACTAGAGGACCCAGTCAGGGTCACACTGCCCCTCTCCTCCTCCTCCTCCTGTGAGTAGAAACGGCAGCTGCAGGAGGAGGAGAAGCAGCAGCAGCCCAGGGCACAAAAGCAGAGCTGGCCAGTGCCTCCCTGCAACCGAACAAAGGTGGCTTCGTTCCCAAATGGAACACTTTTCTTTTTTCAAGAGCGTGGACAGGGAAAAATGGTTGGTCCTTGGAGGACCTTTGGAGGCCTTTGGAGGCAGGCCTTTCCCTGCCACTCCAAGGGTGAAAGGAGTGCAACCTAGGGGGAGCACAACCTCATGGTGCCAAATGGTGGTGGTGGGGGAACTGGGAGCAATTTTGCTGTCCTTCCCCAGCTTTGCACCCGGAGCATTTGTTGCCCCCCCCTCAGGAACGCTACTGGGCGGTGCATTAAGTACTACAGGTGCTACAATCTGCTGGGTCAGTGGCCCTTCTCATTTGCTTCTGGAGCCATTCTGAGCAGCGATGGCAATGTGCAGGAGCAGTCTGTGAGTGGAAGGGGCTGCTTACACAGCACATTGCAGTGTCTGCAGTTACACCACTGGTCCCAAGGTTGGGGTGCCTGGTTTTCTAGCAATAGGATCTGGTTGCTCTGTGCTGGTCTCCTTGGCTTTGCAAGTAGCCAGTGAAGCTCACTTCAAGCATCGGCTGTGCTACTGGGGTTGGCTTTGTGGGCCATTTTCAATGGGTGACAATTTTATTCCTTCACATTAGCCTGCCCTCCAGTGCCAGAACACACAAGGGAAGAACACATTCCTTGAAAGCTTTGGCACCTCCTGGCCATGGCACTTGGCCTGAGGACCACATTCTGTTCCAGTCATCTGAGCAAAAGCAACTTTGGAAACCTGCAATTCTGTGGAGCAGCCCAAATCTAAGACTTCCAAAACCTTGAATGGAACGCATTGAAAGGCATTGCACTTTCGCTAACCAGCATAAGGTATACCAGGTATACCAGGATATCATTCTATGTACATTCAGGGTCTGCTCCCCTGGATGAACTGATGACCCTAGAGCTGCAGGAGCTGAGCTTCGTATTAAGTTCCCGACTGGTCAGAGAGGAATTCTGTGATGTCTGAGGAGCACCTGGCTGGTCCAAACCTACCTGCCACAAAGTCACATGCTTGCAATTCTCCTCCATCCCAAACCCAGTATAACGAGCTGCTGCATTGCCGTAGATGGGAAACTAAAACAAAAATGAGGAAACCTGTGACCAGCATGGCAGAAACTGAGTGGACCGTCTTCAAGGAGAAAAGGAGAACCTAAAGGAAAAAGTGTGGAGGTAGAACATTTAAATGGCTTGTTTTGCCTCACTTCACAGGCCCTGGCTTTATCCAAGAAAGTGCCTGTGACACTGACCCAGGCATCTTCCCCACCTTGAAGAAAATGAACATAAGAAAAGCCTTGCTGGATCAGGCCAAGGGCCCATCTAGTCCAGCTTCCTGTATCTCACGGCCCACCAGATGCCTCAGAAAGCACATAGGACAACAAGATGCCTGTATCCTATTGCCACTCCCTTGCACCTGGCTTTCTGAAGTGCAATGTAATCGTGCCACTTTAGGGGGCTGGGGGGAAATCTGTATTTGATGGGTTGGATTGGAGAGCTGATAACAATTCAAATTGTTTCTGAAGTGCAACAGGAACATTTGATGGGGCTCAGCTAAGCAAGAGAGGTGGCCAAGCCTGTGCCCTGCTTGAGATTTCTTGTTTTACAGAACTGGATAGTTACCTGTTTTAAATGCATATTATTTAATTAAGAACTTTACAAATCTATTTTTGCAGATTATTCATGGTGTATGTGAATCATTGTGATGAAGCCACTGAAAGGGACTTGGATACACTTGTGTGGAACGTGTGTGGCTGTCAGTGGTGTACCTAGAGGGGGATCGCAGCATTAGGTTTTGCAAGCAGCCACTCCCCCTCCTCTTCAGAGCCATTCAGAGCCACCATAGCCTCCGTTTTGCTCTAGCCACTGGGAATGGCTTTGAAGAGGAGGGGGAGTGGTGGCTTGCAAAACATATTGCTGTGATCCCCCTCTAGTTATGCCTCTAGTGGTTGTTAGTGTTTGGACTAATGAGCCCAGTTGTGTAGTTCCTAGTTGCATATAACTTGTTGTGTAGTTCCTTTTAATGTTTGGCACCATTGTTTGCAAACCCAACCACCATTTTCTCCTGGCAGGTCCCTTCTCCAAAGAAACTTGGGTGTTCGCCATGTGTCCTATAAGCTCATTGTCTCGGGTGGCTGTTGAAGTGGACTGAAGATCTTTGTAAGTGGGGCTGAGCATTCTGACCTGAAATCAAGTGAAGTCTTTCTGTTAATCGAGGGGAAAAAATCCTGGTGTTCCAATGAAACAAAATACTCTTGGTAGGGTTCAGCATTTCTACATAATAGTTAAATGTGGGGGAGAGAGAGCTTTTCTCCTCCGGGTTGTCAGGTCTGTTTTGAGAAGGTGTTAAGAAGGTATCGCTCTAAATTACTTGGCAGCTGTCGAAAGTATTCTTGAATAATTTGGACTGGCGTCTAAAAGGGAGTGTTTCATTCTGTGTAGGTAAGCATGGAAAAATAAATGAAAAACTTAACAGTGATACCACAGAGTAGATCTCCGAGCCCACATCAGAGTGGTGAGAGAATTGCTAAGGTGGGGGAAAAAATCCACTATGGATGTTGCTGACTGCGATTTTTTTGGTAATGTGTTTGAATGGCTTCGGGGATACAGAACAAGGCTGCAGTTGTCGGGGTATGAGGTCCTGCTGTTGCAGAGGTGTCAAATTATTGCTCCTCAGCGGGATGGAGGAGAGCTCCGATGCCAGGAGCATGTGGACTTTGGCACATGGCTTATCCAAGGCACACAGGGCCTTCCCAGGCAGGGGGAGTCTTGTTGTTGTTCTTAAACTTGAAAAAGAGGCAGGATGGCTTTGATTCCAGCAAGAGCATCTCTGTATTATCAAAATGGATGGACATCAAGATGCTTTGGGGCTTGATTGCTGGGCATAAAACATCACAAGGTCTCATAGCAGTGTGGCACTGGGATGACTGACCTCTCCTGTACGCTCCATGTGTTTCTCTGAAGGAAAGCATCGGTGTAAGGTACAGTAGGAAGAGACTTCCTTTGACATGTTGAAATCCGTGCCCTTGCAGGATGGCAACACGGCCAAACAGGCAGGTTGCGCTGTGATTCTCTGTCCTCATCTTTCCCCAAGAACAACCAGTCCTGGTGCCAATTCACCTGCTGAGATTGACTTCTATCAGCTGATGAGGCATCAAAGTCCACTCCACCAGGTCAGGGGACAGGCAGGGATAAGATGGTCATCCAGCAGCACCTAATCAACCAGTACGTGCCTCAGCACATTGGGGTTCCACAAAAGGTCTGCAGGTGTGCCGTGGGACTTTGGAACCCAGTGGTTGAAAATTGCCGAAAAAATCCTCTGGGTTCTGCTGCTCTATTTCTAGGACAACTGTCTGTAGTAGCAGGAGTGGATAGGAAGTGGCTGTGCATCATGCACATTGTTACACACACAGTTCTCACAACCTTAGTTTTGCAAAGAAATGGCACCCATTTAACAATGGAACATTCAAGTCCAACATTACTGCTCACTGAGGACTTCCATGCATTAATGCTCTCAGTGACTTTGATGTGCTCCAAGACTTAATACCGGTAGTATTTTTGTCTTTTGCACAAGTTCCTGTCAAGAGTGCAGTAGGACGGGAAAGGCAGAGAGGTTATGTTTTAGAAAATGTAAGACTATGCAGATGCAAGGGCGAGAGAAACTTGCTATTTTTCTATTTTATTGTTAAATGAATATTGGGTGTTTGTCAGGACAAAACAAAACAAAAACAAAGAACAAAAACGGCAACTCAGTCTAGAGAGCGGGAGAACTGGATGGTTCATTTCAGCACTGGCTTTATAATGGTCTCCAACACTGTAATTTTGAAAACAGAGCTTTGATTTCATGGAGCTTTTAAAATCCAAACCTTGTGAATTTCAGGCAGCCCAAATAGATGGGGCAGCCCAAACTCCCCACTGCTGATGCATCTGTGGCAACAGGGAAATTCTGTTGTATCTGTATCCCACAGGGAAAGTTTGAGTCACAAAGGCCTCCTTGAGGTAAGGGAACATTTGAGGTTTCCTTACTCTCGGGTAAGCCTTTCTTGACCCACTAGGTATAAATGATCAGCTACAGCAGTGTTTACTAATTTTTTTTTTACTGGCAGCTTCCTTGACCTATTGGGCCATTGGCTGTGGGTTTTTCACAAGGATTCTGTGGCTCCCCGGGCTCTCCTTATAGGCTGCAGCCTGATTTAAAAATGCCAAGAGGTGTGGCTGTAATGGGGAGGGGGGAGGACTGCTGCCCAGTCCCCAAGAAGGATCTTGCTGATCCCTTGATGCACATAGCCTAATCTGTCCTGCCAGTTTAGCAAACCACCAAAAATTGGCTCATGAGCCTCTGATGGGTCCCGGTCCCGGACCCACAGTTTGAGAACCGCTGAGCTAGTGGGCATGGCCAAGATAGTGGAACCAAACCAGTAGAGCCAGTTCAGTAACCAGTGGGTTTCAGGAGAGCTTGGGGAAACCTGGCCCCCAAAGAGAAGCTGACAGTTATGGGTGGAGCTTGGCAGAAGTTGACGGGTCATGGACAGACCCTGGAAAAATTTGGATTTTACTGATTTTTTCAGAACCCAGGACCAGTTCTCTGGCAAAACACATTGTTCCTGTTTGGATCAGTACAATACTAGATGGTTGACAAGCCCTACATCCAAGTGGTGGGGAAGATGTGGTCGCTACCTAGCCAAGGATTCACAGCCCAAATGATCACTTCTCTCCTGCACAATTCCTTTCTATTATCTGAAAATGAGTCCGCGTCCGATTTGATCTCCAACTGCCTTCCAAGAAAGGGGAAACACATCCAGGTATTTTGTATTCTGTCTTATTTTATTTGTCTGTGTCAATTTTGCTAGAACTGTTACGCTGAAGAAAACCTGAAACTGAAAACTTTCAGTTGTGCTAAACATCTTTTATGACTGTTCTTAGAAATTGTCTGGAGTGTGAATTACTGCAGCCCACAAGCCAGAGATAGCACAGGCAATGCTTCATTTGTGATGTTACCCCAGAGTGCCAGTTCTGAAAAGCACCAGGTGATCGACTGGAGGCAGCCAAAGTGACAGTAATAAAACACGAACCGGGACAAGCTTATTAAACTCATGTTTAGACAGTGGAAGATGTAATTTTTTAATGGGAATCAAAGGTGTTTTCACAGCTTGGTGCAGCCCTTGGCCATGGTGGTGGTCTATAAAGCAAAGATGTCAATAATGAGTGTGTCCCTGTAGGTTGCAGAAGAAGCCCTGCTTTGTGTCATGGCCTGGGGGTTGCGGCCAAGCAGGGAGCCCCAAGCACGGCCTGCCGGTAACAAGAGCATCTAGGAATGCGAGGTCGTCTGTCTGCAAGGCTGCCTCCTTTGTTTCCCCAACGGATCCAGAAGAGAGGGTAGTCGCAGATGCCGGGGCAGGGGGAGAATCCCCACCCAAAGTTCTATGAAGAGAATTTACAGCCCATAAACTTTGGCCAGCAAATGCCATGTATGCAAATAAAAATAAAAATGAATGCTGGCCATGTTTCTCCAAGCCATTCATTCTGGGACCGTTTTTCCTTTAAATATTTATCCCTTTGCCCAAGTGTGCTGGATGGGAGCGACTCAAAGGAATGTGTTGTGTTCTTTAAACAGTTATTTCTCAAGACCTATTAAACCCGGAACGGGAACATGGAGAAATGTTCGTAGAGGTCGTAAAGTGGCAGGACTGTTGTTGAACGTGTGTATAGCATAAGCAAAAAGGCACATCCCTGACCCAAGGAATAAAATAATCTGGTGCCTTACAGCAGGGCGGTAGCATAGCTACAGGGGGGGCGGTGTACTAAATATTACAGGAGCTGCAATGCACCATGTAAGAAGCTGCTCCCACCTGCCATCAGAGTCCTTCCAGGCAGCAATGACAATGCACCAGAACGGCTCTGAGTGGAATGGCCTGCTTACATGGTGCATTGCGGCACCCCTGCATTACTTACCGCATGGCCCCCCTATAGCTATGCTTCTGCAGTGGGAAGAGACAAGGGAAATGAGGCATGAAAGTGAGCACATGCAGCCACACAGAGTGGTGGTCTTTTTCATGAACTGCATGAAAAAGAAGCTTGAGTTAAAGCCGCAGCCCCAGTTCTCACATGCACGTTCATCACTTGGCCCATGTGAATGACACTGGAGAGATCACAGGTGGAATTTTCAGAGTCAGGAGGCGGAGCTCAGTAGGAGATCACTTGCTTTGCATGCAAGAGGTCTGAGAGCTGACCCTGGCAGTCAGGGTTGAAAAAACACCTATTAGGGCAGGAAAGATCCTTTTTAAGGCCACAAAGGGGAGCCACAGTTAGCCACAGGAGACATATGGGGGGGGGGGAGAGTGGAAAAATGGTCCAGCACAGGATAAGCCGTTTTGTCATCTCAGCCTTAATGCTTTTCAAAGGTCTCGCTTTGAGTCACACCAAGTGCTGAATGTGAAAACGTCATTCCCTCCTACTCTCCTACTAGAGGTTTATGGGTTGAAGATCTGTTAACTTTGACTTTTGAGCAAATGGCTTAAGATGACAACTATGAATGGAAATCTTTGCAGATATTTGGAAACCTTTTCTAGACATATTTATTTACAAATTTATACCTGGCTTTATCTTCCTGAAGGGTATTCAAAGTGGCTTACAAATATAAAAGCATATCAAAATATAAGCACTGAAATCTCCTAAAAGCAATAAGACAACCTTAAAATTATCCCATTAAAGGCCAAGAACAAGAAAAACAGTGAACCAGCAGCAATCGATAAAAAGGGGAGGCTTAGAAATACGATTGATTGATTGATGAATGGATATAATCAGCATAATAACATGCACATATAATGTGTGAAATATGTAATACTATAGAGGAGTGATTGCCAACATTTTTCCTCCCACAGCACACTGACTTCTATGGTCTTCTTGTTATGTCACTTTCAGCTTCCGGGAGACTCTTTCGGGTTCTGCAGCTCTGTTTCTAGGACAAATATTTGCAGCAACAGATCGTCCTGACAGAGCTGTTGGAGGAAGAGGAACAGATAATTTGGTACTTCAAACAGCTGCCCTAGAAACAGAGTCGCAGTTTTTTCTGCGATTTGCAATGCTGTGCTCCAAACTCCCACAATACACCTGCACACCTTTCATGGCACACTAAGTGCTAAAACCCCTTTTCCAGTTTTAAGCTATTTTGCACACCACCACTCCATGCTATGCGCTTTAAAACAAACTCCAAAAATCCAGCATTTTCTGTATACATCTACTTTGACTGAAACATGATCATTTAGGGAAAGTCGGAGTGTTTATCCCAATACTGTCTTTTCTATTCTTAGCTTGCAAGTATGCAAAATATCACTCTTTTGTAGCTTTAGCATAAGCATGGATTTAGGAAAGTTCTATTCTCTTTATAGAAACAAATCCAGCTTCTGTGACTTTATGTGTCTTGGTCTCTACTAAATAACAACATGACCTACAGTCAATGGGAAAAAAATGTTCTGAGCAATAATTATTGCTCCCAAGAGTTGGATGTTTTTGACTCATTTTGTGGTCTGTCATTTTGTGGTCAGCATTACAATTAAATATACAAGACAGTAAATGCTCTGCTCCAGTGGTTCTCAAACCTTTTAGCACTGGGACACACTTGTCAGAATGACGATCTGTCTGGGACCCACTGAAAGTGATGTCATGGCCGGAAATGCCATCATTATGATTCCAGAGCCTGCTGCTTTCCTGAGAATGCAGCAATAAGTTAGGTTATTTCTCAGCCATTTTCCAAGAGCAAAGTGAAACAAAAGCCAAAAAAGCCTATTTACAATCTTCACACAGGCAAAACAACCACACAGCCCTCCCCTAATTCCAGCATCCCATATTTTCAATATGGCTGCTGTAGGTGCTTCGTGACCCACCTGAAATTGGCTCATGACCTACTGGTGGGTCCCAACCCACAGTTTGGGAACCACTACTCTATACTCTGTGGCATGTGAGCATGGTTAATTGTTATTAACCAGTGATTAATATTTATACACTTGTGGAACCAAACGTTTCTCTTTTATTTGAAATTTCCTGCTATATCTCTCTCTGTATTTGTGTGTGTGTGTGTGTGTGTGTGTGTGTGCGAGAGAGAGAGAGAGAGAGAAGAAGAAGAAGAAGAAGAAGAACGATGTTGTAATAGGGGCCAGGGCCGCCCAAAACCACGATGCAAATACTATCTTAAGCATCTATGATGGCAGAAAATGGCACAGAACAGCAATGTTCTCTTTCTGTATTTGTATGTGTGTGTGTGAGAGAGAGAGGGGGGGGGAGAGAGAGAGAGAGAACATTGCTGTTCTGTGCCATTTTCTGCAACCATAGATGCTTAAGACAGAATTTGCATCATGATTTTGGGCGGCCCTGGCTCCTGTTACAACCTGGGCACACCAATGGTCTCAGAATGAAGTTGTGAGAACCCGAGGCCAAAACGTCATCACATTGCTTTACCCAGACACACAGCCTGTGTCAGCCTCTCTTCCGTCTTGCTTTTTCTCCCCCAAAGACGGATGGGCTTTGCTCCTCAGGTGGAAGTGAACACTGTTTTTTTGAGAACGAGAGGTTTTCAAGCTTGCGGCTAAAAATAGCAGTGATCTGAAGCAGAGGGCAATTCTTCAACCCGGTGCAACAAAGATGGCCTCTGGGTCAGGTCTAGGTTGCAGCAGGTAGTGTCTGCTCATGGTCTACTTTTACACTGGCTCAAAAATGAACAGCCAATCCCTCTGGCTGGCATCTTCCCCTGAATGCAGGCATGGAACATTCTGTACAAGGAAGCCCTCACACTCTTTTGAAAGGGCCGGCTCTAAGGATGCTAACTGATGCAACCATGGCACGCAATAAACAGGAATGCCTAGAGTGTTCCTATGCCAAGTGGGTGAAGACACAGAGCAGTGGAATGGTAAGTGTTGCTCACGGGGATGGGGGCGGGGGAGGGATTTGGGCCTATCCCAGGTCTAGCTCACAGGCCAGGATTTGGCAAGCCTTCTCTTTACTGTGGGTGGCTAAGGTTGGGGGGGGGTCTTCCTTGCATCTCCTAATTGGGCTAGGAGCCAGGATGTAAAGAAGAGCAGTGGCAAGATGATGGAGAGGTTTGGCAAGGGAGATCTGCTAATTATAAATGTTATTGTAAAACAATAACACACTAGCAAACATTCTTCTACTACTGTGAAAACTCTTAAGAGTTATATACAGCGCCTTGAGCGCCTTTAGGCAAATAAGGCGGGGTATAAATCTAATAAATAAATAAATAAATAAATAAATAAATACAGTAGTGTCTCAGCATCTGTGGAGGCGCCAATCCCAAGACCACTACCTCCTCCCACTGCAGATACCGAAAACTGCGTTAAATAAAATCCATTAAAAAAAAAATTAAAAAACACCTAAACTTTAAAGGGGCCTTTTCATGCATGGTGGCTGTCTGTGTTGAGTCAAATCCGCAGATAGATTTTGCGTTGAGTGAAATCCGCCATCCATGGATGTGAAGGGTGGATCCGTACAAAAATGCATACATCTTTTTTTATATAATTGACACTCTCAGCCCTACCAGAAGAGGGAGAAGGAGTGATGTGGCTCTGGCAGCTGAGAGGCTGGGCATCACATGTACTCAAGGTGTGGGGGGAGGGGGAGCACAACCATACCTTTGCTGAAGGACACCAGTCACTGCTCACTGCAGGGCCAGGGGCTGTCAGAGAATGGGACCGCTAACGGGGTTTGTATCCTGCAAAGAAACCTGGAAGGGGGCCTTTCGGGGCACAGCTGGGAGATGTTGCACATTGCCCCAAAGCTTCATCAGATGTTCTGGGGCAGTTCCCAGGAAGGAAAGGCAGCTCCTTCTCTGAGATCCTGGCATGCTTTAGAAGCTGCTTCAGGGAACCAGAAAACAGAGCTCAGCCCCATCTCCGGGCAAAGTGGCAAAGTTGTTGTCTTAGACATCCTGCTATGGACATGAATTATATCAAAATGGCATTTTAATCATATCAGAAGTGAGAAAAGGGCGTTTTTGGAAGAAAGAGCTGGAGAAATGCTAAATGCCATTTCAGTATGTCAACAAAAAGACCAGCATTTAGGGAGAAAAAAAATGACTTCACTTCCTTTCTAATAAATTCATTAAAGGATGTAAACTTGTCAAAAGTTCTAAATTCCTCCATAGTGGGGGGGAAAAACGGTATTTTTTAAAGACAGACTGTATTTGTTTCCTTTCTTGGCTAGTAGCAATTCAAAGCTTTTAAAAGTCGAATTTCAATCCAAAGGATTTTGTGTTGGACTAAATATCACAGATGGTGAGAATTGTGTGTTCAGTCTTAAAGACGTCATTAAACTCTGGCAGTATTTTGGAGCACATTCTGAGGGGCGGTGGCCAGGCCTTCTCTGGGTCAGCATGCCTCACTGCAAATAGAGCTGCGTGGCCTAACGGGGAGCCTAATGTTCCCTCAGCTCCCCCTCATCGACACAGAGGCAAAAGTGCAGGCTCCACTGCACTCCACAGAGGGATTTAGCAGGTGGGAAGCCTCCTCGAGGTAAGGGCACATTTGTCTCCTTGCCCCAGGGAAAGCCCCAGCTGCTGCTATGGGTCAACCTGGAACTGATCCATGGCGCACTCCGCATGGATGCATGTTGGTGGATCGGACCTGGGAAGGCCGATAGGGTACTGTGTGCTCAGCGGTGTTATGCTGCCGGAACGCTGGGCGGGACATCCGGGTGATCGGCAGCCCGCCCGCCGCGTTCCGAAGCGTATCGCCGTTGGCGTAACGTACGCAAGCAGCGTAATTGGTTGCGCAAACGGCGTAACGCTTCGGAACGCAATGGGCGGGCTGTCGATCACCCGGATGTCCCGCCCAGCGTTCCGGCAGCATAGCACCGATGTGTGTGCTCATGTACCTGCCTCTTCCCAGGTCTGATCCCAGGCCCTATTTTTCTGGCTATTTGGCTGGCACAAGTCCCAGGGAAGGGAAGGGGACAGGGAACAGAGTTAAGCCCTGGTACATGTCAGTGCTGTGTAAATGCATGCCTCCCTCTCCTGTTCCGCCTCTCAATTACCCCCTCCCTGCCCAGAAACGCTCCAATTCCTCTCCTTCCTTACCCTGTTCTGCCCATTCTTTGTCATTCCCTCCCCTGCCCCAGCTTACCTATACTCCTGGAGGTAGCTGTGCACATTGTCGTATGGCCTTTTATGCCAGCAGATGTTTTCTGCCATCATAGAGGGCAGCACAATCCTAGTTAGGATTGGGCTGTTAAGTTTATTTCGTGCACGATTTGTTTTACTACAGGCCTGCCTGGTCCAAGCTGTTTCCTAGCAACTAAATGCTTAGTTCTTTCCACTCAATCCTGGAGTTACATCAATGCACCAATGTAACCCTTGTGCCAATATCCCCCCTGGTTCTCTGTATTCTGATCTATCCAGAAGGCCCTATCACAGGTGGTACTTGAGTACTGCCAGCGAAAATGTTGCAAACGTGCCATAAAGCATGTCCGCAACAACGTACCACCCATGCTGGGCTGGCTCCCCGTTAGCAACAGGTCCCAACATAGGTGGATAGGTTGGCTGGCACTCCAGCAGTGCTGGCCACCAATAAGTCCATTTGGGGGGGCTGGAGGAAGGGGGTGACGAGAGGCAGAGGAACAGGGCAGGGGAGGGGCAGGGCAGCCCTGCAACGGGGTGGGGCCTGGCGGTGGTTTCCACTGCTGGATCTTATCCCTGGCAGTGGCCTGGGCAGCCTCACATGGGATTGCTCAATTCACTGGCGGCAAAATAGCTAGCGGTGAGCCAAGGAGTCACATGAAACAGATTCATTTGTTTTGTGTCAAAATAGCTCTCCTCTTCTCCAGAAGCCATCTGACGTGCAAGGCTGAGCTGTGAAGAAGTTGTGTGAGGCACTCAAAATAGTTCCTGTCGTGTCTTAACCTCGCCACCACCCAGATACTTAAAGTATCTAAAGTGTGGGCTGAGACCCGAGGAGTGGCGGAACTGGAGGGAGATGAAACCGAGGGAACCCGACCCCCTGTGGCCAGCTTTCCATAATGAAGAGGATTATTTCAGAGGCAGAGACGGCTTATCGAAAAGTATATATTTACCACACTTCAGTACCAGCACGTTGCTCTTCAGAGTGTGGTTCCTCAGTCACTGGAGGAAACCACATGCTGTTAAGACTAAACATTCTTTGAGTAAGCCTCCATTAGGGCAAGCTGTGGAGAGGGCCGTTACTGAATTTTTCCAAATAAATAAACCAAACAAGTTACTTCAGGAAGAAAATCACAGCTACATGATTTATGGTAGTGAGTTGGTCTGTGGAGCGCCGAATGAACCCAGTGAATCAGCTGTCACGGGCCACCCATGGAGGTCTGCTCAGCCTCCGAGGCCTTACCTCACTCTAAGTGGTACACAACCGCCAGCAGTTCAGGCCTCTGCTGGCACTACAACCGTGGGCAGCCTCCTCGCAAGCTCCACCAATTTGCAGTTCACCTCCACGCTTCAGACTGGACTGATATTAATGAGAGAATATAGGGATCCTATTTACAGCCGTTGGCACTGGGCATGTACAGAGATTTTTTTTGAGGAAAAAAAAAATCCCAGTGCCTCCAAAATCAATGTTTGCTTTACTGAGGGCCTCCTTGGGTGTACATTGGAAACAATCTCCTCTATCTGACACTGTTAAGTCATCCTGAAGCTTGGTGGGCCAGCCAGCAGTGGCCTCTGGTCCCGAATCTGGATTCTGTTGAACAGGCCAAGGTCTTCTGCATAATAAAGGACGGAAAATGACATGTGTGATACAGCGCTGGATGAATGAAGCTTAGGGGCTCTACATGGGAGGGGGATACATTGCTTGGATTCTTTCCCTCTTGAATTTCTGACACAACATAACCACTGGCATCACTGAGGGCAGAGCTATTTTTAGAAGAGTCTTTCCCTGCTGTCAGACACAAAGCTGTTCTGTCTGTCCCTCCATCTGTGATTTCAAGCAAGGAAGCGTCACTAGGTACTCTTAAGACAGAGGTCTTCAAACCCTGGCCGGCAGGCTGGAAATACCCTACCCCTGTGTGAGCAGCATTCACCGTTCCAGTGAAGCGCTGCTCCATTTCTAAGCTGATCGGCTTGCAGGGAAGCTCTGGGCAGTTGCATCTATGCCTGGCGTCCCAGAAGGCTGTGCAGCAGGTGGCTGGGATAGACGTGACTGCCCAGAGCATCCCTGCCACCAGTTCAGCTTGAAAACGGAGCAGCGCTCCCACCTTAACAGTAAGCGTCACTCTGAACAGGGAAGAGTTTTTCAGCAAGCAGCCGTCTCAAGTTTGGTGACCGCTACTCTGAGGTAACAATTTTTAAATGGTTTTCTTCTCATAGCACTTGGAACTCTATGGGCATCGCTATAGTGATGTCACTTCCAGCTTCCAGAAGACTCACCAGGAGCAACAGTCTGTAGTATCAGACTAACTATCCCTCTTCCTCTGCCGGCTCTGCAGAACTCGGAAGTGTTTTTCAGGGCACAATCCTATACTGTGCTGGAACGGACAGGCTGGCGGGCCTGCGCTGTATCCAGCGCAGTGTGAGGGGGGCTGGAGCCTCCACAGCACAAGGGCACATTTGTGCTCTTGCACGCGGGGAGTCGCCAGCCTCCCCTGTGGGCTCTTTGGATCTGCGCCTGCTAAACAGCAGGTGCATGGCCTGAATCCCAAGCCTGTTTTCCTCCCCGGCCGGCAGGCGTGCCGGCCCACCCACCGCTCCCTCAGGAATGCCTTCCCCCACCCCCTCTCTCCCTCCTACCCACTTTGTCACACCTCTGTGCCAGCCTATCTCAGAGTATTAGCACTGATGCAGGGGTGCCACTCAGCGCCCCAGCGTTGGCACCACCAACGTATCTATAGGATGGCGGTGCCCGTGGATTTTCAACTGCTGTGCTCCAAACTCCTGCAGCATACCTGCGGCCCTTTCACAACACACCGGTGGTGTAGCTAGGTCATTTGACACCCAGGGCCAGAGATGTCATTCGGGGGGAATGGACCAGAACGGGCGTTCCGGATCCTAACGGGCTCCGTGGCTGGTTCTGGGTTCCCAACAAGTGCCAATCAAAAGTGAGTTCCTGTTCCTAAATCATCTGAATGACACCACTGCCCAGGGCCCATAAAGTTTTGACATGCCCCCACCACAGCAACATTACTTGTTTGTTTATTCAGCCCCCTTCCATGAAAGCTCCATCTCCCGCAGTGCTTAACTGCTTCCTGCACTGGCCTTACTTTGCTGGTGGGAGCTTCATCTCCTACTCTCAGTCCCGCTGCTGGCCCGGATGACCATTTGCTGCTGGAGCTGCTTACGTGCTGCAAGAGGCCAGAGAACAAGGAAAACAACACGGGGGCCAGATAAAAAGGTTCTGTGGGCCTCATTTGTGGACTCATCATGCAGGTGTGTGGGCTGTAAGTCTGACAAACCTGTACTGTTTGACAGTTGTATTTTGGGGTGTTTTTTGGCCATACTGTTTGCTAGAATGAAGGTATTACACTCTGGTTTGTTTCAGTAAATTCCTCATGAAATTCTGCATCATATAGAACATGATAGTATTATTCCATTAAAATGTGATTTTAACAAACTGTGAGTTTTACATAAAAAGTGGTTTTTAGTGTTTTGGTCCGAACTTTTGATAGAATAAAGATATTACACTCTGGTTTTTTTCATTGAATTCCTGGTGAAATTCTACATTGAGTGGTACATGGCATAATGGCATTATTCTGTAAAACCACAATTTCAATAAGCCACAATTTTACATAATAAATTCTATTTAGTTTTTTGGCCATACCTTTTGATAGAATAAAGATATTAAAGTCTGTTTTTTAAATTGAATTCCTGGTGAAATTCTGCATCGAACGGGCTATAGCATGGTGGTATTATTCTGTAAAACCGTGATTTAAAAATTTTGGGGTTCAGTAGTGACACCCCCATGACGATGGCACCTGGGGTGCTCCGCCTGTGCCCCTTAGGTAGCTAAGCCACTCCGACACACCACTGTGTCACAGCACACAGGTTGAAAATTGCTGTTGTAGCTTGATTTGTAGCTTGTTGTAGGCTTTACATCTGTACACAACTGTACATCCTCTCCGCTAGAGATGTCTGGTGCTTTGGGTTGGTAGTACTGCCTTAATGTGAAATGTGCATGTTTGAATACAGTTCGGTTTATCCAAAACGTTTTACTTTCCTGAACATGTTTCTGTTGTATGTTGTTTTGTGGAATCAACCAGGTGTCACTTTGGACAGCTTTGTCAGTTATTTTGTCTGTAAATCTGCTGTCTGATTTGAATGTCTTTTAAACTCTTTGGCACAATACTGTTTTGATTAACTGTGACGTTGGTTCTGACTTTTCACCATAGATTAAAAATCTGTCAAGCAGTAAAATAGTGAACATAAAAAAAAGACCAAACTTGGAAGAATTCTTTGGAAGCAATCCAGCCAGTGATTATTCTTATGGATAATGATTCAGGAAATCTGATAAAGAGGAAACAGAACCTTGGGATTAATTTAGTTGCCATGCTAGTAACTTATCATGGACGCCTACTGTTGTGTATGATAGTGATGTAGCCCATTGCTTTTGGAAAGCTGCTGAGATGGTGCCTGTTTGCACTGACCTGCCCCAGGATCAGGCCAGGAGGTTTCCCCTATCCTTATGGGGATCCTAAGCAAACTAGCCTTGCTGCAGGGAGAAGGCTGGGCCCTGGTTCTTCCTTCTTCAATCTGGCTGATGTGCATTCTATCACAAGAAAGAGGATTTTATCACTTAAGATTTGAAGGAGCTGCCCAAATGCTCATAGTAAGCACGCATATAGGGAGAAAACATTCATTTTACAAGAAAATATAATTCTCAAAGGGATGCAGCTGCAACCTACTTATATTAGTATAGGCCCTTCCTCCAGTTTACAAATCATCTGATGAATGAGGCTGGGATGTGCGACAGTGACTGATGCAAGATCATTTCCAATAGCTTCATGGGGTACTGACCCCAGGGCTTTCTGGCCAGTCCTGTGCTTTGTCCATGACAATGCACTAGCTCGTTAATAAAATTACTACAAGCCTCCAGTAAATATGCTGGTAATAGTCAAGTGTCCACATTTTGCACGGCAGGATTGATGACTGATTCATCATATAGTTCCCATATAGTTCCCAGACTGAACATTATTGTGAGAACCCACCAAGGGAAGTGGCTCCTATTGCAAGGCAGAATGTAGATATTAATCTCTGTCAGCGATTTTCAACCAGTATGCTGCAAAACATCTGCAACTTGGAACACAGTGTTGAAAATAGCTGAAAAACCTGTGTAGGCGATGGAGGAAGAGGGACAGACAGTTTATGACTACAGACAGTTGCCCTAGAACAGAGCTGCAGAACTCGGAAAAGTCTCCCAGAAGCCGGAAGTGACATCACAAGAGGTGAAGACCATAGAGAAGATCTCAGAAGTGCCCTGAGAAAAAAAATGTTGAAAATCAATGCTCATGGTGTATTTATTGTGTCTAGATGTAAGGCAATTTGACATTATTGGCAAAGAGTAGCCTGAGGTCCAGGCACATGGATAACACTTTTTGTTTCATGAGATATTCTTTAAGATAATTATTCTTAAGTTTCAAAAACGCAAACTGCTTATACTGTTACACTGACTTTTGAAAGGACTGTTATATATTTCATTCTTTAAATGTATCAAATCCATTATTCTTAAATTAAAGGAGAAAAAAAATCACATTTCCATTTTTTTTGGCAGCCTAACCAACACTTTACAACAAATGATGTAAGAAAAGTATTTTAAAATTCTTTTAATTAACATTTCTTTGCCTAATGCTAGAAGCAGCTGTAATGAAGTCATTTATGACATATGCAGTTTAGGAGCCAAATGAAAGACTGTAAACCAAATTCCAACAAGATGTAATAATGGCCAATCATCATCAGAAGTAACATTTGAACAAGTTGCCTTAATTTGATTTTTCCCCTTTGTTAAACCAAGCAAACTGGAAAGAATTTTTCTACCTATATATTCAAAATCTACTGAATATATATCAGCCCAATTTTATGCCAGGTTTCAGCAGGTCTAACTTATGGGGTTAGAAGCAGATGTAATTGTCTGGCCTGGGCTCTGTGTCGACTTGCTGTGCCAGCACATAAGATATTAGGGTGGAGTGTATGAGTTACATCTTTAAAAATGCAGGCTGGCATTTTTATGTATCTATTTAAAACCAGGATATAAGCTCAAATTCTCTAACACTGTGATTTTTCAACTGGCATGTTTTCACGGCACATTGGTGTGCCGTGAAAGCCACAGGTGTGCCACTGGAGTCTGGAGTAAAGTAGCTGAAAATTGCTGAAAAAGCTGATGCTGCTGGTGAAAAAAGAGGGATAGCCGACTCGTTAATAATAATAAAAACAAAGCTGCAGAACCTGGAAGTGACATCACAAGAGACAAAGACCGTAGAGGTCAGTGTGCTACAAGAAGAAAAACATTGAGAAAGCTGGAGTTAGGCTGGCACAAGTCACCAGCAATGTTTGGCTGGCACAAGGGCCACTGTAAGCACGTTTGGACCACTCTTGGAGTCAGGGAAGATGATGCACGTTATTCCATCTCCCCATTCCATCTCGTCTTCCCTCTCCCATACTCTCCTTAGTACTGTTATGGCTGGCACATAGCTGAGGACACCCATTCAGCTGCATTGCTACTAATATTGGTAAGTGTGAGATCATAACCCCCTGAGGCCCCAGCCCCATCATCGGGGAGGGGTGCCGCGAAGGGGTCACTGGCGTACATGGTGGGATAGGGCCACAGCAAGAGTCAGGGACCGAGTCAACAAAGTCCGATAACCTGTTTTATTGAAGGCAACCCGACACAACCAGCTTCCTTGCTCCAATCTTCCCCCCTTCCCTCAGCTCCTACGCAGGGGAGTGCCCTCGTCCCGTCCCTACTTCCCTTGAACACAAAGTCCCGGCCGGTCGGCCTAATGTCCAACTTAAAGTCCAGGCTGGTCAGCCCAAAAGAGGAACATAAAAGTCCAGCAAACCAGAGGAACATAAAAGTCCCAGCAAACCAGCTCACCCGGTTTGGGAAGTTTGGCCAAGTTGGGGGTCCCCGTGGTTCTTGCCTGTGATCGTTGTTCACCATCGCATCGCGCAAGCTGCAAGCATCCCGAAGTTCAGCACACGCCAGACCCAAACTCCCTTCCAGCTGACGCATATGGACTTGATTGGGCCATTGAAAAAGACAGCTGGGGGGGCACAATATGTTCTTACCGTTGTGGACGACGCTACAAGGTATTGTTTTGCATATTTATTGCGTCAAAAGTCTGAGGCGTTTAATAAAATTCGCAATTGGGTCAGGTGGGTGGAAAGACGGTTTGGGCATCCCGTAGTAGCGATCCAAACTGACCGGGGAGGTGAATTTCTCAGTGGAGAAATGTCTCAATGGTTGGAGAAACAGGGCATCACTCATAGGCTCACCGCACCCCGCACCCCAGAGCATAACGGGGTAGCGGAGAGAAAAAATGGGGAGCTCCAGACAATGGTCAGGGCACTGCTGGAGCAATCAAAACTGCCCAAAGGGTTGTGGGGAGAGGCGATGAGATATGCTGTGTTCATCTCAAATCGCGTGTACCACCGTCCGATTGACGGGGTACCCTACACCAAGCTATTCGGCAAACCACCCGATCTTGCATTTCTAAGGACGTTTGGGTCATACGCCTTCGTGCATGCAGATCGGGAAACACGCAGAAAAGGTGCACCGCGAGCCAAGCGGCTGCAATTCATTGGAGTAGAGTCAAATTGCAAAGCGCTCAAATTTCTCAATCCTGACCACAGAACGGTCACAATCTCCAATTCTTACAATTTCTCTGAGCAAAGTATGCTGCCAGATCATGCTGACCAAACAGTCAGCATCCCCACACAAGCTGCTGAAAATGGGGGGGAAGCAAGAGGAGACAGCAGTCCCGATCAGCCAGCAGCATCACCTCAGAGAACTCCACAAAGACAGCGACAACTTCCTGTCACACCAGCAAGCTCTAACAGGCTGCTGGAAGAGGGGGGAGCGGGGGAATCCAGTCCAGGCTTGGACACAAGCACTTCCTCAGAGGAAGCCACACCGGAGCAGGATGCTCCGACCAGGCGCATCCTTCCTCCGAGGACCTTGCGTGGGGTTCCACCCCAGAGACTAACCTACCAGGTAGAGGCAGGTTACACAGAGGTACCCCAGACATACCAAGATGTCATGGAGTTACCACAAGCCCAGAAGGAAGGGTGGCTGAAAGCTATTCGGGCTGAATTGAAGGCAATGCACGACTTGGAGGTCTTTGAACCAGCAAAATTACCAGCTGGAAAACATGCAATTGATTCCAGATGGGTGTTTGTTCTAAAAGATCAGGAAGGTGCTGAGCCCTTAAAAAAAGCCCGTTTAGTGGTTCGTGGCTGTAAGCAAATCCCAGGTGTAGATTTCGAGGAAATTTACTCCCCCACGCTCTCAGCCACAACGCTTCGAGCAGCGCTTGCTGTCGCAGCTAGTAGAGGTTTCCAAGTGCATCACTTTGATGTTGGAACAGCGTACCTGCACGCAAACCTGCAGGAAGAAGTGTACATCACAATTCCCCCAGGTGTGCAATGCAATGAATCACACTTTCGTCTCAGGAAATCTATTTACGGGTTGAAACAAAGTGGACGAAACTGGCACTTATGCCTTAAGGAGCAGCTACAAAAATTGGGGTTCACCCCCTCCACAGCTGATCCATGCCTTTTCAGAAAAGGAAAAGGAGAAAAATTGTGTGTTCTTCTGTGTTTCGTTGATGATCTGCTGGTCCTTGCAAGGACGGAACAACAGATCAATCAGATCACACAACAGCTGAAAAAGGCATTCACTCTTAAGTGTCTTGGTCCTGTCAATCGCTACCTGGGAGTGGAGATCGAACGCACAGCTGACAGTGCAGGTTTTCTCCTCAGTCAGGAGAGTAAGATTCATGCCCTACTCCGGGAATGGAACATGCAGGACTGCAAGAGTGTCGCAACTCCAATGGTTGTGGGAAGGGGGGAAAAGGCAGAGGTATCTGCACCATTTCCAAACCAGAATATGTACCTCTCACTATTGGGTTCACTCACACACCTTGCGTGCTGGACGCGCCCAGACATTGGCGCTGCTGTCAATCACCTGAGCAGAAAGGCTGCAAATCCCACTCAGACAGATTGGATAGCCTTAAAGCGCATTCTCCGGTACTTGAAAGGGACAAGCACCCATAAGTACCACATCACCCCGAAAGGGGCACTGCAATTAGAGGTTTTTGCAGACAGTGACTTTGGGGGAGATGACACCAGGAGATCTACAACAGGCTATGCCATACGTCTTGGGAATTGCGTAGTAGATTGGGGGTCACAAAAACAAAAGACCGTTGCGTGTTCGACTCTGGAGAGTGAATACACAGCCTTGAGTCATGTGACCAACTACCTTTACACGCTCAGGCAATTAATGTCGGATTTGGATGCTACACAGGTAAATCCAATCCGAATCTGGATGGACAATCAGTCTGCCATCCAGATTGCTGGATCAGAACGAGTCCGGATGCACTCTAAACATGTTGACATAAAGCACAAACATGTCAGAGAAGCCGTTCAGAATGGGGACATTGAAGTGCTTTATTGTCCATCGCAAGGGAACATAGCAGACATTTTAACCAAAGCTCTTCCTGCTCCACAATTCAAAGAAGCAGTTCAGATGTTGGATTTGGCGCCAAAGGAAGACCTCCGAGACGAAATGGGGGGGTGTTGCAGTTTCACATCTCACAGTCCAGAACTGGTTGAAACTGGCATTCCGTCTCTGCTTCTCCAGATCAGATAGACACCTGTGAGTCCTTGAGCTGGTCAGCTTCCCAAGCTTGTTAGGGCAACTAGCTTTACTCCCTTTCCGATAGTGTAATGAAAGCAGGCAATTTCACACGGGAAGAACTGGCTACAAACACTTTGCTTTCTCATGAGATCATAGTGTCCAAAGGGGCACCTCATTGGGTAAAATGGGGCACAAGGGTCTTCAGGTATCCACCTACCAGATATACTCTGGTTACATCCTTTTGTTCTTGTGTAGAAGAATTTTCTCACTGTGTGTGCACTAAGATGTAAAACCGCACTGAAGAGCCGCCTGCGCGCGGCACTGCCTTCGCCGGCTTTCCTAACCGGCAGCTTGAACTTTTTCACCTTTCACGCTTTCGCTACTGCAACCAATAAAGACTTTGACATTGAAATGTAGCGATCGCTTCGTTCCTTCGCTCCGGAGCGCTGAGGCAAGCGCTAGAATGAGTCCGCAAGCCCCCAACTCTGCTCTAACCAACACAAATCCACAACAAACTCTGCTCCTCATCCCTTTATCTTCCCTTGCCCACTGGCAGCCCATTGGGCTTGATTACGGCCGTCTTCCCGGTGCTCCTCCCCTCCTCTCGCCGACCCTGACCCTGCCATGACTCGCAAGACACCTCTGCTTGGTCCCGCTCCCGCCGATGTTCAACAGCAAGCAAAGGAACATACAGGAATGTTTTGACGAAATGGAAGTTTTTTGCCTCCAAATGCTACTTGAGGGCACAATCCTAACCTGGAGTTAGAGTAGCACAAATCACTTATGGCGCAAGTCCTTTATGGCAAATGCGCCATAAAGTGAGTTTGGACCACTCTTAGATTTGTGCTGTCCTCCATGACTCTGAGGGTGGTCCAAACATGCTTTATGGTGTGATTGTGACACTCCAGGGTTGGCACAAGGGACTTGTGCAGGCCTAACTCCAGTTTAGGATTGCTGTCACCCTCAGTCACAAAATGGTCCTGTGGAACAACTGAACAATTGCCTTCAAATCTAGAAAAAGTGGACCACTCGCTAGTCACCTGCTTGTCACACTGAGACCACAGGCCAAATTCAGCGGACTCATAACTGCTGCTCATTGGCTAAGAACTGGGTTTGAAAAACATTTTTTTTACTAGAGCCAACTGTCAAACTGTTTAAAATTCCACTGAAGGAAAAAAACGGATAAGCTTTAAGTGTTTATCCTTTCATCGTTCCTGTACCACATTATTCAAGGAGGACAATGGAAAGAATGTTAAAAATGCTGGTTTTATAAGGAAGCCGGAAGCTTGAAGAACGACAGATGAAGTAAACAAATGCAGAGAAAAGCACATGTTAAAATGCCGAGTGCTTTAAAGGCAGTTTTGTTAGACAGGAAAAAGTATGGATGCTTGATGTGTTGCACATAAATATTCATTTTACAATGTCGTCATGAATATAAAATGCTCTCTATAAAATAGGTTTGATTGCAAGGAGGAGAAAACCACTTCTGCTTTCTGAACATAGTATCAGCAGCACTGTTAGGATTGGTAGCGCCTAATGTATGACCTTATTGTGGTCCTATCCATGACTGTTTTAAATGTATTTTTTAATGTACTGGCAGATCAAGTAGTACAGTATTAAAGAATGACAGTGTGCTTCTCATACAAGTGATATGATCAGGCCCTTTTAGATATTGTGCCATTGTAGATCAGGGAGCGTGGCTACACTCGATTGTAGATCAGTTGGGTATGGCTACTCAGCTCCAAACTTTTCCCTCCTCTAAGGCATGGTGTTCTCTATTATATAGCGAAAAGAGAAACAGAGCTGGGTGTCATCAGTATGCTGATGGCACCTCAGCCCAAAACTCTGAATGAATTTCCTCAATGGATGCACACAAATGATAAACAGCATGTGCAATGAAACAGAATCCTGTTTCCTGAAGCTCAAGTCACCCAATGAAGAGCACAGGTCTCCTGTAAGTGCCTTTCTTCATGGCATTTGCCACTCCCTTTCCAGAGAGGGGGGCAACAGAGAAGAAACTGTGTTTACGGCTGGCTCCAAGAGCCAAGGGTGAGTCCCGAGTACCTTGGACCAGGGGAGACATGAGGGCATATTTGCACAGGGCTGTTTCAAACCCAGCTGTTCTTTTTATAAGAGGTAAAGCTTTCCCCGCGACCAAATGGTCTAGTCGTGACCGACTGTAGGGGGCAGTGCTCATCTCCATTTTTAAACCGAAGAGCTGGCGTTTGTCCGAGGACAGTTTCCGTGGTCAAGTAGCCAACATGACTATACGCCAAGGCACATGGAACGCCATTTAGCTTCCCACTGAAATGGTACCTTTTTATCTACTTGCATTTTTACGTGCTTTTGAACTGCTAGGTTGGCAGCAGCTGGGACATGCAATGGGAGCTCACTCTGTTGCGTGGTCTAGAACTGCCAACCTTCTGGTCAGCAAGCTCAACAGCTCAGCCATTTAACACGCAACGTCCCGCTCTTTTTATAGTCTCATAAATTAGTACCATCATCCATTAAAACACAGATGGGAAAGGACCTGCACCAATTGCTCGATTTCCATGGAATGTCACACATGCATTAACTCATACATTTCACTGGTTTATCATTATTTGAACACAATTTCTGACAGGGTGATGATGTTCATCCCTTTTAGTCCAGCGCACTTACCATATCAAATCAAAAGAATTCAAACGAAAGCCCTCTCAACTGGATTCGACAGTACTAGGTGTGCATATTGCCAGGATGAAACCCCGGGAAACTCCGAGTACCAGAAGTGGGCCATTTACAAGATGCCATTCTGAGAATAGGCCAAAATGCATTGAAAAGTCCTATACGTAAACTGCGCCAGTCCCAAGCTCGGACACAGTCCAACCACAGGTATGACTGCAGTTTTTCTCAGAGCTGGGTGTGCACATTGCAGGAAAGGCAGTCCGGGAACTTTGGAGTACCCGGGGTGGGCCATTTCCACCAGGTTCCAGTCTGAGGTTTTAGGATTTTGCATGCATTTTGGCCCATTTACAGATTGGGACCTGGTGGAATGCCCCCTCCGACTTACCTGTTCTGATGGGGGCATCAAAGCCCCCTGTTCTGATGGGGGCTTCAAAGGTCACCCAGAGGCTGCTAACCCTGGTCTGTGCAGCATCACGGCAGTATCAAGCTAGCAATCAGGGCCTTGCACTGTTGGAATGCGAGTGCTGTCATCATAAGGCCCAGATAGGATTGGTCTGTAGGAGTTATAGTATGTGATGATCATAGAGTGATAATCATGGAACTTCGAGAGGCAGTATGTAGCTATAGGTTACTGTGGAGCACTAGTAGGGGCAGGCTAGTGCCTTCATGCCCTGGTTATGGCCTTCCCAGAGGAATCTGACTGGTTACTCATGGGAAACAGGACACTGAATTTGGTGGACAACTGATTGGATCCAGCAGCCCCTTTTATGTTAAAATGACTCTACCCCCAGCTTGTCAGAGCAGGACACTTCACATCTACATGCTGAAATCCCACTTTTGTAGATTCATACCTGTGTACAGTTAGGTTTTACTCCAATAATGCTGATTAACAAAATCAGCCACTCCTCATTCTGAATCACATGAATGGATGCTTATGGAGCAGGCAAGTGACTTGACTCGGTAGATGTTTGTAACTAAAGTATTATTCCTGACATCATATAAATGACATGGCCATGACATGATATGAAAAAGCAGATGCTATTGACCAAGAAGTTAAATAACGATAGTGATGATAGCTTTTTAAAATTTTTTTGCAACTTGATTCAAAATCCACCAGCAAAGTAACAGAAAAAAGGATTTATAGCACAGAAGGGCTGTACTTCGCAGAAACAGTGCTGTTAATCTGTGCTATTTCCCGCCCCCCCCCCTTGCAAATCTCAGGCAGCTTTCTTGGTGGTAGAGGAAGTGGGTGTGGATGTTAGGCTGGCCTTTCAGTGGTAGAATGGCCCCTTAAGGGCTGATGTTAGAGCACACACTGGAGAGCCTCTTAAATTACACTTGATTTGTGGGATGTTTTGTACTGCCAAAAAAGCGTAGAGTGAATCAGTGAAACAGGATGGCTATTTTGGTATAACTGTAATGACATTCTTTCTGGGCAACACGTTTAACCCCAAGATGTCCTAGATTTCTTCCGTGATAGTTCTGTCCACTGTTATTTCTTGGTTTTGTTCTTATTTAATTCACCTTTCTTTTTCCATTTGGCAAACTGTTATGTACCCCCTTGTACAGCACTGCGCCCCCACCCCAGTGTCAGTCCTTTTCTCGGTTTACCCTCTCTCTCTCGCTGTGATTATAGTTATTTCACGTCAGTTATGATTCTTATGCTTCTGAGAATAGGCCAGCACAGGGGCAGCTTACTGGCGGCTCTCTATCCGGTGCAACTGTGTTGACACAGTGCGTCCTGTGCTGGCATAAAAGTGTTTGATGGCGTTTTCATGACAGCAGTGGGCCATTGCAGGCCACACGTGTTGGCCCAGACGGCGCCTTGGATTGTGCCCTCAGTCTACTAGGGAAAGCTGCATATTTCTGAAGAAAACTATAAAGAAGCATAGGTAAAGGATGAAGTGGCTGAAATGATAAAGAGCAAAGGAGTATTTGATTTAAAAAAAAGATAACTTCCAGTATTGGTTTCGGCTGTTAAAAATATCATCAAATGAACCAAACAATTTGTTCGAAACTGGATTTATTGATTAATGCAAGTACATTTTATATGAAAATTAAAGGCTTTAAGAGATAATTGAACATTAAAAAGGCTATTTATAATCACTTGAGCATCAACTCAGCAATGACTTCTCATACCTAATACAGGTGGGGCCTTTTTATCGGTGAAGGTTCTTTTTCCAGAACCATCATGGATTAAAAAAAATCTGCGGGTAATTAAAGCAGTGGGTTTTGCCCTTCTCCCAACCCTCCGAACCTGACAGGAGCACTGCTCTGGTTGGGTCCGGGGGGCCTTCTGAGGCTCGCCAAGCTGCAAGTGGGAGCGAGGGGCCTCAGCAGTACCCAGAAGAGCCTCCAGAGGTGACCAGAGCACAGCTCTGGTTGTCCTTGGAGGCTTCAGGTTGAGCCAAATTTGGCTCAACGCAGGTCTGGGGGACCTCTGTTGACCCAAATCCATAGATATAAAATTCACGGATAATTAGGCTCAACCTGTATACATTTATGAAAAAGCTATGGAAATCTCAAAGACCTTTCCAAATAATTGACTTGATTCTGTAAACTAGGGGACTGATTCCCTGACTTTTACTAATGCAAGTGCTATGAGGATTAAGAACCTTTAGATAAGCATTTTCTATGGTCAACTCAATGCCAGAGGTTCCATTGACTTAAAGGGAATTTGGGAGACAACTCGGGAGAATCTTTTCCTGTTCACTTAATATGCTTCTGAATGACGGAAGCAGCTGGGATTCAAAGAACCACAGAGCCCATTCCATGCGCCCATGAGGTTTGGGTTTCTCAAAGACCAGTACCTCATGCCCGTAGCAAATTGCTTTTGAAACTGAGAAAGCTGTTATTAAAAGAGGAAAGAAAAGATTTAGTGCACCCTATGTCAGATCTTTGGATCCTCACTAATATTTCTGAAGACCAAAACAGACTTCTGAAATCGCCTCCTACAATTTAGTTGACCTTCAGATCTAATGTGTTTCCAAACATTTTTTCCAGGAGTAAAGATGAATTTTTCCATCAGTTGCTGAAAGCCAAATGGATTTGGCATGAAAAGTGCATTTCTAGAATATATCATTCAGAATGGGGATAAGTGTGTTGAGGACCTTTAATGAACAAGCATAAGAGCTTCATCTGAAGAAACTTGATATGTATGTTGTTTGACTGGAACTTGCCAATTATTTTATTCTTTAGCCATATTAAAAGCTACGGGCCAAGACAGACATGAACGTATTGTTGTCTGACTGGATGCATATTTTTACTGCACAACCAAATTGTGCAAGGGTTATTCTGGACTGCAGTCATGGTGAGGAAGTAAGGGGTGCTTAACCCTTTACTGCTCAATTCTTTTCCCATTAAAATACCACTTGAACGTGTCATTACACAAAACTGCATCTTCTGTAAGCCATAGTAGCTAGAAGGGATGGGGAAATAGCATGTTGTAAAAGGGTAACCATACCCTTCCTTACCACTGTGCAATGATGTCTGGATCAGTTCCCCCTCCCATAATTTTATAATAAACCCCTAAATAGATAATGACACATTTACATCTAGCTTGGTCCGATGAGGGCAGGTTGTCACTGTAAACCTCAGTATCTTTGAAACCCACATTACTTTGGATCACTCAACTCAATTTCATGTGGCCATTAGTTTTATGGCAGACAACAAAGCAATACGGAAAACAAATGAGGTTCATCCGATTGATCCCAAATCCATATCCCAAACCCTAGTGTCTGAAAAATCACCTGCACTGTTCAGAGTATTAGCTTCATAAATAATGCCAATTTAGAGGGGCTATTCCTTGTGTGCGGCATCTGTAGTTAAAGGTTCTTCCTGTAACAAAGAGCTCAGTTGCTTCTGTGCGCAAGAGAGGAAGAGTTCCAGACTGGAGAGGCTACGTTGACGGACAACTTGATCCAGCTGTAAGGTCAGAAAAAAAGCATTTAGAAATGTTGCCTGTATTAAAAAAAAAGCATGTTATTCAATAAGCAAATACTTTACCTTAAAATACATTGTAAATGAATATGTAGGAATTCAGGACATTATGCATATTAGATAGTATTATATACAGCTCATTTCTTTTCAACTCTCGATGGTGGATCCTCGGCTGTGGAATTCCCTCCCCCAAGAAGTAAGAACAGCTCCCTCTCTAGGGACCTTTTGGTGGGGCCTTAAGACTTTTAAAAATTTAAGACTTTTTTAACTTAAGAAGAATGTAACTGTTGATTACAGGGGACGTGGTGGTGCTGCGGGTTAAATCACTGAGCTGCTGACCAGAAAGTTGGCAGTTTAAGACCACATGACGGAGTGAACTCCCATCGCTTGTACCAGCTCCTGCCAACCTAGCAGCTTGAAAGCATGTAAAAATGCTAGTAGATAAATAGGTACCACTTTGGTGGGAAGGTAATGGTGTTCTGTGTGCCTTGGCGTATAGTCATGCTAGCCACATGACCACGGAAACTTGTCCTTGAACAAATGCCGGCTCTTCGGCTTAGAAACAGAGATGAGCACTGCCCCCTACAGTCAGTCATGACTAGACCAATTGGTCGTGGGGAAACCTTTACCTTAACTGTTGATATGTGCTGGCATTTTTAAATGAATGTAATTTTAATAGTTGTGTGATCCATTGGGGTTTAATCTGTCCTAGTATTTTGTCTTATGTTTTAGCATTGTTTTAATCTTTCACCTGTATTGTTTTTATTGCTGTAAGTTGACTTGGGTGTCCCCAATATGTGGTAGAAAAGAAAGGGTAGAAATTCTTTAAATAAATAGATATCATGGAGAATAGGTAGAAGTAGATTCATAATATTTGAAAAATGGAACTAAAATTCCTTAACAGTCCTTTAGCTTTGCTGGCTTGCACATTAGATTTGGACGCCCCTCAAGCTTTCTTTTTTGTTTTTTCCCCAAAGCCACAAATCATTTCAACATTTATATCCCCGTTTTAATGAAGTCTTGAAATGAATGTACTTCAGTTAAAAAAAGTTTCAAATACAGTAAAAAGGATTTCTACCACGTGGAAATGGACAAATAAGCCCAAATAGTTTTGGCCACCACACATAACAAAATATAATCCAGAATTTCGTACTTCTTAGATGCTGCCGGTGTCTGTGAACCTCTGCTGTTCTTAACAGCACTCTTTTAGACAACCTTTCAGTGTTCTGGTTTATTTCATGGAGTGATCTTAATAAATGAACATTGGTAAACTTAAGCCAAAAGGGACAGGGATGTAAATACACTGGCGTGGATTCAAAAAACCTTGAGCATAAGGAGGGGATACATTAATTCTGTTCTGCGGTCTTTGCACAAGCACTAGTGGAAGACTTCTGGCAGTGCCATATTGTACTTAGGGCTGAGTTACAGCACAAGGGAATGGTGAACGAGGAGAAGGATATAGGCTGAAGCATAGGAAGTCCAGTGGGCCATAACACACATTTGGAATAGGGTTTGTACAATGTCTGGTGCAAGCGCTTGTACAATGGACGAACTTCCTTTTTCTCAGGCAATGCTCTTGTGCTTAGGTCAGCAATAGCCCTTCTGTCGGCAAAGTGGTCTTCTGGGAGTGGAACTCTGCCTTTGGATCCAAGTCAATATACCCCTGTGACCCCTCGGATCCGTGGGCGTTCCATTCTGCACCTCCCCCGCAGATACAGAAACAGTGGATATGGGGGAATCCTATTCAAATAGCAGCCCCCGCACCCCTATTACCTTGGTTTTTGTTGGCACGAAAGCTCTGGTTTTTCTTGCTTCAACAGGGCAGCACTCGCACTGAACTGAAGAATGCGACATGTAGGCAACCAGTGTGCATGCTACAGGCAGGAGACTAACTGAATGTCAACAGGAAGCACTTCCTGTTAATGTTGAGCTAGTCTTGCCCTAGAGTGCAGGCTGGTTGGCTGCATGTCGCATCCTTCAGTTCAGTTCGTTCCTGAGAGCCACTACTTAAAAGATACTTCTATGCTGAGTCAGCAAGGGATGTTAAGAAATAGGAAGTTCTAAATTTTTATTACAGGAGATGCTTGTTATACGTAAAGACACTGTTTCAAATAAAGGAAATGCAGGCACAAAATTATGCATGGGGTGGATGAAGTGGACAGAGGAGGTTCTTTTCCCTCTCTCACAATACCAGAACCAGGGGACATCCACTAAAATTGAGTGTTGGGAGAGTAAGAACAGATAAAAGGAAATACATTTTTACTCAGCGGGTAGTTAATCTGTGGAACTCCTTGCCACAGGAGGTAGTGATGGCATCTGGCCTAGATGCCTTTAAAAGGGAACAGGACAGATTTCTGGAGGAAACATTCATTGCAAGCTACAGACCATGATGGTTAGTGCAATTGTATTTTAGAGGTAGGCTACCTTAGAGTGCCTGATGCAGGGGAGTGGCAACGAGATGCACATATCTACTTGTCTTGTGTGTTCCCTGAGGCATCTGGTCAACAGCTGTGAGATGCAGGAAGCTGGACTAGATGGGCCTTTGGCCTGGTCCAGTGGGGCTCCATTCCACCATATAACTGGTGGAATCTGTATTAGTTCATCAAATTAGCAGCAAATGAAATTTCTCAGAAGAAAGGAATGAATAAGTTATAACTTAACTTGGACAGCGGAATATCTAATAAAGGACATAGGCTTCCTTGAATAAAGGGGTAGACTGGATTAGTAGCCAGGATTATGGACAGTCAATGGGAACAGACAAAGGCATGAAGAGAACATGTAGATGCCCAAGTTGTGGTAAATAAAACTATACATTGCAACCTTTAAATATGAAGAATGATCCTTTTTCTATCTTTGTATTATAGATGTAAGTATCATGTTTGTTTTGTATAAATAATAAAATCATTTCACAGTTTCATGAGATTGCGAAGAAAAATAAGATGTTTAAAGGCCTGGGATTTTGATGCTGGGAATCAAAAGGGATAATTTAAATCTGAAGAGCCGATAGATACTGTGGAAACTGAATAACATGGAAGCTGGCTGTCACATTTACAGGGATTTGGTTATCCAAAGAAGTGAAAGATAATAAGATTTCTATTTTTGAAGGGCCAAAAGGGAGGGGAAGAGAGATTTTATTTTATTTTAGGTTGCTATCATGAAAAATGTGGATTACTTGCCAGCTGAACTTTGTCTCTTGGCTGGACTTTTAAAACTCACAGTCGAGCAAGGGAGAGTTGTAAGAGAGTAAAGCTGATCTATCTATTTAGAAAACAAGTTGTGGCAAACCAAAGTAATGTTTATGGGCCCATAAACAGGACTGATGATATAGGAAACGGCGATTTTGTTTTCTGATACGCTTTCTTTCCCCGTGACACAAATGTTCATCTATACTACAGAACGGTGCATGTGGTTTTAGTTCTCACCAAGTACTAACTCCTCTATACCAGCACCTTCACAGTACTGTCTCTTCCGGGACCTTTCAGTTTATCTTCCTATCCTGTAAAAGGATCTGTAGACATTTCTTGTTGTTGCCCACTGTAGAAGTGGCAAGGCAGGGTGTGAAGCTGGCCTCTGCTGGCATCTCATACTTTGGGATGAGTATGTGCGCTGTCGCAAACGTGCTTGAGGCACATTGCGGCAGGGCAGAAACTTGTGACGCTGGCACAATGGCCTCCGCCAGCTTGCTGGCACCAGTCAAAGGCCTGCACCCACCAGAGAATGTATGGTCACTGCAGGCAAGTGGAATAGAGGCAGGGAGCAATGTAATGGGGTGAGGGGAGGGCAGATAAATCCCAGGAAGTGGGTGGGAATGGCAGCAGAAGCCCTGCCATATCCTATCCCCCTTCCCGGATCCAATTTCCCAATATAGGGCTGCTCAGATTTGCGCCAGCTATTTTGTGGGCGCAAACTCGAGTTGTCCCATTATAGATGCTGGGGCTTAGCCAGGGCAAAGAAATGGATACCCCCTTATCCCGAGGTGCCTGCCGGCAGTCTCCTTTCCCACACTGGATGCGGCGGAGATTGTTTCGGTGCCACTGCATCCCTCTGCAGGGCTTGACAAAAAGGTACTCGGTAATTCCATCAATTGTCTTTTCTAACCTGTAAGTATCTTTAAAAGGCATGAAGATAATTGATCCAGCCTGGAGACGGGCCTTGCCTATGGGTCCTGCCTGCTGCCATGTCTAAAGCAGTGTTCTCTGACCCCAATGGCCTGGTTCGGGGAACAAGTGAGGCAGAATGAAAAGCATTTTCAATTGTTGTTTTACACAACAAGCAATGTTGGCTTTCAATCCTGTTGTCTTGGTCCCAACCTGAGAGAAAAGGCCCCAAATACCTACATTTATCTTTTAGAATTATGGGGGCAAATGCAGGGTTTTCAAACATTCAACCTGCAGGAAACCTTTTCCACATCCATCTGTCTGCCAAACAACTACTGAATGCTACAGAAGATTCTGGGTCAGATTCTGGGGCATGTATTCCATTGAAGAATGCTTTGTATGCAAGTTCAGTGTTTGAGAACAACATTGCACAGAATGCATTGGGGCTTCTCTATACCATTGCTGATCAAGGTTACCAAATCAAATTTTAGACAGTCTTCAGAGTATTTATGTTCCTCTTCCCTGTGTGCCGAAACTCACCTAAGCATGCACATGGAAGACGTGAAATGCCTGTTCAGAAACAGACCCAGGAGAGACGTCATCACACGCATACACCCCCCCCCAAGATGAGCCTATAGCAAGGCTAATTTCCTTCACAGTCACAAGCATTGAGAAAGTGGTAGTTGAGTGGGGAAGCCTCTTCCTTAGCCAAAACGAAGCTTCCAAGATGGTAGTGCCCAGATTTTTAAGGAGCTGCCCCAAGTGCTTTGTGACCCCCTGAAAATTGGTTCAAGACTCCCTTGGGGAGTCCTGACCCCCAGATTGGGAACTACTGGTGTAGTGATTCTGGGGTTGAACTTTGACCTGAAGATCCAGGTTCAAATTCCTCCTCAGCCTTGAAGCTTCCTGGGTGACTTTGGGCTAGACACTCTCTCACCTTAATCTACCTCACAGGGTTGTTGAGAGAACAAGAGCAGGGAAGGAACCATGTAAACTGCCTTGAACCCCTTGGAGGAAAAATGGCATAAAGAAGTGAAAAATAAAAATAAATACTCTAAGCAACGCACTTCTGTGCATTGCAAGAGAAGATCCATAGTGTGGGTAAGCTGACTTTCAGGGAAGCGTGTCCATCATGACTTATTTTCTAAATCAACCATCCTTAACTAATTTCCCAGAAATCTCTAGGCCGACCATCTACCCACAAGCCCTTCCACACAGCAACCTATCAGCTGCAGAGAACCAAATGTCTGGAACAGAAAAGAGATACAGGCACCATCAAAGCCAGTTGAATTAACTACAGGGGACACGTAAGCGCCAATCATTGTCTTTGGACTGCTACTCGTGGATTTTTGTGCACCTAAATTGGCTGACAAAGGAAGCAGCTGATGTAGCAAAATGTAACTAGCTTTTAGGATTGGCTATTGAGTTGAATCAGAAGCGCCTCAGTGGAGGAAGGCCCTGCTGCTGCAGCATCGCTCCCAAGCTTCCCAGTACAGGCTGGACATGGCTTTTCTCATTCACCACCACCTGAGCCTCCCCACTAAGCAGATGAACAGACGTGTACCTGTTCTTCAAAGTCAGACACTGGAGGGCAGGCACAGTATCCTGCCCGCAGCATCAATGGATGCTCCAGAGGAAATACATGAGATGCCAGAGGGGGACTGAGGAACGGAAGCGGTTGCTTCCAAGTTCATTAGGAGCACTTCACTCAAGCCATATTAAAAGGAAACATCCCAAAGGCAAATACTGCTAAACAATTTCCCCATTTAACTTTATTTTTCCTTTTGCCAACCTGAAAAATGAAATGCAAAAAAAGGTTGAAGGGCAAAAGTGGGGGCGACAACAGCAAGGAACAATCAGCAAACCACAAAGAGAGAAGTTGCTACTGAAACACTATCACACTGCAGTTGGGGTAAATTCTCGTCACATGTTTTCCTGAAAGCAGGATGGGTCTAAGCAGCATTCCTGTGCTTGCAAAAACTTGCTCTTCTAAAACTGGATTTTTGGACAAGACGGGACTCCGATCTTGAGCCTGGGTTACTCTCTGCACATTTGTGGCACACAAAATCAAACAGCAGCACAGGAATTGTTGGCAAGGCCAGCCTGACCTGCCAACCAGAAGGATGGGGAAGAAGGTTGGCTTATGCCAACCATAAGCAAATCCACAGGCAGGGAGAGATCTGTCCTGTTGGTTCACTCCACTGCTTGGGTCTAGATTGATAAGAACGTTAATAGGGAGCCTATTAAATAGTTTCCTGGCATGGGGGGTCATTTTCTGCTGTTAGCCTGGCAACCCCGACAGCCTCTGGGAGATGATTCTGGTGATTGATACAACAGCACTTCACATGCAAAAGCCCACCTGGATCTGAGAGGTGATGGGGGCTAGAACAGCTGTGAAGGAAGCCTGATGACACAACTTCCTGTTCCAATCACAATCGGGTGGGTGGGAATTTTAGAACCACAGATAAGTGAAGCGTGAATCTGGGGGCTGTATTCTTATCCTCTCCCAGGTTTTGTAAAAACGAAAGTTAAACAGTCAACAACTCATTGTAAATGAATTAAAGAAACACAGAATTAGCCAGGCCTTGGGAATTTGCTTTGGCACGGGAAAGTCGGGGTATAAATTCTTCAAATAAATAATTGAAGGAAATGCCAACAATATCAGAAAGCTAAGCAGCATCTACTCAGAAAATTCAAGTGCAGAAAGCGAGCTTCAACGAAAGGACCACGTTTGTTACGTCACATAGGCCACATTTCCAAATGTCTGCCCAACTTTCCTAGGCATGAAAAAACCAGCTTCCCTTGCTGCGCACGTGTGAGGCACCGCTTCACTTGGCCTGGTTTGAGGAGAGCCAGGTGCACCAACTTCCCTTACACTACAAGTGCTCACAAATCCCTCCCTTAATCTCCTGAGTTTACATTGCTGTTTTGAGCTGGGGCAAGCGGCAACGTGAAAATGCTCCTAGAACCTCAACACAAATGTTTCTTTAATCCTATGAAAGCCACAAGACAGGCCTAGCGGAATGAGCAGGAAACTGAGCTCAGGAACTCTCCGTGACCTTGCCTGCACTGTCGCTTTTGGCTCCGGCATGGTGGTCACAAGGTCAGGCCGAGACCGGGTAGAGTGGCAACATCTGACCGGTAGGGCCATTTTCATATGTATCAGTGAGACCCATCTGTGTTCTGTGGCTTGTGATGTTGACGATGCTTTGATCGTTCCAGCTTGATACAGATCTCTGGGACTGCAGAGAGGTTACACAACTCTTTGCAAGGCGTTCTACTCCCAAATTTGGACAACTCAATGGCCAAGCATGATACTTACTGAGTGCTTTTAATTTTAAAGGGGTTGGAAGGGTGGGAAAATTGGTGGAACAATGGGGAGGGAGTGAAAGAGGGTGAGAGGCTAGTTACAGATGGCTCAAGGTGTCACCAAACACTCTTACAGAACACCAAGAAACAGGTTTGTTAACATGTGTTGGAAGTAAATGTAGGGCTTGAAGGACTATCATTAGCCTGGCCCCTGGGAAAATGTAAACACACTGTCTGAAATTAAATCTTTGATTTTGCCCACCGCAGTCAGTTGCTGGCATGTCAGGCTGTAGCTGAGACCCTGCTCTGAGTGCCAAGTCAAATACTAAAGAAGAAGAGGAAGAAGAAGAGAAAGGACACTCTTTTTGTTCAATCATATTAACACAGAGAAAAAGGGGGAAAGTAGGAGAGGTCCCCAAATCTGAGATTTAAACATGCACACACAGAACATTTTTCATTCGGCCACTCTATGCTTGCTTAAGAGTTAAACAAACAAACAAGCAATATCACACATTCTTTTCAAGTCATATTAAAAAGACCAGGAAAAGACCAGATGAAGATACTGATCTTAGTACTTCATGGATAGTATCAGCACTGATATTAGCAAATGGTCTGATTCTCAAGAGCAATATTAAGATAATGACACTAAATACTAAAAATATTGAACAAGTTCAGGAATCATTTGGTAGACCAATGGCTGCCCACGAATAGACATCAACGTGTACTTATTTATTGCTCCTCTTTCTATAGGGCATTGGCAGGGCAGCGGCTGTAGATCGAATTTTGTTTCTTTGGGCAACACTCTTTGTTTCTCTTTAAAGGACAACTCCTAGTCAGTACTAGATAATCCGATGCTTTAATTAAGAAAAATCCACTGGTGATCAATAGTTGGCCTAAATAATTAGGTGTGTATCTTAGAATTATTGTGCTTCTTATAGACTTACAGTACTTCTGCAAATATTCCCTCTTGGCTTGGGATGTGGTGAGTGTCCATAATATTTTACTTGAAGAATTTATACCCCGCCTTTCCCATGCTGAACCAAATGCCCAAGGCGCTTACATGAGCAGGCTAGTCTAAACCACCATTTTTTTCAATGGGGTTTTTACAAATCTACTGTATTCTTGTGATCTGCCAATCCTCAGGCCCAGATGTTGCCTTCACAGTGTGGTTCTCTCCTTTGGCTGCCTGCCATCAAGCCTCAGCAGGCAATCACAGGTCAAGCCTGGACAGGTCCTCAAGGTCGTATTCCCTTCTTTGCCGGCTGGCCTCCTCACACACTCCACCATAACTCTCACTTGCGGTGAGCTAATCAGCTCCACAGCGACTCTGTTCTGCAACCACAGGTACTGCAACTTGTCACAGCCTGGCATTCGTCTCCCATCCAAAAGCAGACCACAGATTTTCCTGCTTAGCTTCAGGCAGTACCAGAGCTCAACCATCAGTCCACACCTCCTGCCTATAAAGGAAGACTTCCACAACTGCAGGATCCTTACTGAGAAATCCTGCCTATATGGCTTTGTCCAAATCTGTCACATCCCACAATGCTTAAGATCAGGCCATTTGCTAGTATCAGTTATCTGCTGATACTGTCCCTGAAGTACTAAGATCAGTAGCTTCTTCTGGTCTTCTTGGGAGTTTGAGAATCGAGGTACGTGTGTGCGAAACGAAGGTGGCAGCGGCACGATTGCACAGCTGCCAGGAACAGGAGGGGTTCCTTCCACTTACCTGAGTGAGCCCCAGCCTCCTGAGGATGTGGGGTGCCCTGAAGACACCCAAGCCTCTAAAAATGTAAAAAAAATCCAGTCGGGCCACACTTCTTGTTTTTGATCACAAACCAGGAAGTGGATTCTGATTCCTTTTAATAACATTTTTAGAGGTGGTCTGCAGGGCTCTCCACACCTCCAAGAGGGCAGGGCTTGCTCAGGTAAGTGGAAAACACCCCCTCCTGTGCATGGCAGCAGCACGATCCTGCCTTTCCCTCCCTCTGCACCTTAAAAGGACAGAGGCAGAGCTTGTCAGGCTGGGGTAACACGGCACCGCAGTTAGTGATCCTCTGGGTTATACTGTTACCATCCTCAAGGCACCCCAGCTATTCAATCAATATCAGCATCTTCAACTGTGCAAAGAGGGAAGTAGGAAGCAAGCACTGAAGCCTTGATGTAAATACAACCCAATGGTCCTAGATGTCTGAGGAGAAGTGCTGCTACCATTGGCATCAGCAAAAAAACTCCCATCAGTTCATTCAGATGAGCCTTAAATCCTGAGGGCACAAATAATGCATCAAACAAAAGGGTAACAAATCTCGTGTCGTAGGGAGAGCTGATGGTTCCAGGCTACTATTCCTTAAATAACTGAAGTGCGGTCGGGAGACATGAGCGTTACTGAATATACAGCTGAACTGTGGAATCATTCAAGATGTTGAGAATTTGTTGAAAAGAACAGCAAGAATTAAGCATATCAAAGATGAGTAAATTCTCTCTCCTGCACACACACTTTTGTATGAAGGGGTTTGAGCAAGATTTACCCATAAAAAAATTGCCACTGGCTCCACCTGACAAACAGCCGAATATTTTTTCCCCACCTGCATTCTTCTCTATAATCCTGGTCATAGTCAAAAAAAGAAGGGAGGATATAAGTAAGGATGTTCTTAATAGTGAAAGCTCATTCTGCTAAGAATTCATAATATTCTTTCCAAAACAAAGCGTTTAAGTAACTGACACATCATCTTCCTTTAGTTTGATTTCTTTAAAAAAAAATGGAATTCCAGTCTCCTCTCCCATTTATTTATACTGAACTGTAATACAACTATGTATGGTTAAGAAATATCTTCCATGTTGGCTGCCCTCTAGGAGTGACTTGCATTCCAGTTCTCAAGATAATTTCAACCATCTGATGGAATATTCTCTCTCTGTCTCCCTCCCACACACCTCTCCAGGGGCAATAAGTGAAAATGAAATGAACCTGACCCTTCAGCATACATTTTTCCAGGCACCCTCTTTCATGCAACAGAGTCATAAGGCCCAATCCTACCCAACCTTCCAGTACCAATGCAGCCGCAATGCAGCCCCAAGGTAAAAAGGAAGAAATATTCCCTTACCTTGAGGAATCCCCCACGACTGCTCCCTGCAGGATGCAGTATTCGCCCTACTGGCATGGGAAAGATGGATAGGTTTTGGGCCACAATCTGCTAAATGATAAGAATGACCCAACTTCCACAGCCCTCACAATGGCCTGTGTACTACAAGCCGTTATCCTGGAGTCATTTTCAACGTACCACAACGCTTTTATGCTGGATGGCCAACTTCCCCAGGTAACTACCATTCCTCTGGGATCCTTCTATGGATATTGTTTAACAACTTTTTGTTTCCCCAGATATGTTTGAATTGCCGGCTGCTTTGAAGCACAGGTGTGTTTCCTCCCATAACGTAGCATTAGGCTGTTTAAATTTCTAATGGTGGTTTGTTTAGACGGTATTTTAAATGATTAGATACTCAGAGTAACAATTTTCAATGTTTTTCTTCTCATGGCACTCTGTCTCCTCACCTCTCGTGATATAACTTGCAGTTTCTGGGAGATTCTTCCGGTTTCTGTGGCTGTTTTTAGGATAACTGTCTGCAGTAACAAATTGTCTGAGCAGAGCTGGCGAAGGAAGAGGGACAGACTCTTCTCAACTGTCTGTAGTAACAGTTGTCCTAGAAACAGAGCCGCAGAAACCAGAATAGTTTTTCAGCAATTTTCAACTGCTGTGCTCCAAACGTCCGTGGCACACTGCCAAAGCCCTCTTCCCCTGCTGCAGTTTCAAGTTATTTTGCACACCTGCCCACATGCTATGTGCTTTCAGAAAGGTACACACCTATGTACTTTTCACGGTACACCAATGTGCCGCAGCAGATCAGTTGAAAATCGCGGTTGTAGAGGATAGACTTGTAAATAGCTGTCACCCTTGACAGCCAAATGGAACCTCTCTGTTCAGAGATACTTAATTTTCCATGACCACGTGCTCAAGACAAACAACATATTTCCAGCACTTGAACTATGGACATGCAAATGTCCAGGGTCATCTGTCTGGCCTGGAAAGAGACTCTGGGAAAAGATGTATTTGGAATGATCCGGAAAGGAATTCTTATTTATTTAAAAGGTTTTTACCCCACACTTTCCCCTCCCATTCGGGAAGCACTCAAGGCAGCTTACAATAAAAGTAAAATAAATGAAAGACATTCACTTTAAACAAACACACAAAACTCAGCAGCAGCAATGGCTGCACTATGAGGGCAACAGAAGCCAAGAAATAGCAGCAGTAAATCATGAGTAAATCATAAAAGTTAGGTGAAATAAGTTACATTAAAAGGTACATCACAACAAGCTGTTCAATGCTAAACCTCCAAATAGATGCACTCCAAAACTGCTGATGAGTGGAGACCAGCAGAGGTTAAACACAAAAGGACTGGGGAAAAGTGTTTACTCATATAAGGGACATGGCTACAACACTGAAGGAAAATATGATAATACTAAATTGGTAGCAAGATTTTTTTTAAACCCAGCGTAAGGAAAAAAAAAAAGATTGTAACTAGTGTGTAAACAGGCTAATAATGCAAATTTTATGCAGAAACTGCTAACTTGATTTCTGCTGTTGAATTCAGAGATAAAGGGGTTACATTTCAGTTGTTGTTGGGGCTCAAACATGATGCTCATCATCTACCTGGCCCTCATGGGTTCATTTTTTATAAATATAAATAACAGCAATAAAGGGGGCAGGAATTGAGACAGGGCTATTTTTTAGTTTTTAATTCTATGAACATGCTAAGGTCCTGATGAAAATGCTACTACTTGCAGTGAGGTTCAAGCATGGTTCCAGCACAGGGGTGAAAGGGGTAAAAAAAAAAAATCACCGTGCCTCAGTTTGACTGCCCTGATTGCCTCTTCTTCCCATGGCCATAAGAGAGCAATTTATTTGTGATGGATTTTATGATGCTTCCCAATGCTTGGCAGGTGGAGTCTGGAAAGGCATATTTGCTGCTTGGCATATTGGATGTCGGAAGGGAAGTCAGATTGGAATACTGGGCTGAAATGAATAAGGTGCTGTTCACCAGGGACAAACACAAAGTTCTGCACTTAAGCAAAAATAACCAATGATGCAGGGATAGAAAGGGAGATACCTGGCTTGGCAGCACAAGCTTAAGAGTTTTAATGGTTCACAGGAGTCATGAGCAGTGGTGTCATTCAAACGATTTAGGAACAGGAACTCACTTTTATTTTTAGAGTAAATATTTTAAAGTTTATTCTTTAAGTTATGAGACAATGAAAGGAGTTACATAGGATTGTTGGGAACACAAAGGGATACACATAAGGTGTGTGGAGGGTTACAAACATGTCTAAAAATAATCTCTAGATATATGTATAAAAAGGAATTCTACAATTCTAAGCTTACTGTATCTTAATTAAATCTTAATTAAATCAATCCATTCGTTCAGGTGCCCATCATTGGTGTATATTCTCTCATATATATTATTGCTTAGATGGCTTTTATTTCTCCCTATAAATGTTAGTTTTTGGTGTATTTGTATGGATTATATAGATAAGAAAGATGAATTAATTTAGCAAATGTACAATTTTGAGAGATTTGAGAGAACAGGAACTCACTTTTGATTGGCACTTGTCGGGAACCCGGAACCAGCCACGGAGCCCGTTAGGATCCGGAACACCTGTTCTGGTCCGTTCCCCCTGAATGACATCACTGGTCATGAGTCATAAATGTGATGCGGCTGCAAAGAAGGCTAACACTATTGCAGCCTGCATTAGCAGAACTAAGTAGTGAGCGGTAGTGGTTCCGTTTTCTCCACACTGGTCCAATTCTGGACACTTCACTTTAGGAAAGGTGTGGCCAAACTTGAGCAGGTTCAGAAAAGAGCAATGGGATGATCAGAGGGTTGGAAAACAAGCTCTGTGAAGAAAGGTTGAGGAAACTTGGCTTGATTAGCCTGGAGAAGAGAAGGCTGAGAGGGGATATGATAGCACTGTAGGATTTAAATATCTGTAGGATTGTCATATGAAAGAAGGAACAATTTTTTTTTCACACTCTGTGAGAGTAGAACTAGATGCAAGGGAGGAGATTTCAGGTGGGCATCAGGAAGAAATTCTTAATGGTAAGAATAGTTCCGAAGTGGAACAGATTGCCGAGGGAGCTGATGGATTCTCCCCTACTGGAGACGCTCAAGCAGAGGCTTGACAGGCACCTGCTGGAGATGCTCCAGGAGGCTTTCCTGCTACAGGCAAAAGGTTGTACTAGATGACCTCGTGGTTCCCATCTAATTCTATGATTCTAAGGCTGCAATCCTATGCACACTTACCTGGAAGTAAGACCCATTGACTATAATGGAACTTACTTCTAAATAGATATGCACAGGATTGTGCTTTTAGTCTCCCAATAGGCATCCTAACCTGCTCTAACCTTGTTGTATTCTGAGAACTGCAACCATTCTAGCTGCCCTGTTCCAACTGAAGCATCCAAACCTCTACAAATAAAAGCAGCTTTAAAAAGCAAACAGAAGTGCAGACTCTTTTGGGGGAAGCCAACCATGCAAAGAACATGTTGAACTGTATAATGCCCAGGCCAGGGGGGAGGAAAAGAACCAGGGGAAACAAAAATCCATTATTTAAAAACCTGAATTTTTTTCTCTCCGCATTATTACTTTGCTAAACACCAGTCAGTCAGAGCGTTTCAAGCTCCTGAGACACAGCTACAGAATTCGTAAGGGGGCATAACTGAACACGGCAAACTCTGCTTGCAACTGACACATTGCTCTGCCAAGCTTTTGTCATTAAAACGAGGAGGACTGGCCAAAGGGCAAGGATGTGCATGTCAAAAAAAAAAAAAAGAGAGAGAATTGCAAAGGCTTCAGTTCTCTTTTTCAAGTAGGCTCCCCGAAGTTGGCAGGAGTTGCTCCCAAGTATCAAGGCACATTCAGTGTTTATTCCAATTCATTTTGTTGTCAGGAAACAGACAGTATTTTATTAGAGGAAGCTGAATGTCAAAGTCAACAGGGAAAAATTTGCTTTGACTGGCTGTGGTGGGTCCTGAACTCTGAGATTACACACAAAAAGCAACTATTATTGGGAATGTTTCATTGTTCTCATTTATTTAAAATGTTTGTACCCTGATCTTCCCCTCCTGTTGTTTCACTAGCCTGCTTAGAAAATACACGAGGGTGGGTAGTTCTATCATAATATTTGGTGTGCAAGTTCATTCCTTCAGAACAGAACTACTGAAAGCTTAGTCCATTAATTTGTACCCAGTGGTACAGCGCAAAGGTAGTTTACATTCAGTGCATTAAAACATGCATTATGACAATTGTTAGAGAGGCTTCAAATATACTTTTTAGTACAGCGATCACTTACCAAAAATGTATCTCAAGTGCTTCATTTTAGTATCTGCTTTCCAGCCATTTATCAGCTAATTACAATGATTAATAAGTAATTGAAACCAGGTGATGCTACATTAGTAGTTTTAAAAATGGTTTACCCTTCCTACTAGTATTGCAATGGATTAATGATTACGATAAAACGCAGCTTGACTTGAAGGAGAGTTCTTGGCCAACGTGAATGTTTATACTGCCATGGAAATTATTGTAATGCAAATTTTTAGAATGAGATCGGCTTTGCTTCAAAGCTAAACACTGAAAACTGTTCTTAAATGGAAGGCAATCGTGAACCACTACAAGGCATTCTGCAGGAAGTTGGAGTTGCGTGCAGTTGGAAACGCTTTACCCTCAGCCTGTTTTAGGACAATTTGCAACAACTGAGTCACCATGAGGATGTTATATTATCAGACAGCCTCTTGCCAAAGTGCTTGAGTTTAAACTGAAGGATGTTTTCCACCAGGAAAAAGAGACTTATTTGTGTACAAGAGCTGCTTGCCAATTATAACTGCCTGGAGGAGATGGGTGTTAAGCAGTGTGACACTGATAGTGTGAATGAGCTCCCTTCCCCTTCAAAGGATAGACAAAGAAGTTGGGAGTGGCCGATCTCTCCCCTCCCAACACACATTGCCACATTACCTAAGCTGCCATGGCAGAAAAGGGAGACAAGGCAGGCTGATCAGCCAGCCAGCTTTTCTTTCTAATGCCATAAATATGAAGAGCAAGAGAAAGCCTGGATAAATAATAAATAAAAAGCAGCACAGGCAGCATAAAGGACAGGTAAAGGTGTCATGGAGAAGAGGAAGCGCTGGGTGCCATCAACCCATTCTTTGAACTAGCAGGTAGCTAGAGGTGAAGATCTCCTTTTGGGAAGGTAGACCCCTCGCCCAGCCAAGGCAGAACTGGGAGAAGGAAATCCCGTTTTCCAGAGTGCTACCCCCAACTCCAGAGGGAGCAGAGCAGAAGCAGAAACCAATGGGATGCAGGCCAGTTGCTGCTGCAGCAAGAACATCAATGACCAGAGAGGGCAGAATCAAATTCGACTTACATTCTTTCCCACACTTAAAAAAGAGGCAAGCCAGGCTACAACTGTATGTGCATTTACCTGAGGGTAAGCCCACTACAGTCAGAGGGACTTTCAGAGTCAACATGAGCTTAAGATAAAGATAAGGTACATAAAGGAAGAAAAGGCATATTTTTTTCTTTAGATATATACTAGGTCTTCATTACCTGGCGTTGCACAGGTATTTATTTATCCCAAGCTTCTATTAGACAGGAAAAGGAATGAATTCTATTGTAATTTTATGTATAGGTAATTAAACGTACAGTATAAAAAATATAAAGTAAAATCTTTTACAAATTCACTATAATATTAATTTAACTCAAACCCTGATTATAAACAACATTTTTAGTTTCACCTCCAGGAGCAAGAATACATAAATGCTTGGGTGAACCCACCCTTGAGCAAGCAACATAAAGTTGTCTGTGGGAGAAACATGGCAATCTCAAATCCACTCTGCAGTACTTAATAGACTGCCCCTGTGACTTGTTGATCGTGATCGAGAATGCAAGTCTCACTGGAAATTGCAATCTCTGAAAGTTAAAAGGGAGATCCGTCGGAATGAGTGTGATCTGTGGGATAAAAACTGTTTCACCCTCTCCCTTTCCTGTTAAGACAGTTGCTTCAATTACATTACCCAGCATCTTCTCGACACATAGCCTTGTGCCATTGCAAAGTTTTGGCGGGTCAAGGTTCTGTAGTAAAATAATTGGAGATCCCAAAGTTCTATTCGTTTTATTCGACTACACTTGGGCTTAAATGTCATTGGGACTGTCCCCAATCAGCTTAGTGACCCCGAAAACTATGGATTTGACACTAATGTCAGTCATTTTGGATATTTTATTGTTCATTCCTTCTTACCCCCCATGCCAAGGGGGGGCGAACGTGGACCTAAACGGCATCGGGGGTGTCGCCGTTCGTCACCCCGGAAACTATGGATTTGACACCAATATCGGCCGTTTTCGATCATTTTTATGTGGCACCCCCTTCGCACCCCCACCCCTGGGGGTACTAGGGGGTCTTACCCCCACAGTATTTGTTGCCAGATTGCAAGGCACATGCGTACCAAGTTTGGTGTAAATCGCTCCAGGCATTCCAGAGTTATGCTGGAACATACACACTTGTCACCCCTTCTCACCCCCCATGCCGAGGGGGGCCGAACGTGGACTTAAACGGCATCAGGGGTGTCGCCGTTCGTCACCCCGGAAACTATGGATTCGACACCAATATCGGCCGTTTTCAATCATTTTTACATGGCACCCCCTTCGCACCCCCACTCCCAGGGGTGCTAGGGGTGTTTTACCCCCACAGTATTTGTCACCAGATCGCAAGGCACATGTGTACCAATCGCTCCAGGCGTGTCAATCGCTCCAGGCGTTCCAGAGCCTATGTGGAACATATGCGCACACAAACACCCGATTATACAGTATATATATAGATTGCCCTGTCTTCATAGCAATTACTAATCCTTGATCCTTTTTGTTCCAACACACACACACACACACACACACACACACACACGCGCGCGCCTATGGGAATGAGAAAAGGCCAACTGCCTCATAAAACAGAGATATTATTCCATAATAATTCATTTACTTGCTGTTGAATACACATGGATTAATTTTTAAGAATTTAAATTATAATTTAAAGAGACAGAACACAATCCATCTGTTTCAACAGAGTTTGCATAGATAAGCTTCCTAGAAAAGTCCAGCTCACAGATCTCTCATTCTTTTCAATGGTGATCAGGAGCAAAACCCTCCAGCTGGATTGTGCCCAGTGCATTTAAGTCCAAGTAACTGACCAGGATACCAAACCTAAATTAAACAGGTGACTATATTCCAAGCCATCAAAGACAGCAGCTGTCTGGTATCACATAAACATCCTGGTAGTTTGACCAGAGAGTTAATTTCTTTCAGAGTATGCATGCAAACATATATCTTAAATTAACGTAACTGCATAACTAAGTTGCAGTAGTCTGCTCCGACAGTCCTAATGATGGATGCTCCCTCTGGTTTCTGAACAACTCCACATGACCAGTGCAGATGTAACACTGGCTTCCTGCTAACTGCTGCTGACAAATTGGAAATGTGCCTTGGGAGCATGCAACCTCCCCACAACGTTCACACTTATGGCTAAGCTGGATTTCCATAAAGCAGGATATGAAACCCTGAACTGAGAGGGCGCACGGCTTCCTGAGGTTAACTCCTGCAGTTAATATCGTACATCTGCATATCGTCAAGGTGAACTTCAAAATTGGACACAAAGTTGTACACTAACAAAGAATCTACCTAAAAACTGCTCTTTGGCTAGACCAGGGGAGTTACACTCAATTCACTCAGTGGGCCGAATAGCCAGGTGCAAGGGATTGGCAACAAGATGCAGGCATATTGTTGTCTTGTGTGCTCCCTGAGGCATTTGGTGGGCCACTGTGAGATACAATGAGTTGGACCAGATGGGCTGATCCAGAAGCCATTTATTAACTCTGCTGAGGATCGGAAGTGATGTAATTAAGCAGATCATGGCCAGAAATAAGCACTTTTTTCCCATGTAGGAACTCATTAACTGCAAAAAGAAAATATGCAAATCTTGATCCCATTTTCAAGATGTGGGAGAGTCCAATTATCATGTGGGCTGCCCTTTCTGCAGTGATACCCAGCACAGTTCAGCAGCAGAGATCAGCTGAGGGTGGTGCTGGGAGAGGCTGAAGACCAGACAGAGCTTCTGGGGGTCACATCTGATGTTTGGTACCCTTGGGCTAAACAGTATTAGCAGTTTTATGGCTCTATTAAAAATGTTTAATATTAAATTATTGGGCTCTTCCTAATATTTCTAGCCTGTTGTTCCTAGACCATGGTTCCTTATTTTGTGACCTCTGGCACACAGCTTCCAGTTTCACCTCCATGCATTTCTAAATATCAGTGCCCTCATATGGGGGGAAAGGCAGGGTATAAATATTAAATACATAAAAATTTCTGAACTGTCTGAATCCTGGTACACATGACTCTGGGAAGGTGATTGATAGGTTAGAAATTCCTAATATGGCATTTACCAACATATTGAAAAGCAGGTAAGTAGTGACAGAACCAGGGAGTTGATTACAAGCAAAATGCAGCCATAGTTCCAGGTTTGTTCATGCTGGAATTTTACTGATCCTGCTCAAAGGCAAAGGATCTTAACTGTCTATTTGCTTCTGGCTTTACTTGCGGAACTTGGACAACTATATTAATACGATACTTTACGGTTTGGGGACCAGGGTATTTAAGGGTGTTTCCATACAATCTTGCTCATCCTCTCAGGTCATCAGAGGGGGCCCTTTGGATTGTGCTGCCACCAGTAGAGATGAGGGGAGTGACAGCCAGAAATAGGGCCTCCTTAGTGGTGGCTCCTAGTTTATGGAATTCCCTCCCCCGGAACTAAGAATGACTCTCTGGAGAACTTTCAGTGGATTCTTAAGACCTCTTTATCTAGGAAGGGGTTTGAAACGGTGGGCTAGTGTTGTTGTTTTTTAAATGAGATGGGTTTTTTTAATAGTTGTGTGATCTTTAACAGGTAGTGTAAACATTTATGATGCATCCTCTGAGCTACTTGATAATGACGAATGATAATTTCTTTCCAAAACCAACCCTGGCCTACTGGAACAACTGCTGTGCAAGAGTGGCACTTACCCTTCTCTGTTCTCTGATATATTCCATTAGCTCTTCTCTTGTTTGTTCCACAGCTTCTTCTATGGCTTTTTTACTTTTCTTTTGCTCTTCTATTATTGCTGTTTGTATAATTGCCTATTAAAAAATGATAAGACATTGTAAACATTGCAGGAACTAGGAAAGCTACAGATATATTCCTTCTCATGTCACCAGAGAATTGTTTTGGACATCACTCTCTGGAGCAGTAATTTTCAACTGGTATGCACCAAAAGGTCAGTAGGTATGCCATGGGAGTTTGGAGCTCAGCGCTTGAAAATCGCTGAAAAACTTTTCTGGATTCTGTTAGCAGAAGAAAAGGGATAGACAATTCGTGACTACAGACAGGTGTCCTAGAAACAGAGCTGCAGAACCTGGAAGAGTCTCCTGGAAGTGACATCACAAGAGAAAGGCCTCAGAGTAGACCATAGTCAGTGTGCCATGAGAAGAAAAATGTTGAAAATTGTTGCACTGGAATCAATAGACTCTATGCCTCTCCCTTGACAGCAGGGGTAAGCAACCATTGGGCATACATGAGCTACTTAACAAAATGACTAACTGCTGAAGAGCTACTGTGATTCCCCCCCCCCCAATATTTAACTGTAGGAAAAAAAAAAACTGCCAGAGCAAGTGAGCAGGGCAGGTCATTGGGACATGCTTTGGAAGGTGGGAGAACGTCTAAGAAAGTTGCCCACCTATGACACTCCAGAGCACAGCAGGAGCCATCTTTCCCTTCCTTTCCCTCCACTCTTTCCCTGCTCCGCCTCTCACCATTGTGGAGAAATCGCTTCTCTCAGCACCCCCGTCTGGCCTTAGTCACAAGTCTCGTTCCGAGCAGCCATCTCACAAGAGCACATGCTGGATAGAAGCTTGCAAGCTGCAGGGTGGCAGCCAAAAAGGGTGGGCCTGGCATGCTCTGTGCTCTTGTGCCATCCTTTCTGGCTGCTTTGAGCCTAAAACGGCTGTGAGCTACTGGTAACCACCCCCATGACAGCCCCACATTGCCTACCCCTATGCTACAGTATGTAAAGTTTAAACACCACTTCTCTTTAAACTATGGACTGTATTCTGCAAATGTACCTTAACCCTGCTCAATAAAGTAAGGGAGGGAAATTTTTTTCAAAAAGATGAAAGGCCCTTGATTCCTACGAATACTTGAACCTTGAGCTCAGTGAGTCCCACTTAGGACTCAATAAACTGAATCCATTAAGCAAACTGTGTCTACTACTTAAAAAGTCATAATGACTAAGTTTCCATCTTTTCATACACTCATAGCACAATTGCATGCATGTCTACTTACAAGTCCCATTAAATTCAGTGAGACTCACACCCAGGGAAGTATGCACAGGGAGGCTTATAGCCCAAGGGCACAATCCCAACCAACTTCCCAGCACTGACATATCTGGGCCAATGGGGCATGTGCTGCATCCCACAGTGGAGTAGTAGTCATCAAGGTCTCAAGGTAAGGGAATGTTTGTGACCTCGGAGTTCATTCCCTTACCTGGATTGGAAAGTTGGTTAGGATGCGCACTCCTCTTACAGGAAATCTCTCTTAATTGTTTCTTAATAAGGAAATAGAAATCCCAACACTCCCGGTTATGCCAGGAATCCAACATACCGTAAATGTGGTGTTGCCAAACTGTTTATCTGAAGCCAAATGTTCGAAGCTAAATCACCTGTGGGTTATATAGGCCACAATTCTACGCCAGCTTTTTTTTTGAAAAAAATTAACAAATAGCTTTTTTTTTTTTGCAACACATGGTTATTACATCATTATTGGTTTAAGAATTGCATGCTGTTTTACAGTCACATTAGAAATTAGAGGTTTCTTGTTCTGGAAAGATCCACAATTAACTGTAACCATATGTAATTTAAGGACTCATCAAAAGATATATCTTCAAATATCACGTTATCTCAAGTTCCACCTTATTAAAATTTGAGCCAGATCCCAATTTTATCTGAAGTTCTAGGCACAGGCGAAAGTATATACAGCTGTGTAGTTTGGAAGAACTGGTGTCACCATAACTATGGTCACACTTTTTAAAATTAGAATATTTATATACCGCCTGCCTCTAGATTCAAGGCATTTTTATATAGGGAGGTTGAACATAAATTCATTTTTCAAGAACATTTTTACATGTACCATTCCATGAGCCAATCTCATAAAACCTCAATTTCTCCTGGCATTTTGCTTCATAGTGCAATCTTCATGCCGGCTCTGGTGCTTTCCAAGCTTTCAAAGGCAGCTGCACCAAGCTTTAGACCGGCTTCTCAAGGCTTCTCAAGGAGGTTATCTTTCTCCTTTTTTTGTCAGCTGACTCCTCCACATAGACATGTCAGCGGCCTCTCGTTTTCCCATCCGAGCAACTGACCTTGCTTCGATTTTCAGGCAAGGCAACATCTCAACCTCCTGACCACACTTTCTACAGTGATCTGAATGACTGCATCAGCCTTTTCTAAACTTCCATGATCATCCAAAGTGCACCCACCACAGGAGCCGACCACATGTAGAGGCAAGTGTTCTCATAAACACTAGCTCTGCTGGTAGTGGAACTCCTTCACACTCCTGAGGTACACCTGGGTGGGCTACTTATGCAACGAATTGAGCCTAGATGTTGCAGCAATCAATTGATAGTTGATACATTGTGGGTGGACCACAATCAGCGATGGGATCTACAAATGAACAAGGGGAATGCTGGGCGGGACTTACGCGGGGCTTCTGCGTGATTGGCTGCCCGCCTGTTCCGCAGCTGTCCTGGCCTGGGGGGGCTGCCCCCGGTTAGCGCCCCCCCCCGCTGCTCGCCCAGGCTCCCGGCGCAACCCTCACCTGTCCCCTGCGGCAAGCAGGAGCCCCCCCCCGAGGCCAGGGCAGCTGCAGAACGCTACGGACGGGCTGCCACTCAAGCGGAAGTCCCGCCTACGTCCCGCCCAGCATTCCCCTTGTTCATTTGTAGATCCCATCGCTGACCACAATGATGGATAAAGTCTAGTAAAGCTAATAACAAGGCAACCTGTTGAGACACTCTTAGGCTGAAGTGGATTTCTTGAGGAATGTCCAAAAAAAAAAAAAAAAGCACTAGAGATGCTATGAAAATTATACTGAACATTTAATGGATATTTATTACAGTGTAATATCAGAAAATCATGTATTAAAGTGTTACAATATGCAACTTTGCCTGGGGTTTTATTTTTTTTCTGATGTCAGGAACAAATAAAATTTCTGTCCATTACTTTTTGCATTTCCAGCAGAGCTTTGTCCTAAACTGACCTGTACAATCACTGGCATTGCCTCATTTACAAAGTGAACTGGAAATTCAATTATGGAATCTGGTTTCAGATCTCATTAAGATACAAGTCCATGTAAATTCTGAGCATAGATACAAGATACAATTTTCGGGCACAGCTATCTGCGCAACCTGAAAAACACTCAAAAGATCCCAGAAATTAGAAGTGCTGGGAACAAAGTTAAGCTGACAATTGAGTTACAGAGAGAAGAGGTTAGCAGCATACAAAGCCTCAGAGGTAGAAGCAAATTACCAGTGAGAGGGAGAAGCAATTTATCTCAGAAACACAGCCACCAGCTATTACTTATGTAGAAAAAGTGATCAAACTACCAAATGATGGTTGTGGTCCATGCACTTCCAATGATCAGAAAAAGAAGGGCGAAAAAGGTTCTTTTTAAATGGCTATCAGTTCAGCAAAAATGACTCAGTGTTATTAAAAGTAACTCAGTCAATTGCAGCCATCATCTCACATTTCCAAAAAAGGTGGCAGGAGAGATGGTCTGGAGGTTGAGTTTACAATTTTTGCTTGTGCTTCAACAAGTATGAAAATTGAAAATTTAAGTGGCCCCCGCCATAAAAGCAGCAATGACGTTGCACAGCGTTGTGTATTATGCACCTACACGCCCGAGTCTTTCAGCTCAACACTCTGCTATCTGGTCCCATCGGTGCGTGCGCTCTCTCACTCTCCGCCCCTCCCTCTGTGCACCATCCTTTAGTGGCAAGGAGATGCCTGTAGTGAGGACAGGACAACCGCAAAGATGGGGGCAAGTGGGCAGACAGTGGATTGGCGTCACCTCAACAGGCACCCACATCCACCTGGTTGGGGGCTGCTGACTTGGACCTTAAAACTGTGGGTCACCTTGGGAGAACTTAAGCTCCAAAAGGTGTCACTATTTAAAAATATTAAACCAACAGCAAAGGCAGATTTATCTCAGGGCGGTGATGGTTGCTTTAGGAGCACACTCTTAGAGTCCTTCCTTCCCCCCACACCCCCGGGGCTCTTCCTTCCTTCCTTCCTTCCTTCCTTCCCTGCAGCATACCTAGATGGAAGATGGGAGAAGGGCTGCCCCATCAGGACAGGGCTGGTTGATGTTATAAATGCCTGTGCTCCAGGCACCTCTCCTGCTATTCCCTCAGGCCATGTGGTTCTTAAGTAGCCCATTGAAATATATTCACAATGGCTGCAATCCCAAGCACACCGACTACTCAGTCCCACTGAACTTCGCACAGCTGCAAACTCACTTACTTTCCACCGTTTGTCAGCAAATCTTCTCCCATCTTCTACACCTTTGAATTATGTAATCCATTTTTCTCCTTCCCCTTTAAAACACTATACCAAATACATTTAGTACATACACCCTCTCTCATGCATGCTGTACTATATTTAGCGCAGATTTCATTCTAAATAGGTGGGATAAACATTTTATATACACAAACAAATGCAAATGTGCACTGCGGCTGCTGAATGTACGTTTTTAGATCCTTTGCAGATGCCTGGCTGGACAAATGGTCTGAGTTTGGGGGGGAAAAAAAGTTCAAGCCGAAGGAGGAATTCTCAAAGGATATATTCTGAAAGCTACAATATATGAATTCGCCTTTGCGTTCAAAGGGCCACGTCAATATATAAGCACGATGCTAAAGATAGAACAAAAACAGTGGCAAGCTGCCAGCACAGCATGCAACATCCATACCAACGACGTTTCAGCCGGTGGCACAAAGAGTCCGAAGCCACGGAGGAAGCGCAAAAGTATGGCTGTAATCAGAACTCTACTTATTTTAGGAAGTTGTGCTTCTTTCATCTGCATTACATTCCAAAGAACTAAGAAGGCCGTGCAAAGGCCTTCCTGTGAATAAAATAGATCTCCTTTATAATTGCGCTGATCCACCTGGAAAACACATGTCCAAAATGGAAATCCCAGCATACCTCACACAAAGGAAACAAACAGTCTTTTGGACTGGCTTTCACCACACATCTGCTGCAGACGCTGCGCTAGAAAACATTCAACATTCCCCCTGGCAATCCAATATCATTTATCTCTGTCATATTGAGTTTACCGCAAGGAACAATATTTCCAACTTATTAAGTTACTTGGCAAACAAAAGAACAGACACCTCAAGCCACTGAAGCAGGAAATTTCATTAAATACGACAGCTGATGCGTGTGCTTTGGGGATGCTATAGTGCAATAATGGACTAGTACCCCAATCCTGGACACCTTTAACTGGGAAACTTTTGATTTAGTGGGCACCAAACCCTGGATCTGGTGCCCATGGAAATCCTTCCCCCATGTGACCAGAGCGTATCGTTCCGCAGGACAGCCTGATCTCTTTGCTGCCAACCTCCCCCAAACGCTGTGCTGTGACCCAGCATGCTACGAGCCTGGATTTCTGGACAAAGGTATCAGTCTGCTCCACGGAATGGTAAGCTCCACTCACGCTAGGATTCGTTTTTCGGTGGAGCAGGGGTCCATGGTTTGGAGTCTGCTGATTTAAATGCAGCTTTCTCCCCCACCCAGTTTGCTCTTCCCCTCTCCACCACCACCACTGCCTTACCTGGTCCAGCAGCAGAGCTGTGGCAGTGCCGCCCTCTTGCAGCAGTACCTGCAGAATGCTGATGGACTGCCGTGTGCTCCATCGATAGCCATTTTATGACAGCGGATATGACTTCCGCTGGCATAACAGGCTCTGCGCGGCAGCCCAACCCTGCATAGGACTGGCCTGTGAGTGTGGTAAATCAGAACATAGAACAAACCTGACTGCTCTCCCTTTGCTCTTGCATCGCAGCCTCAATTGCTTGAGCGATCTTTTCATGCTCTTTGTCTTGCTCTGCTTGCCATTCTCTCTTTTCTAGCGCATGAAGCTTTTCCAGGTTTTCTCTTTCTGCTTTCACGGCTGCATCAATGGCAGCTTGCATATTTTCTTTTTCAATCTGTAAGCAGAAGTGAAACCAACAAGAGTTACTGAGCAGTGGCAGAGTATCTGTCCAGGAAAGACGTTTGACTTTGCTATGCCAGGAGCCAGTGGCAATGGCCAGCACAGGCCTCGTTCAAGACGCACACAGGGCCACATCCAGCTGAGTCGGCAGCTGATTCCAGGCCAGGGGGACATTTCCCCAAAGGACTGCTATGAGAGAGTGAAGTTCTCCTCCCACTTAACGCTGTATAGACTTAAAGCAACTTTTGTACTCTGAGCTATCTATTCATTCTAAGTAGCAAAGACAAACCTCTAGACCAACTATTTTCAATCAATGTGCCGTGACACATTGGTCTGCCATGAAAGGCGTTTGGAGCACAGCATTGAAAATAGCAGAGAAACTCTTCCGGGTTCTGCAGCTGTATCCAGGGCTATTGCCTGTAGTAACAAAGTTTGTCCACTCTGCCAGTGGAAACGCCCATCTAGTCCAGCTTCCTGTTTCTCACAGTGGCCCACTGTGGCCATTCAAGACAACAAAATACTTAACAGTTTGTTACTACACACAGTTGCCCTAGAAATAGAGCCACAGAATCTGGAGGAGTCTCCCGTAAGACTGGAAGTGATATCACAAGGGGTGATGACCACAGAGGTCAGTATGCCACAAGAAGAAAAACGTTGAAAATTGCTGCGCTAGACTGAACAATATGAAGTTGAACTGAAGCAATAGTAGTACATCTATGAAGACAAGTCATTATAATTTTGCAATAGCTGAAATTCCTGACAATGATTTCAGTCTGGCGCAACACTGGGGAAAGACCCACATGAGCCAGGGCTGGTTCAGCTTATGCCAAACTGGATATGTCAATACATGTTGGATTCAGCTCTACGTTGCCACGCAAAGAAATGACTGTGAAAAGAGGCCCTCGGCTTTATTTCCAGTGGGGTGATTTTAGGGACCAACTAAAATAGCTCTTCAAGTTTGCTGCCCTATTCACAGGCTCCCCTTTCAGTGATAGGGGCTGCAACCAGGAAGAAAGTATTTGCTCCACTTAGTAACAGACAGTTACTAACAGTGTCCTCAATGATCTGGCTTCGTGATGATGTAGCGACTAAAATCTGACAACATCTGAAGCTAAATCAAATGTGAGCAATGAAAAAAAGACTTCCTGTGCCCACTTTGGTTCTTGAGGACCAAAAAAATCAAACAGAAAATGATGCCAAGGAGGTGAGACAGTAGTAATCACACAGGGACTCATGAACAAGCAGCAGTTTTTCTAAGCTAAAAAACTAATGGCACAATCCTGACCGGCCTGTGCACCTGCATAGCTCACACTGTAGTGTCCCAGGAGAAGGAGCCGCGCAGGCCAAGGAGATCCATTCATCACCAGATGCTACTGCATCACACAGTGTGTGTGGAATAGGACTGGGCTGCTAAAGACACTTTTGGTGAGATAATGAGCTGTTAAGTCACCATTTCACTGACAACTGAGCATGATTTTTTTTTAATTGCTGGTAGAAGAAGAAAAATCTAAGCTTTTGTCAGCCTTTCCAAATCCCAGCACACCCAGCTATTTTTTCAAATATACAGGTGGCCCTTGATATCCGGGGTGGGGGGGAGGGAGGTTCTGTTCTTGGAACCTCTGCAAATCTCAAAATCCATAGGTATTGAAACCCGTGGATTTGGGCCACCTCCCACTCTCCGAATCTGACCAGAACTCAGCTCCAGTTGGGCCTGCAGAGTTTTCCAAGGCCAGCAGAAGCCACGCACAACTGCCCATAGCCACTGCAGGTCTCAGAATGGCCATTTCAGCTAAAAGGATACAGGTTTCAGTTTCTCAAGGGTAACCAGAAACTTTTTTAGCCTTATAAGGCATTCTAAGCCCCGGGGAAGCCTCAGAAGCACAGGGTTTCTGAAATTGCAGGTTCCAAATCTGTGTATATTGCAGGTCCACCTGTATATTCCTTCAAATCCCATTATTCTCACACCAAAAAACACCAATACAGTGGTAAGAGATAGTACACACTTTCTGCATATGGAGATACCTTTGCTGCTGCAGCTAGTGCTTCCTTATTGTTCTCCCTTTCATTCTCCATACATTTTTCTAGCATTTCCTGTAAATACAACACAGAGGAAAACACATTAAAGAGTGGAAGGATACATTCCAAACCCTTGCTTTGCTTTTTTTCTAAGAACACAACAAATTTGTTTAATATAGTTGTTTGCCCAAAAGCAAGTATTTACGGAGAAAACAGTATTTACGGAGAAAACAGATAATTAAGCACACACAAACATAAAAAGGTAACTGAGCTAAGAAATAGGTTTCAAAAAATATTATCAAACAGGTGATTTGTAGGCTAAGAAATGAAAGGAACTTCAATAACAGTAGCAAATCAGAAATATTTGTTTTTCTATCTAGAAGGTACACAGTCCACTTGGGAGAAGAGCTTCAATAAAGTTTATGCAACATAATATAAACGTGTTATTGTTTAGCCTTTTATTCTAGAATAGCTGTGTGTTTCTTGCTGCACATCACATACAAGAAGGATCATTAATACAGAGGGCCCTCATTATTCATGGGGATTTTCTTCCCTTAGCTTTCATAATCCATGGATATTTAAATCTGCAGATTTTGGGGGCCTAAATGTGACTGGAGCGGATCTCCGGTTGTGTTTGGAAGGGTTTCTGAGGGCTGAAAATCATTTCCTGTTTTTGGTTGAAAACCGGAAGTGATGTTTTCTGCCCTGAGAAAATCCTCTTGACACGATCGGAGCCCAGCTCTAGTTGCATTCAAAGGGTAACCAGTAGGCTGACCCCCACAGATTCAGTATCTGCAGCTTCTTAAATCCACAGACGTCAAACCAGCAGATAATGTGATCCTACATGTACACTGAAATAAATTTGTCTTGGAAGCTGAAATCACCAATCAGAGAGGGGGGAAAGAGCTCTGTATTTTCTTAGTTGTCACTGTCAGTGCAAGACAAAGGGATCCCACACTGAACAGAACATCACAGATTCTGCTCCACATTTGGGTCAGGATTTTGGTGGTTTGGTGGTTTTTGCTTTTACAAAGTTGTCCTACATTCTGTTAATGTTTCAGGTGGAGAGATGGCATTTTTCATGACTTCAAAATTAAGGGCTCGGTTGCTGTTAAAAGTAGTAAAATATGGAAATTTAGTCTTACTTGTGAATTCCCATTCTCAGTAGCAGTTCCAAGGTGGGGCAGACTTTTCTTTTGGAAAGGGGCCTCCTCTTGGCAGCAGGCGGGACACGCAAAATTGGCCCAGGATTGGGCCTTCCCTCCAAGCTCCCAGACCAAGCCCGAAGCTAAAAGGAAACCCTTGCAGATATGAAATCCTGAAGACAAACTACTCTACCAAGAGCCAAAACTACAAAGCACAATAAACAAATGTGAAGAGATCAGGAAAGAATGGTATTCCCAGGATTCAATTACCCAACCTATTATCCCACTGAATGCCAAGTCTAACTGAGAAGAACCGATGGGATTCATTTGGAATGGAGGTGGTTCAGAAGATGAAAACTCCGCAGCATTATACACTGGGTCTAGACCTAGCCAATTTTGGATCTAGCTCACACTGGATTTTACCCACAACCCAAAGCCAACCTTCCTTGCCAATCACAAGCAAAAACGTTACCGTTGAGAATAGGCAGAGGGTTCACTAGAAGCATGGAGGGTCTGCTAGGAGAAGAAGAAACTACTTATCTCATGATTCTAGGAGGGGACTGATGTGTCTCAGCCATGCTTGGGAGGGGTGGGCAGACTGGTGGTGAAAGGTGGTGCATATTTCATCACCTACTTTTTTGTTTACAAGCTCTGCCAAAAATCTCAAAAGGACTAGTGCTTATTTTCAAGCACCATGTTCAGAAAGCATGGAAAAAGCCAATGGATTCTGATAGAGGCAAGGGAAAGCTGGCCAACCACCACTGAGAATTACCAATCCCTTCCGACGGGCTGCCCCGCCACAGAAGCACTGAGCATAGGAATAAACAAATAAGCCTAGCTTTCCTTCCCTCTGAGGCGGCTCAGTCTTTAGTTCTGAAATGTAGGAAAGCAGGCTTCCCCAAGCTGGGTTATGATACAAGTTGCTGGCTTTAAACTTTCATCATTTTTTTTCTATTTTAATGGTCTCGTATTTTTATATTTTATGTATTGTAAATAATTTGTTAGCCACCTTTAATGCCCCTCAGGGAGAAAGGCAGGCTATAAATTGAATGAATGAATGAATGAATGAATGAATGAATGAATGAAATGACCTTGGAAGTTCTATCAGGTTTTGGATCTGGATCCCTGAAGGACCACCTCTCCAGCAGGAGCCTGCCCATGGTACTGCTTGCATTCTCTCGCTGGCAGAAGTACAACTGGTGTGGACTCCAGAAAACCTACCACTTTATCCATACTGAATTATTCAGATAAAGCTGTCCGCTATTCTAGTATTCTACTGAATGTATTCTTAGGTTCCAGGCTGGAAGCCAACCCCAACCCTGGTTTTAGCACCGTACAGAGTAACTATTGCTATAGTGTAGTACAAGGGGCTGAGAAACAGTACTTCCCTCCTCCCCCAGCCTGAACAGCACTACAAAGTTCCTGGTGCAGGCTGGTTGAAGTATTCACCTTAGCTGAAGCAGAAGATGAAGAATGCTTCAGAAGATGAAGCATTCACCTTAGCAGCACATCTCACATGTAAATATATTCTTGCAGAAAACAAGAATCTTGTACTGGAGCCAAGAAGCCTTAAAACATTGCTTTACAGCTATTTAAAGACAAGCATCATATCGATCACTGGCTAAGTCATCACTACCAGCCAGGAATTTAATGTCCTTTCTCGGACAGTCACAAGTGACTTTTTTAAACAGATCGATGGCTACCTAGGAGAGGGCATCAACTTGTTGCTTCAATAATTCAAGGTTTTACCATTCCAGGATTAGCCTACAACACTGCAATCCTAGGCATGGATGCTCAAAATTAGCACCGTTGAGCTTAATGGGACTTATTCCCAAATAAGTGTGTATAGGATTGCAGTCCAATTCTAGCAAAGAAATGTCTCTACAGCAGGTCAGCTCCTGTGCAATGCAGACCTTTTGCAACTGGAACCTTTTTGTTGTCTGCCACTGTGTCCTACCAGAAATGTTTTTGTGGAAGTATCAATGTTCCTCCCTCACCTGTGGCTTTGTTCAAAGCTACTCTTATAGCAGTGGCAAACTGGACAGAGTCTCCAAGGAATGATGTGAGGAAATGGCATCAGATAAAGACCAGTGTTCCAATGCCAGAACATGTGGTGATGTTACCATATGCTGATCCCACTACAATCCACAATATCCAAACCAGAAACTACGGAAATTAGAAGAGGTTATAAAGTCTCTTTTCAATAGTTGCTTTCACTGGGAAAGTCCAGAAAGCGGTGACTCTCCATTTTATCAGGTTACGAGTATGGGTACATCAGACTAACAAGATTTTGTCTTTGCTGGTTCAAAGGAAGCAAGGAAGAACTGAAGAAAAGAAAAAGGAAAACAGTCTTGAAACGAAGAAAATGAAGTGAGCATTATAGGAGCATTACTAAATCTTTATGCTTTCAGGCAGGTCGGAGAACTCTGAAGGAAGTCCCTTGGCCAATTTGCTGCTGACCTTGACTGCTGCCATCAGAAAACATCTCCTTGTGAGATTGCGTCTAGATCTGGACCTGGAAGAGCTTTCCTCCAAGGAAGACGGAGGCTATTTCCCTGTAGGTGCCCCTGGTGCCAATCACAATTTGGCCCTTGAGGGATTACTGGAATTTGCCCCCTCTCTATATATTCTCTTTGAGTGCACACAGTTGGATATCAGGATCCACTCCAGACCCTACATTTCACCCTCACTGGGACCATAATGTGGTGCACGATTAGGCCTAAGACCTAAAATCAGCAGTGATCTCTCGGGTGCCTCTCAGTCTTTTGGGGGTCTACTCAGGAGGACTGGGAAGCAGATGCATAGATAAACTCTAGATCAGGATTCAGAAAGGGAGAGACTGCTTGGCCTCCTTAAGAACCCTTCACAGCTTGCTTGGGCATTCATGGTGAAGCGGTGGGTATTTTGAGAGGTCCTCGAGAACCAATCCCCGCATTTTCTTTCTTATCTGTCTGTTCTGTTTCTGCTTCCACAGCTCTGTCTCTCTCTCCATCTCTCTGGAGGCCACCCCTGTTTCCTGATCCATGAACAGTCCTTCCATTTTCCTCAAGACATCAGGAGCTGACACTTCACAAAAGAAAAGACCATCATCCTCAAAACCGCTGCAGAAGTTACTGGTTCTGAACAACAGCAGTGTAATTCTACTCTTTTCGATGGCCCAACTCCACTACCAAAGAACTGTTGGACTCATATTAAAAACAAACATGTACCTTAAATTCCTGTGATCGCTTCAACAAAGATTGCTCCATTTTTTCTTCTGACATTTTGCGTTCCTCATCCAGCATGTCAAGGAGTCTTTGATGCTATAAAAAAAAAAAAAGTCTTATTGCTGTGACTGCACAATGACACCAGCATGAGAGGAGGAAAAAATTAGAGACACTTTCTTCAGCATAACAGCACAAGACAATTGCAGGTTACATAATCTTTTATTATTGTTTGCAAACCAGGAGTCACAGATCTGTAGAGACCTAACAGGGAAGCGGTGGCTTGCTCCAGGGTTAGGGAATAAAAGCCCAGGACTGCCCCATTGCCGAATACAGCACAATCTGCACTGGTGTGGCTGTGTCAGTGGCAGCGTGTTGTTTAGTTAGGAATGGTCTAAGATGTATGTTGCTTTTGGGATACAACTTGCATGTGAAGAAGATGAAATATATCTGTTCAATGTTACAGGCTTTGAACAATTGACTGAACAGATACATAGTTCGTCTTCAATAGCAAATTCTATCCAAGCGAGAAGCCTGAAGAAGCTATCAAAAAAGACTGATGAAATTGTATGGCCAGAGCCATTGTAGAAGTCTTCAGGCTTGATCTTTAAAAAGAAGGATTCCCGACTGACACACTTAAAAACCTTTAAATCTATAGGGACGAATTAAGGGAATGGTTTATGTGCCATATTTTGGGAAATGGTTTGTTACATGCAGACAAGGACCATTTGCTAAAACGATTTCAGCCAGTTCCTAAAGAACATGGGGGGGGGGGGGAATCAGCATTTCTCCAAACTGTTTTGCATGCTGACTTGAATTTGAAGTGCTTCGTTTTAAGACCAAAGTGCAAGGCGGCAACTATATATTGTTTCATTACATTAAGATGGACAACTAAACTGCTAAGTTTGAAAGTTTGATAAAAAACGCCTGTCCTTAATTAACTTTCATAAGCACATATAATACTAATATAATCTCTGCTGACATGGAAGCTTAATTCTGACACGATAAGTGTGCTTTTGCTTATCAATCACACAGTGCTCGCACAACTGAATGGCTTTCCTGTTGATATAACACAAAGGCAGAGACAGCGATACTGCAAACAAACTTTGGAACTATGTTTTAGCATTGTGACACAGCACAAGACCAAAGCTTGGATGAATCTGATGCTTGGAGCAAAAGCAGACTATGTTAAACAGCTTCCAAGCAGCTAGTCATTGTTCAGTGGTTGGATAAACTGACACAAGTCCTTCAAGGCTGCAAAATAAATATATGCATCTGTCCTCCCAGGGATCCGTGGGGAATACATTCCTGCTGTATCCTATCTACAGAAACCTGAAATTGCAGATAGCAGTTCTCAAATCTTGCCTCCCCCCATGCCATCGCCATGACTCACCTCTCTTCATTTGCAAATGCTTTACAAAAGGCAGTGTTTTTTCTTTGCTTTTGATTTGGAAATGGAAGCAGACGGCAAGACCTAGACTCATACTGCTAGAGCACAAGTACCCAACCCGTGGTCCATAGAAGCATGGGAGGTGGTCCGCGAACTGGCTGCAGGTGAGCGGAGCGCTGTGCACTCTTTGCTTTGCTGGCTCTGTATGGGCGTTCTCGCCCTTGAGGAAAAAGTTAGCATTCTCCAAGGGCTGGGCTTTGGCACCCTGCCCTCAAGGAGAACATCAGCGTTTTCCTCAAGGGTGGGGATTTGGCCAATTCTGTCTTCACCTTTGGCAGGCTAGAGAAGACCACTCAATATAAGGCCTGTGTAATAATATTAGTGTCAGGCTACCACTTTATCAATTTCTGCAAATTAGGGATTTTAAAAATGCATTTAGCAGACAGATGACTTTTATTGTCCTCATCTCACCTCAGATGAAGCCAGGGAAGAGATGCGCCAAAGCTGACAGTGCCCCGTCCTTGCGAATGCTGATGTTCTCCTCGAGGACGGGGTGCTCCCACCTTGTGGATCTTGTCTCTGGCTTCAGCTGAGGACAAACATGCCAAAGCTCCGAGGTATTCTGAGGACTGGATAGGCCATGTGGCCTCTCTGGCCCATGGAACACAGTCATGGGGGGGGGGGAATCCCTCCCTTGGTTTTGGCTGGCCCAAAATTGAGGGCCACTGGTGACAATGCGATGGCATCATCATGCCCTCACCAGCCCTCTTGTGGCTGTACACTTGGTGGTCCACAACGGACCTGAGTGCAGGCACGATGGTCCGCGGTCTCCCAATGGTTGGGAACTGGTGTGCTGCAGAAACACTAGAGGAGGTGACAGTGAGAACACTACCATGAAGTGGGCAGAAGAGGAAACAGACAATGGAAATAGTAGACTCAGCTTATTAGTGTCCTCACTGTTGCCCCCCCCCCTTTTGCATTAAACTGCTGGTTTAACCTATAATTAAGAGTTATAGGGAGCTTAGGAGAGGCCTCTAGCAGCAGCAGCAGCTTTCATTGACTAGGAGGTACACATAATCTTTTCTTTGTTGCTGCACCCTAGTGCCACTGTGCATTCTACTCCTTACATTGCTGCTTTGCTTCTCGATGCTATTTCACAAGGATGTTACCCAGGAACTGCCAGAGACAAGTCACTGTTTGTCTAACTCCACTCCTTATTAATCCAAGTAAGAACAATCAGACTATATCTATATTATTTCTAACAAGTCAAAGAAAACTTTATCTAGAATGCGTTTAGTTTTATCTCCCCAAAGTATGAGAGTGAATAAAAACACTGTAAAATTACTGGCACGCTGAACAAACCACAGGGTTCTTGCGATTCCCTGCGTATGTCCTCTCCGATTATCAAAGATGTGGAATAATTCTCCATGCAATTTCAATACCTTCCTATCTCAACATCCCCATTATGATGGATCATCAATGTTGCAACAGCTGTCCATACTTTCCTCTTGCTGAAATACTTTGCTGAACTGTTTATTTGGCTTTTTCGTCGACAGTCAAGGCAAGCAGCTTTCTCTTTTCGGGTAGAAAGAAATGTCCAAGTATTAGATTACAAATTATATGAAGAAAAATAAGTAATTGGAAATGGGCTGTGAGGAATAAAAAAGGTACGCCCTCTTTCTCAGAAACTAGCCTCGAGGTCACTCAGCTTAGGTTTCACTCTAAGTTGCAACACAGGGAAGAGATTTATTTCCACAGCATCAGTAGCAACACTGATAGCACACACTAATTATATGCTGGTGATACCCTTATTGGGACCACACATGGGGGGAATCTCTCCACGCATGGCAAAAACAAGATGACCCTGCAACATTGCTGCACCCTACCAAACAACCAACAAGCCAGGAACTCATACAGTAGGCCATCAGTATTCGTGGGGATCTCTTCGGGCCCCTTTCACAGATACCTTATTCCATGGATAGGCAAATCCACGGGGGCCACTTGGCAAACCAGAAATGCCTTTCAGAAGCCTCCAGGAAGCCCTCTGTGGTATGAAGAGGCCAGGTACAACCTCCCCACATCTCAAAAGGCCTCTCCAATCAGGGGTGTTTCTAGGGTGTGGCAGGGGGTGGCACAAGCCATGGGCGCCATCTTGCAGGGGGTGCCGTTCGCATGGCGCCCGCCCCCAAAAATGGCACCCACGGCCCGCCCGCTCCCACCCAGACCCTGCGCAGCATTCTCCTCGCTCTGGCTGGCCTTAAAGAGCCAGCCAGAGTGAGAAGAACGCGCTGCCACCCGGCGCCCCCTCCCGCTTCTCAAGGGGGGGCGGGGCACTGGACGGCGCCGCGTTCTGTTCGCACGTGCTGGCTCTTTAAGGAGCCGGCAGGTGCGAACAGAAAGAACGCGGCCGGGGCGCCGCGTTCTGTTCGCTCCGCAGCAAACAGAACGCGGCGCCCAGCCCCCAGCCGCATTCTTTCTGTTCGCGTGTGCCGGCTGTTTAAGGAGCCGGCAGGTGCGAACAGAAAGAACGCGGCCAGGGCGCCGCGTTCTATTCGCTGCCGTTGGCCTTAAAGGGCCAGCGGCAGCGAACAGAACGCGCCTCTTAGAAGGGGCGGGGCGCTATGTCATGACGTCACGATGTGACGTCATGACGTTGCGTGCCCCTGGGGCGCATTTTCATTGGGCGCCATGGGCGCCCTTTCAAATAGATTCGCCCCTGTCTCCAATGCTTCTGAAAGGCTTTTTTGGTTTTTCTTCTGAGGCCTTCCAGCTGCTGGCTCAGGGTACCCATGTATATTCAAATCCGCAGATGCCAAGCCTGTGGATAAAGAGAGGCCACTGTATGCCATAGAGTCCTTCATTGCAAGAGGCATGATGGCATGGAAAGGAAGAAGCTACACAGAAAGAACCAATGTACCGAGATGAGCACATGAATCCCTTTAGACCAGCATTTCTCAATGTCCTCCCCCTCCCCCTGCCATGCTATAACACCACTGGAAGTAACTGGTAATAAATTCATCACCAGATACTTCCAGGTTGGGAGGTTAGACACAACGCAACGAACACTGGTAAGAGCGCTCTCAGAGGAGGGTTTTTCTTAGTGCACAAGAAGCACATGGTGGAGAACTGCCCACTGAGCCAAAGCTCCTACCCATCACATTGCTGGTTTTGCTGTTGGACAGTGGGGGTCTGAAGGTACCAAGTGTACTAACAGTGGTATGAGTATCACTGGTTGAGACACACCACTTTGCACCACCCACAGGTTCAAGGCCCAATCCTATTTGGATGCCGCACTGGTGGAACATGAATGTTGGGAGGGCGTGGCCTGTCGGCTAAGGAATGACAGCAGGTCCCTAAGCTCTAGGACTGTTGCCAACTTTTATCTCTTTTTGGGGACTCCCAGATGGGAAACCCCCTCCCAAATTCCTAGGAGAAGGTTTTTGGGGCATCAGATGCTATGCCAGACCCCTCTAGGAATGGCGAATCCAGAGGGGAACCTGGCAGTCTGGACATGGGGAGGTAAAAGAAGCCGGTGCCATAACTGGAATGCCAGCAAAGTACTGACAGCCTCGGAGAAAGAGAACATCACGAGAAGCATGGAAGTTGATTAACAACTGTAAGTTTAACCTCTGTTGCAGACCCTCGCTACAGAGATAAGAATGCTGTGCAGGAGGAATGTAGATGGAATATATGTAAATGGAAAATTAATCATCAGTGTCAACTAAGAATTAATTGACTGTAAGAGAAATGGAGAAGCATAATTTGCTTTTTACGATTTAACAGATGGCTACAAGAGATCCAGAAGGGCTCAAATGAGTGTTTTTGTAAGAGCTGGGACCCTATCTGGAATGCAACACTGTATGACAAGAGAATATTAGGGGAAATTTTCCAAACCACCTGAGGATTTAAATTTGACTGTTGGAAATAAGAGAGAGAGAGAGAGAGAGAGAGAGAGAGAGAGAGAGAGAGAGAGAGAATAAAAAATGATTATTTCTTTTCAAAATGGAAGATACGCTGACTACAAGACCGAAGAAGAAAGAACCGGCACTTTAAACTTTAAGCTTGATTATTTATGAAGTTGCTTGATTGATGGTCAGCAGATAAGCATCATAGTAAATCTTAAGTAAATGTTAAGCTTGTTTTTAAATGAAGTATTCATCTTAGTGAAGACATGACAAATGAAGATATATTGAGAAACAACTAGGGGATTCACCCGTTTGGATATAAATAACTTTAGAAGATGGCACCGAACTGAAAGCTGTCGTTTCTTTCTCTTCCTTGGTAGAAACACAGACAACGTGGAAGCATGCCAGAAAGTCAGAGGGAAAGAAGTTTTGGAAGGACTTAAATTAGTTTGCATTAATACAATATTGAACTTTAGGAGGCTTTTTAAGAAATATTGATAAATTTGATAATTGGTAAAATATTTGTTTAATAAATAAAAGTGGTGGTGAGAATGTAATTGAAAATGAATATAGAAGATTTGATCAGATACTATAAAATAGTTTGAAATTACATAATCCTACTTAGATTAGAGTATTGGTAGATTTTTGAATTTATTATAAGATAAATATGGATAGATTAACGTTATAGTTAAATGTTAGTCCAATGGAGGAGTGTACGTTTTAATAGTAAAGGCAGGATGAATAGACAATAAGCCAGAGAGGGAAAGGAATAAATGTATTTTTAAACAGAAATTCATTTTAAAATAAGATATGAAGATATTAGGAATTATTTTATGACTGGACCAAACTGGCTTTTTAAAAAAAAATCACTTGATGAAAGGGTAAAATATAAGAGATAACAAGAATGCAATTAAGTTTAATTGATAATTTTATCTGAACTATTAGAATATAGAAATGTATAAGGATGTTAAATAGTTATAGAAATTTGTAGGACATTGTAGATTATTATACTTTAGGCTGTAGTTTTTCCTCATTTATTCTTTTTTTCTCTTGCAATTATTGTTTTCTGGTGTATGTATATGCTTTAAGAGGAGAAACTGTTTTGTTATTTAGCAAAGAGTGAGCAATTGAATATAAGAGATTATGTACATATACCACTGAAATTATACTGTAATTGAATTGTAGATCATAAGGAATCTATGAGGTTGTAGTATGGTGATTGATAGACGTAGAAGAAAGTTATTGTAGATGATTACAATATATAATCAATGGTTGTAATCCTCCACTATTTTCCTATTGTGTAAACCTTTGTCTCCCCTATACCTATGTGTAACCTTTTTCCTGTCCCATAACCAAAAGAAATAAAAATTTACTATAAAAAAAAAGGAACATGAGTATTGGCACAACGTACATCATATTCTGGCAACACCAGAATATGGCAACACCACATTGCTGGCGCACTGATGCCAGTGCTAAATGCCCCTTACAGCAGTGGTATTTAAGTCGAACTTTTTAGACTGGGACCCACTATTAAGAATGGCACTTGTGTTGGGACCCACCGGAAGTGATGTCATTAACCTGGAAGTGATGCAGTGGCAGGAAGTGACACCATCAAGTAGGAAGTGCTGTCATTGTAACATAATAAAATGACACTCCTGAAATGCAAATTGGCTGCAGCAATTGTACAACCATAAAACATCCCTGACAGAAAGCAAGATTAGGACAAAATAAGATGTAAAAGCACTGAACTAATTTTTATTTTTGTAAAAAACCCTCCCTTGAAAATTCAAACTGTTACCACTCACAAAAGGAATACAACAAGAGTAAGGTTTGCAGCTTCCATGATGGCTGTTCCTAGCTTTCTGCGACCCACCTGACATCAGGTTGCGACCCACAGTTTGAATAACATTGCCTTAAAGCGTCTGTGGACACTCTGACACAGCCCATTATCCACGAAGAATCACCTTGACATGACTTTGGTGCAACATTGATGTGCAGCCCTCATTATGCTAGCACACTATGTCTGTGTGGCTTGACATGATGTCAAAGGAGCCTATCACTGCATTTAACCAGCCCCAGCACGAACAGCCAGAGAAGCACCCCCAGGGTGAACTGAGCAGGGGCAGACACACCTCCCTGCCAACTGCTAGGAATGAGCAACACAGTAACAGGCACAACCTCAGCTATGGGGACGTACCCCAAGAATACTATATGCAGCACAACGCAAGGATGCCACAGCAATCCCACCCCACAGGAGTCTGCAAACTGCTTTGTGTGTGCATGTGTGTGTTTTTCTGCAAAGCAGTATAAAAACTTTCTGAATAAAATCTCCTTTGCATATGGTGGCCAAAACAATGGAAACTGCTGCCAGGTACAGGAACCTATTTTACTGGAACACTTGAGCACATCTCCAAGGAAAAGTCCACCGGGGGGGGGGGAACCTATATTGTGTTAACATGGATCTCAGAATTCAAATAAAGCCCCTTACTGTTAAAGTTACTTGGAGAATGAACTCAATTCTTGGCTTGTACTACAAGATTTCAAGGCTATGCTGCATCACAGCAATAGTGGGCCTATGCAGGGGTGCTTCGGTATCCACTGATTCAGCATCCACGGATACCATGGATACCTATTAAAAAGATGGGGACCATTAAACAAAACTCTTTTTTTACCTTGTTGCAGCAAAACCACTGATGTTTCCCTATCATTAAAAAGGTGCCCCCATTATCTACGGTTCCAGGTATCCATGATAGGGTCCAGAACGGAACCCCAGCAGATACTGGGGCATGCCTATACATTTTATACAATATATGTATATTGTAGGCTACTGTTATGTATAGTATACACATTGCATAACCCTGATATTAAAAAGGATCCCTAGGCTAGGAATTAATTTTGACGAAAGATATACAGTAAATGCAGGGTACTTTCAAGGTCAAAAAAATGTGATTTAGAGCCAAATCAAAGCTAAAACAAAAGCCAATTATAAATGCTGTAAATTAATTTTGACAGCATATATAAATATCTGAGCATGACTGAAAGTGCCTGAAGATACCCAATTAAAAGGAAATAAAGAACATTAACACCTCTTTCTCCTTACTGGAGGAGCTGCTCTCTAAATGGGAAGCTGAAGGATAAGTCAAATTTGAAGAAATAAGAAATAATCATCCTCAGAACAATATTCCTGACACACACAAAATCAGTGAAGATGGGAGAGGGGAAAGGGTATTGGTTCTGTCATCATATTCTTGCATTAGTTTTTGAATGTTGCCATTCCCAATGACAGATTCCTTCTTTTGCATGGCAACTGGCCTGTTTATTCTGTGTGGACAGCAGAACAACACTCATGACAGATAATACAGGTTTACACACACACACACACACACACACACACTTTTGGTTAGTTGCTACGGATGTTTGCATGAATTTAGGATTCAAATTTGCGAAATATGCCTATTCTTGGGTATATTTGGGATGCTGAATGCAAAAATGGCATCGGTTTTGTCCAACTGGTTCTAGTTTTGGGGGTACGGCATAACCACTTTATTTGCCAATTCAAGCAGCTTACTCGTGAGGAATCTGCAGATAAGGTGGCTAAGCCGTACTCCCCAAACTAGAGTCAATCAAACTAGAGTCAATCAGGCAAAATTGATACTATACCTTTTTTTGGAATCAGCACCCCACATATATCCAAGAATACGTCTAACCTTCACGACAGCAAAATGTGCCTTTGTGGTTGCACACATCATATTAGATGAAGAAATGAATGAGTTCTTGATAGTACAGCTGACATTACTGTGTCTTGTAATGGCACTGCCCAAGACAATAATGGGGTTGGCACTGTGGCTGGTGGCAGGATCCGGTACCCGGGCTTGTGACACTGGTGTATAGTTTGTTGCTGCTAGTGAGTTGGCTTTCAGGATTAAGAGGCTGCCTGTAATAAAAGACACACCTACCGCTCAAGACCTGTGAGAGAAGAGTATTTATGTAGAATGGGCTACAGGGGGTCATTGAAAATATGTTGGGAGTTGTTTTAGCTGGGAGCTATAGGGGGACACCAGTGAAGTTCTGCCCCTTTCAGAGCTGTCTTGAAGTCCTACAGTGACATCAAATAAGTCCACCTGTAAGCTTGTTTAGGCACATTTACCTATGATGTCTTCACATCTCATTTGTCAACACTGACGCTGGCAGAGGCGGAGAACACAACAGACGATGGGCCTAAATGTACAATATATGCAATGAGGTCGATACGTAGTTTATTACATTTTTATTCTGCCCTTCCTTCATAGAGTTCAGGGTGGTATGCCTGGTTCCTTCCTGCCATTTGTCCTCACAACCCTGTGCAATAGGTGAGGCTGAGAAATAGTGACTGGCCCAAGGTCATCCACAAAGCTTCATGGTTGAACTGGCATTAGAAAACCTCCTTCATGATCAAAGTGTCTCCCCTGCCCAGTAAGCTGATGCCAGGTTGATGCTTACAACCCTAAATCAGGCCCACTAGTGATGTCACTTCTACTCTATGCCAATGACATGGTTTTAATTTCTCGATCTAGTACAGGATTTAAACTAACTAATCAATGCTTGCATTTGCTATTTAACTGCTAATCATCTTAAGTTGAATTCTATGACAATTCTAAAATCCGGTTTTTTGAAGGGTCTTGGAAATTGCAGTCTTGGATCTTTGGTGGTAATCATAGCAGGTTAAAAACCTTTAGGTATCTGAGAGTTTAGGTTTCATTATAGACACCAATGGGCTTTCCATCACACATCAGTGCTTAAATCTGTTAAAATTACTACCAAGGCCTTTAGATTTTTCTTCTCATGATAACTCATTTGTGCTGACTGCTATTAATAACTTTAATGCAAAGGCTGTTTCTCAACTTTTATATGGCATGCAGATTTGGATGCCAGCTTTTAATGTGGAAGTCGAGAGAGTACTATTATATCAGTTTTTCTGTATAAAACCATGGGAGAGCCCTACTGTGTCTAATACGCTACTTTATGTGCAGAGATAGGACAAATTCGCCTTACGACACAAGCCTGGGCTAAGTTTCTTAAATACTATCTTCGGGTTGCTATACAGCGGATCGAGCTATTCTCTCAGACGCTGTGGGACTCACTCTATTCCTTCGTAATATCCAGTCTGTGTGCCTTTCTGTTGATATCTTGGGTGCCAAATCTTTGATAAAAGCTTCCAACAGTCTTATGACCAGGACATTTGATAGGGAGAGGCAGAAGCTATTTGCTGAGACTGCTTACCTTTGTTTTTTCATTTACCTTTCTTCTGTAAGCTAAGATATTTGTATCTGGTTGAGAACTCCCAAGCACTTTGGGCTTTTATGATCATCTGATGCAACGTTCTACCATCTAATGTTTTAAAAGCCTGTTTTAATGGCTCTCCTGTTGATTACAATGTTTGTGTATAAGTAACAAGGAAGTCTCCGACAACTTTAATAATAATAATAATAATAATAATAATAATAATAATAATAATAATAATAATAATAATAATAATAATAATAATAGGATTTATATACTGCCTTTCTTAGGTCACCAGATTTCTCTAATGACTATAACTCAAGGCGGTTTACATAGGCAGACTTTATTCAGAAACCAGTACAGAAGGTTTCTGCAATTTTTACAGAAATGTTCTATTTTTCAAGAACTACACACATACAGATGGATCTTTCTGGATTTAGTCCTTCTTTCTGGCCACCCGTTTGTCTTCTTGCTGGCTGATAAATGGCTTCCCTGCTCCCACCAGAGAAGCGGCTGAACTTAGCCCATATCCTTTTGCATTGCCTTGTATATGAAGATCTCCAGCAGACTAATCTGTATCCCCGCTTATCTCTACATTTGCAGAAGTCAGATGATGCTTGAATTTGATTTTTATTAGCCTCAATGTCAGGTCCTTGTGAGTCAGATTGCTATTTATCTTTTGTGAGTTATTCAGCACCATCGAACAGTATTTACCATTTCCCCTAAACTTTAGGATTAATTATTTCTGTTATTGCCTCTTGGACATCAAGAGATGCTACTTTAACAAATGTTACGGATAATTACTTAGTACTGTGTTGATGTACACTTCTTGTTTATTGCTGTATTAATATTTGGCTTGAGATGTCTAGGCCAATAAAGGTTCTGTACATACTTAAAATTCATATATCAAATAAAGGAAAATCATACTGCACCAGGACACTACCACGCTCTCAGTTTTCAAGGAACAAAATGTCATATGGCAATGGAAACCGTTTTGTCGACAGTGAAAGATAATATGAAACGGAAACATGGTAAAATAAAACCCAAAACAAAAGTTGAGAAATAGGCTCCATTTCTCCTGTTTTGGAGCAATGGATCCAGGAAAAAAAGTTTGATGCACAGTCAAATATAAATACAGGTCCTGTGGTTTGCCCTGATTCATGTTAAAAAAAAAATCAAGTAGAAGAAAAGTCATTTTCCTGGAATGTGAGTCAAAAGAAGATACTGTAAACAGATTTAATCACGCTGACAATCAGTTAGACCTTTTTATGTTAAATTTCTGCCCAAGGAATCAGAACAATGCAATCTTCTGGTACACAATTCTAGTCACAGAACCCATCTACTCAAAAGCAGATTATTATGCTATATTACTAATAGATCAGATAATATTTTACTTAAGTACAGTACAGAAGTTGCTATAAGCGATTACAGTAAAGAAGAATGCATACCGCAGCTTCTCTAATTCAGAAACAGTGGTTAAATATTTTATTATGACTATTTGAATCCCACTTTTCCATTGCATAACTGCCCCCCAACCTAAGTCTATAGTTGTAAAAGAGAAAAGCTACTCTGCTTTCTCCACACTATGCATAACTTTGTTTAGGATATCTGCTGATAGACAAAATCAATAGCTGATTTTCTTCTTTGAAATGGAGACTTCAAGTGGAGGAGCTCACTGCAAGCAACAAGGAACTTGGACTTCACAAAAGACCTGCAAGGCAGAGGTCTGGGGAAGAAGCAATAATCTACTTCTCTCTCTGCAGGGTTTGCTGAAAATTTGGGACATCCAGAGGCGGATCTACAGGGAGGGCAAAGCTCTAAGTGTTGCAAGAAGCCTTATCCTGTCATGTAAATCCCTCCTCTCCCTTGCTGCTGTAGCCAGTAAGCAACACCAAGATGTTGCTTTTCCCTGTGAGGACTGGCTAAAACGGTGCAGGAGAGGAGTGATTTCCACTGCAAGGTAAGGCTTCTTGCAAAACTTAGAGCTTTGCCCTCCCTTAGATCTGCCTCTGGGGACATCAGAGTGGCAAGGAACCCAGGTTTCTAACAAACTGCTGGTGACCATAAGGAAGTCATCTGAGAGCGCTGTGGCTTCCACTAAGTGTTGCAGCTAAATCGAAGGATGAAAGGGAAGGTTTCTGCAGCAGTGATGTGTAATGCATGTTTATTTTTTTGCCTGAAGGTGTCAAGGACTGCACATGTTGCAAGTTCAGGCTGGTCACCCTACAGGAAGAGAAGGTAAGAGAGCTACAGGTGCAAGTTTTCACCCTCTGCTATATCAAGGAGGCTGCAAGTTCTATAACAAGATGAAGGCAGAACAACCTTCCAGAGGCTACAACAGGAAGAAGCTCCTAAGGAGGAAGAAACCTGTGCAGGAAGGGATCTACAGAGAAGCAAGTGATTGCCAGAAGCAGGCCAATTAGAAATTCTAAATCACTGGACCTGCACCACTGCTTCCAGGGTCTTTGAGATACCAGCGATTCTGAAGGTCCTGATGGAGAACACGGACAGCTGACTGCACCTGGCAAGACCCTCAATCCACTGGAGGCCAAGGCAAAAAGTGGTATTGGTGGTTGAAGATTCCTTGTGTGGAAGCAGGATGGACCCCAAGCCTATTGTGATAGGTCTGAGGACCAAGCAAAGGCCTTGCTTTTGTATTCATCCAAATTGTAGGCTGCGTTAATACTAAGATGGTAGAAATAAGAAACCTGCCAAGATTAGCACAAGGCAGTTAGGGAAGGGAGGGGGAGAGAGAACAGTCGGGGATTTCCACAGAAGCTCAGTTTTGTAATTTGATGCTAGCAAGAGTGACCACAAAACAAGAAGAGAATCTCTGGCAGATGTCCTTCACCTCAATAATGTAGTAAACTGTATTACAGATAGAAATAACACTTGCTCATGTTGTAATTTCATAAATCTGATGGGTGTGACGGTTTCCTGAATGCTCTGAAACTAATGGAATAATTGTGAATGGGCCTAATAACGATAGCCACCGGATGATGAGCTGAAAAACATACAAGATCCCATGCAGCTTCTTGATTTAATCCATCTCTGCTGACCGTCTTGCTGTTTGGGTTCAGAGAGCTCCCTGTGTAATATTACTTTGGAATATAGTCTCCAGAGAAATTTATGCCAAGCCTCTTTATTTAGTTTGCCTCAATGGTTTGGTGTTAGCAGCGGGATCCCAACACGTTTGCCACAATGCTTATTTGGCTATACAGCAGGCCCTCATTATTCGCTGGGGTTCCATTCCATGTGAACTTGCCTGACTGTTAAGATTTCTCTATTGCAATCTTTCCCCAAATGTTCTTGCCCATTAGAGATCAACTGCACAACAATCAGGGAAAATTGCCTACGCTGTTGTGGTGCCCAGATTCTATCCCATGCTCCTTTGGAAGGCTCTTATCTCCCTAGGATTACTTCGTGCTGAATTGTATGGCTTTTTATTTGTTGTCTGAACCTTTTCTTTGCTCAGGCTTTTCACTTTACTGTATTAGGGACGATATTTATGCATTAAAAATAACTATCCCACATTTCCAAATTTAAAAAAAATTCAAAAAGCAAACAATTTAAAACAATTATAACGAAACGCATAAATCACAACCCAACCACAGCACAACTCATTGAACAGCAAAGAAGAAAGCCATTCAAAATAACATGACGATGAAAAAACACACATTAAAACATAAAGGCAGACAGACCAATAGCAGCAATAAAATAACAGCACGAGAAGGAACAAAACAAAGCAAATGTAACAGACGCAAAACTGGCAAACATCATAAAAACTCCACTCTCCTACCCATCCACAAAAGCCAACTGCAACAAAAAATGGTTTCAGCTCTTTAGGTTTTCCAATGAAAGAGCTGTTCTTGAATCCTCCAAAAGCGAATCCCAGAGGCACAGTGCCACAACTGAAAAGGCCCCTATTGCTATTGTGTTGTTTTAGTGCTCTTTGTATTTCTGGGATATGACCTTTACCTTTTATGTAAGCTGCCCTAGACGTTCTTGAATGGAAACACAGATTATTAAAATGAATGCATGAATAAATAAATAAATCTGAGGCAAACACAAATAATTGAACTCCTAATCTAATTCCTCAATACTCCTTGGAAAAAAAGTTGCAAAATATGTGGATATAAAATTACCAGTTAATATTAATGTTTTCACTCCCACTCCAGTAATTAAAAACAATTTGGACAAATAATGAAGAAAAAACTGTTTTAGCAAGAAGTGTTATTTAGGTTTCTTAGGACTAATTTTAGCTCACACACTAATGCATGCAATATTGGTATGATTAAGTATCGATTTATTCCTATAGTCAACTCTATAAAACATCAGAGGGATGAATGTATTGTCCTTCAATTCTCCACACATTATTAGCTTGACAAGTGATGACAAATAGAAGCGTTGCTTACAGACCAATCACAAGTGTTTTAGTGACAACAGTGTTATTTGGAGGTACATTACGGTATCCTTTAAGATAAAAAAAAATAGGCAATTCTCCTAGAAAGAAAAAAAAATCATTCTTAAAAGCATTTAAACTGGAATAAGGTGGAGACAAATCTTTCAATATTTCTCCCATAACATTAGGTGTACTTTTAATGACGTTAGAAGAGGGCAGCGCCAAAATGGCAACCGTTGCCAGGATACTGCAAGAGGTCTCTTTGCTCCCTTTCCCTGAGGTAACTGCAGCCAGTAACAATGGGTCTCTTCGGCTCTGCACCTGCTTTGGAGTGGGCGCAGAGCTGAGCAGACCTATGTTAGGCCGCCCGGTTCTGGAGGGAGTTCAGGATGCAGCAAACTGCTGCAGGATGCAGGAAGAAGCTGCTGCTGTCACTACCCCCCCCTCCCGCAGGCCCAATCCTCCCCTCCCGCTGCCCAGTTCCGCCCATTCCCCACCTCCCTCTGCCCAGAATTTCCTTACTGTTGGCTGGCGCTGCTGGAGCACCAGCTAGCCTCCCACTCAGTATTGAGGCCAGGCGCTAATTAGTGCTCGCCCAGCACCAACGGTGGTGCCTGCGTGGTGTCGCCAACATGCTTTATAACCGGGTATCAGGGCCTTGGGATCAGGCCCTTAGTCAGAAATTTTCATCCATAAGTAATGTAGAAATACAATACTACAGGATGATGCAAGGGCCAAACTTGGGCTGCTATCCTACACACAGACACAGGAGTAAGTCCTATTAAACAAAGTAGAAATTAATCCTGAGTAGATACGCATGCAATTTCACTGTAAGGGCAATAATAGGCCACAATTTCAGGTCCCCCCCCCCAAAAGCAGGCACTTTCTCTTACAAGTTAGTATGACTGGGCTGATTCTGAAAACCTTTTAGTAAGCTCAAATTTGTCAAGGACCTAGTGTGGAAGATGAATAGAAAACATATATAGTACAGGGTGGTGATGGTAGGAAGTTCAAAGATTGAAAGATGGAGAAATAATCATAACCACATCTTGGAACAGAAATAGAAAATTGTACTTTTGAATGAATTTAGGAGAAAGTCACTACAAATTCTTACATCATTGCAATTAATTAGGTAACAGAGAGAGCCCTTTACGGCTCGGGCCCAGGGTATTTGAGGGACCGCCTCCTCCCATATAATCCGACCCATACTCTGAGGTCATCTGGGGGGGCTCTTTTGACGGTGCCGCCACCAGGAGAGGTGAGAGGGGTGGCGGCCAGTAGGAGAGCCTTCTCGGCGGTGGCACCCCAACTTTGGAATACCCTCCCCTTGGAGTTAAGAACTGCTCCCTCTTTGGCGGTATTTCGGCGGGGGCTGAAGACCTTTTTATTTCAGCAGGCTTTTAGTTGCTGACAGGCTGGCTGGCTGGCTTTTTTTTTTTTGCATTCTTTTTATATATTTTATGATCCTAGGGATTAATTTGTTGTATGTTGTATTTTTAATATTGTTTTTATTGTCTTTTAATACTGTTTTTAATTGTTTTTTTATTGTGTTTTAACCTTGTAAATGCCGCCTTGAGGGCCTTTGTGGCGGAAAGGCGGGGCACAAATCAAATCAAATCAAATCAAATCAATAAATAAATAAATGTAAGACACACATTGGCAATATTTAGCACCTAAGGCAGATGACACATATTTTGGGGTGGAATTGTGACTCAGGAGGCAAAACTACAATTCAGAAATTATCAGATGTGTATCACTAATATTATAAATTTCAGGATATGGAATTGATATAGTATGAAACATCAAAGAAATTGTAGTCAATTTATTAATTGCTGCCCAATTTGCAATAGCTAATGACCAAAAAAAAGGTAAGGAACTTTTTTCAGATGGTTTGTTAAGGAGTTTGGCATATCCTGTATACAATAATGTTGGCACAAATGATGTGTTTTCATGCCAATGCCAAGAAGGATTAAAGAAAATAAATTACTTATGATCATCATTTATACTGTAATGGAGCAGATGATTTAATCAGAATGTATGACTGATAATGTTGATTTTTGGGGGTGAAAAAATCAAGCATCATATAGTTAAATGTATAGATCAGTGATATTCAAACTTTTTAGATCGGGACCCACTTTTTAGAACGGCATTCATGTTGGAACCCACCAGAAGTGACATTAACCTGGAAGTGATGTTGTGGCAGGAAGTGACATCAACAAGCAGGAAATGCTGTCATTGTAACATCATGATACTCTTGAAATGCAAATTGGCATTCTTGGACTGCAGCAATTATACAATTGTGAAACATCCCTGACAGAAAGCAAGATTAGGTCAAAATATGATGTAAAAGCACTGAACTAAAAACAAAATTTAAATAAACCCTCATTTTAAAATTCAAACAGTTAACACTCATAAAAGGAATATAATAAGAGTAAGTCTGCAGTTTCCAAGATGGCAGCTCCCAGCTTTCCACAACCTACCTGACATGAGGTTGTGACCCATGAAGTGGGTCCTGACCCACAGTCTGAATAACACTGGTACAGATTATAAATGAATGTTCAGATATAAATGGTGATATATATTATGATTGTTATAACATTACTATAACATTATAACATTACTATTAAAAGGAAATGTGTAAAATATATACTTTCGAAGTCCTGCATGCCAAAGGAGCTCTGACCCTCAAACTGCAGTCTTTCACATTACATCATACATTTCCTCACGGAATTAGAGACTTCAAACATAAGAAGAGATACAACACAGAGGTTTACCGTTTAAAAAAATCCGTGTGGTGGGGGTTAGAAATCCCACTGCGCATGCACATGCTCTTAGGACTAAGTTGTTCTTTGAATCCTGTTCAAGCTAGGCATATATTTATATGAACTTCCATGGACAAACCATTTTTAGTTACCTGAACAATAAGCAGCTCTTCACACTTGCGTGCCTGTTTTTCCACTGCAGAAACGTACTGTTTTTCAATGGCTTCTTCGTGAGTCTGAACAGTAGACTGCAGCAGAGACTGCGACAAAGAACACAGTGAATTAGTAGTGCAAATGGAAAAGACAGTCGGCCTCTTAATAGAAATGAATTTTTCTGACAAATTTCCTATTAAGCAACATTTGCATGTAACTGAAATTTGTTATTAAAGTTCACCCACAGACTAGGCATACACTATGTCCAAGGCAAGTGTTAACAATAGTCTAATTTATGTTCTATATTTCTGTGATCAGAAGTTCTCGCGTTCCTCTGAGGATCTTCTGCATGGAAGACCCGTCACAGATAGGGAAGGTGTGCAGTCCTGTTAAACACATCCAGTTCAGAGGGACCACCCAAGACGAAAGGCAAATGAGAGCCATTGAGGTGGGGGCGGGGAGCGGGACATATTTCACTGGCTGACAAAACTCCACATCCTCTCAGTACACAGTCAGATCCCGTGGGCCAAGCATGATCTTCACAACCACAAGTGAAGTAAAAGCAGATGGAAATTAAGAGTGAAAATATAGAAGCAACGCCTCCAAAAATAGTTTGCACACTAGTTTGGAGACCCTGAGTCAGATTAGAGAAAAATGAAAATAACGCCCCCCCCCCATCGCACCAACACAATAGCAAGATGGGTCAGATGAGCAAAAATTATAGCAATCTTACTGGGGTAAAAAAACTCCAACCACTGAAAGAAGCCACAATACATCCACTCATTGCTTTCAATGTACTGATATTTTTAACAACTTCTGTCTCAGTGATACACTGTGTAATCTTAAATATTTCTACCAAATGCTATTTATCTTAGTGGGAAACATTAAGCAAGATGCTGCATATATGTAAAAAGTCAGGAATAGATTTTTTTTTAAAAAAGCTAACCACTGCCATTCCATGCGATGTACATTCCATGAGATATACCATGCCTGCATGGTATACAGCGCATGGTATACGACAACAGCAAAAATATTGTTTTACAACTACCAGAAATTTGGCAGAGCAGCTATGAAGCATTGAAGCTACCTAACCCTTCAATGTAGCTAACCTACCAGTGATTTTCAACCTTTTTCATCTTTTAGGGCACACCATCAATTTTTTTTACAACTGACAAGGCACACTGCGCTGTCGGTGGGGGGCTCGTTTCCCCCAATGGCCCTACTAATAAATGAGCCTCCACCAAATTCCTGCAGTACACCTGTAGACCAGTTGCAGAACATTAATGTTCCTTGGCAGAGTGGCTGAAAATTGCTGTGCTATATTGTAGCATTTGCTTCTAGCACCTGGACTATGCATTTGTACATTAACCTGTGGGTAGAAACTAATTTGGTTTTACCGACTTTAATATTCTTAGGAATAGCTAGCGAACTGTACTGGCTGAGAGCTTGAGCTGTGAATGGACTCCCCTGAATATTTCTTCTGTCCTGAATTCACTAGATCAGGGGTGTCAAACATAAGGGCTGAGGGCCGGATACTGCCCACGGAAGCTCTTTCTCCTGCCCACGTGATAAATGGGCTCTCCCAGAACTACCATCAGATGTTCTCAGTTGCTGAGCTGTAAAGCAGTGCGCCTGCAGAAGTATTTAGCCAGTGCAGAAGCAAGGGCCTCCGTGTAAGGCCATGCAGACTTACATGGAAGTTTGGAACAAGTGGCGAGAGTGGCTGCCACCCCTTGCTCCACCCCTCCCCTGCCCCACCCAGAAAGGCTGCATTACTGGCGAGCAGAGAACTCACTGCTTGCCGGCAAGCGGTGCTCCCTCCGGGGCACCCATGGCTGGTGTCACCATGGTGCCGCCCCAGCACCTGCCGTAACAGCTCACTGTTGGCATTGGAGGCACTTTACAATGCCTCTACAATGCCTTGTGCAACACCAGCTCGAGAGGTACACTCGTACCGCTTGCACTGAAGGACTCTGGCCTGGGCTTTTAGTCACAAACAGCCTGGTTATAGTAAGGCGTTTTTGATCAGAACAGCAACTTTTCTTCTACCTGTGTTGCTGTGCTCTGTTTACCAACAGCTCCAACACACACATTAAAAATATACCAGAAATTCTGTCCCTCCTCCAACTTTACTAGTCCACCTTCCCCCCCCCAATAAATAAAGCCTCTTAACTGTTATCCCTTTTAGTTTATAATTAATGTAATTTATATTGACAAAATTATTTGGCAAAAAAGTAAAAGTGTGGGTCCCACCCTTCACATTAGTGATTGTCGAAAAGCTTGCTTTCCAGGTTCAAAGTTTTAGGCATTTTTAGGCATCCTGGGTATTTCTCTAGAAACTTTTCGTTTCAGGAAAAGAAGTGGGTTTCTCCTATGGCTCAGGAAATGGGGTGTTGTAACAGGAAACAAAAACAACACAAAGCTTGGGTTGGCATAAGAAAGAATTATTATATGTCAAAGTAAACGGCCGTGGAATCGTACACTGTGCTTTTAATGACTGTGTGTGAGTGTGCACACCAAAGCGCATGCGTGCACGCGAACACACACACACACACACACACACACACACACACACAGAGATGTTTAAACCAAGCACCAACTGTTTGTCCACACAGTGAGATTTCTGTACATCTAAGGAATATCCATTTCATTTAGTTGTCCCATAATTCTATTTGTTTAGGGACTGTCAATTGACATCTATTTTTAAGGAATGCAGCTCAATTTCAAGTGTGGGAGGCTATACTCCTTTGATGTATAATCCTAATTTCAAGGCAATTCCAATTCTACAGCCAGGAATAGAACCGTTAATAATAGACAAACCCATGAATTCATTCATACTGCCTCAACACACAATAGTACAGTTCTCCAAAAGAGACGTTCCAATATTTGTCTACTCAGGTATTAAATAGAGTATTTGGAAATGGTACTGAAAATTACAATATTGCAACTCAGAATAATAGATAATCCAGGATAATGGTTTGAATTATATCCTGTTTTGTTAGCCAATACTTCCAATGAGGAAAGGTCTGAGAAAAATGAAGATTTAATGTCCACGCTGATGGTGGCTGACTAAACTTGGCTCCAGAGGCAGCTCTTAAATTTCCGAATTGGCAGAGCCTTCAATAGTTTTGCCGGCTAATCAAATACTCTGTTTTGCCAAGTTTTAAATCTCATACTTCAATCTATAGCAACATGCTGGCTTAGAGAGCAGGAAAAGAAACTGATAGTTTGATTTGTTGTACAAGTTTAACAACAACAAAAAGACCTCCTCTGATCAATGTGCCAATGTTATGAGTGAGGTGGAAAAATGCAGTTATATTTTGTCCTGTTGGGCAATATATATTAAATGAAATCCAACTAACTACCTTGGAAAGACTTGATTCTTCCCACAGTCTAGGAGCAATATAATGTTTATAGTCTTGATCCATCACGGAATTACCCCTTGCATGGAATTTGCCTTCTCCACAGCTGCTACATTTTCACTGAGCTATCAACACCCAAACGTCTCTTTCCTGATCCCTGATTGAGAATTCAGACTTCATCAGTATAGACGTGAAGTTGGGATTGTACGCTCCAATGTGAATCACTTAATTGATATTGAAGTGTACTAGTCACATTATTCCCCTTTCTCCCAATTAGAAGAAATCCTTTGGTTTTCAGCACTGTGAATAGTTTTGCGTCATCTGCAAATTTGGCCACCTTGCTGTTTACCCTGAGCATTAATGAACAAGTTAAAAATCACCAATCTCAGAAAGAATTCTGAGTTGTGGCTGAGGGTTACTTCTACCTATTTCGGGCTGGTGTGCCAGATGCATATTTTCCTAATTTATGTCTTAGTCACACAATTTTAATTAACTAGCCGCCACTTTCCAAATGTTTTAAAAATATGGTGCATTGGAAAATGCAGTTGATGCAAACATTTCAGACATGGTTTAAGAACGTACTGTAAGAAGAGCCCTGCTGGATCAGGACAAGAGCCCATCTAGTCCAGCTTCTTGTATCTCATAGTAGCCCACCAGGTGCCTCAAGGAGCACACAAGACAAGAAGATGCTTGCATCCTGTTGCCACTCTCTTGCACCTGGAATTCTGAAGTAGCCTACTACTAACGTAAAGAGGTTGCACAACCCATTATGGCCTATAGCCCACGATGGACTTTTCCTCCAGAAATCTGTCCAATCCCCTTTTAAAGGCACTTAGGACAGATGCCATCACCACCTTCTGTGGCAAGGAATTCCATAGCTTAATTACCCGCTGAGTAAAAAAGTATTTCCTTTTATTTGTTCTAGCTCTCATAACTCTCAATTTTAGTGGATATCCCCTGGTTCTGGTATTGTGAGAGAGGGAAAAGAACATCCCTCTAACCCTCCCCTGCATAATTCTGTATGTCTCAATCATGTTCCCACTCAGGGGCTTTTTTCCTAGACTGAAGAGCCCCAAACACTGCAGTCTTTCTTCATAAGGGAGGTGCCCCAGCCCCGTAATCTTCTTCACTACAGTCGCACATTGGGTCAACACCTTCATCGTGTTGTCCACCAGCATCTCAAGATCTCTCTCCTGAGCTCAGAACCCATTAGCCTACATGTTAAATTTTGTTTTTTTGCCCCATGTGCATCAGTTTACACTTGTCTACATTGAAACGAATCTGCCATTTGGCTGCCCATTCCCTCAACTTGGAGAGATCCTTCTGGAGCTCTCCACAATTCCTTCAATTTTTCACCATGGTCCCTAGCAGACATGCCTTTAATAAAAAAATAAATATTTGTGGAGAATGATATTAATAGAATGATATTCATTCTATCAAAGTACTATGGTTATTAGCCACACCAGCTAAATGGAAACTTTTTGTGCAAAGGCAGGATGTTTCTTTGAGTACTAGCTGCTGGTACTCTATAGCATTCTTTTTGTACATACATACATACATAAGTAGTCTGCCATGTTTGCACTTTGGTTATGAGCTTACAGAGTCAACCAGCTAGTCACTGTTGGAAACAAAAAGTGGAATGACATGAATCATGATTCTGATTCAGGCAGATAGTTATTTTGACCATAATAGCTTCGCATCAGCAAATGTCTATTAATGGCATATACATACAAAACACTATAGCATTCTTTTTCCCCCTGCATTCCTAAAACAAAGCAAAACACAAAAGCCTAGCAGATAAAGCAAACTGTTTTCTAAAGCAATGTGATAAAATCTTACTTCTACAGGCAAATATTTCATATTTTTAAGAGTTTCATGCTGTTATTTTTAAAAAGGCAAAACTTAATGCTTGAGTTTTTGCCAAAACCAAAATGCCACCAACCAAGGTCAAGCCAGTGCAGCCAACAATAAGCAGCAGATGACAATTTTTCACTGTTGGAAGCAACTTCCATTTGCTGAATGAAGGATTTATCCATATGTCCAAGATGTCATACTCACTCAAGTAAAACAGGCTTTAAAAAAATCTGCCTCCACAACAAACAAAAATGGGGAATTCAAACTTGGCATCAGTATGAAGTCTTACACTCACTTTTTTATATAAGGAGGGATGTATTAATTTACAGTCCAGAAATAATGCAAAGAAATGAGAAAAAATTATGGTCTTTATCCACCTATATTCCTAGTCAGTGTTGCTCAAACTGAGCGTCAGGATCCGCTAGGGGAGTGGTTAGCCAATTTCAGGTGAGTCCCCCTTCATTTTAATGTGCATTTTATTTTAAATATATTAGACTTAATGCTACCATGGTATGTGACTGCATTTGGGGAAATGCTGCAGATCTGTACTTTTATGTACAGTATATGCTTTTGACAGTGACAGTCAATGGGGCTTACTCCTGGGTATGTGTGGATCGGATTGCAGCCTTTAGGACGTTTGGGGAATTTAAAAAACAAATCAGTAACTGCTTGGGAGTGTAGGAGGGTTTTTTATTTTAAATGTTTTGTAAAACTTATACTTACTGTAAATTTTTAATGATTTGATTTTGTTGTATGGAAGTGTTAAAATTATCCTGCCCATTACATCACTTCTGGTGAGTTCCAAAAGATTGTCATTCTAAAAAGTGAGTCCCAGTGCTAAAACGTTTTGAGAACCACTGTTCTACGTAATATTCTAAAAGCAACAGTAAGCTCTAGAAATAGCTCACATAGAGATGGAAATATGAAATATTCATATGAACCTCCAACATGTATAGAGTGAAGTACACATTTCATATGGGACTTGATCTATCCAGAGTTAAGCACATTTATTCTTATGGATTTCATTGGGAGAATTAAGCACGTGCTATAAACCTCCACCGAAAACAATATAATTCAAAAATATTTTTAACCTTGGCTGAATTGTGCTCATGATCCAATGTTACTTGAATTTACACAAATTACTGGTAAACATTAAAATCCAACCCATCTCAAATGGTGAAACCTGTGCTATTATCTAACCTTGCTAACTTAAACTGGACAAGAGGCACTTTTCCAAGTGATGTTCCTCTTATACGGTATTTAGCACGGTATTTAGCACAGTGTCTTTTGTAGTGGCTGTTGCTGGTGGTGCTCTGCATTTTTTTTTAAGATTGTGAGCTCTTTTGAGTCATTTAACTTTATTATTTTTTGCCTGTAAACTGCTTTGTGAACTTTTTGTTGAAAAGCTGTATATAAATACTGTGGTGATGGAAAACCAGCTTTCTACAGAACACAATGTTTTCAAGAAGCTTAAAAAAAGTCAGTTATGAATTTTCCCAGTGTGTGTGTTAAATTTTTTTTTGCTTTCATCCAGGGTTACATTCTCCTATCCCTGTTGTTAAGCTACTCTGTTGTTGACACTTATTACAAGCTAGTCAAACTCACTCCTGTACGTAGACACTAGAATACATTCAGCATCTAGATTGGGCTGAATATAATGGAATCATTCAGCTGATTGCTGTAATTTGTTACATATTTACTACTGAGTAACCCTCAGGTTCTAATTTCTTCCCTATGTAAAGTGCACAGAAAGTGACTGATCAGAACAGATTTAAGGGATGGAGCTGGCAATTCTCTACATACTATTCAAGTTCTTAATCTGTAGCAAACACAGGTTAATCTGCCAACTGTGGCATTCATATTGAGTTTTTTTCATCGCTTGTCATTTGTGAATGTGGATAACTGTTGTCATGAAAAACAGAAAAAGACATACTATAATTTATATTCTTTAAAAAAAATGAAAAGTAAAGAGGAAAGGACAGATTTAGGGGCTGATAACCAAACCCACTTGGAAAGTTATTATTGTTGCAAGGACACTTACTTTGAACTCTTCCACAATAATCGCCAAGGCCTCGTGACCAGCTCTTCTCAAGTCTTCCAACTCAAGTTTATGCTTCTCCTGTATAGTAAGCAAATTATGATAAGTTTATCTAAAGGATCGCCTTCTTCCATACATTCTGAGCTGCACTCTTACATCATCTTGGGGCGGGGGGCTCCTTCAAGTGCCACCTTTATTCCAACTTAGAGGAATGGCGGCACAGGGACAAGCTTTTTCTGTGGTGACGCAACAACTATGGAATTTCCTTCCGGAGGAGTTAAGAACCTCCCTCTCCCTCATGGCTTTTCGGCAGGGTTTCAAAGCATTGGTTTTGCATTTGTGTGATGTGTTGTTGTCTGCCCCTGTGTCTCTATAGCTTTTTTTTTGTAGTTTGCCCTCCTCTAATATGTTATTGACCCCCTTTTCTGTGTAATTTTGGGTAAAATTGTTTTCTATATTGTTCATTTCTGATTCTATATTGTTAGCTGCCTTGAGCATTTGCTCCTCCAAAAGGATTGGTGGGATACAAATTTTTACAATAAACAAATGGAAGAATAGAATGCACAGTTAGAGTTCCGATGATTCCAGCTTCAGTGTTTTAGTTCTAAGGCAGGAATGCAAAAAGCAACTTGGGACATCAGGAGAGCTCAAATTCATTCTGCCAAAAAATGTCTTTGATGAAAAATAAAAGGAGGCATCAGGGTTTGGCCAGGTTGGGAGTGAGCCGAAGGGCCCCCATAGCTTGGAATAAACCTAGTTCCTCACTATGTCAAGCTGCTTGTTTTGTTACTTTGCACGCATACACCCGGCATTGAAATGTGTATGTACCACATCCTCCAAGTTCTAACCGTTTTCCCAGTCCAAAGATGTTGCAGGGAACATGCAACCCAAGCCAACCAAAAATGAAAAAAAAAAAAACATATCGCAAGCAAAAGTGTATATGATTACTTATTTTTAGAATATTTCACACACTTCTATAAGTGTTTGCCAGAAGACAGTTGAGCAGCATCAGGCAAAGAACTGAGAATGTGAAGTGAAATAAAAGATGCACTCATTCCTAGCAATTGGTTCAAAGGGTTCAAAGAGACGAGTCAGAATATTGGAAGGGCCACAAACGGGGGCCAGAAAAGTAGCTTAGGGATCCATATTAGCAAAATCTAATTTTCTGAAGGAGCCAGCCAAAACGCAATAGCTTTCCATAGGCAGAGATAGCAAACAATCCCTGAATGATGGTTGCAGAACATAAATTACCAAAATGGCAATCTGAAAATGCACAAATCAAGCTCACAAGGCAGAGGAAGAGTTCATGATGCACACCATAGTACAATGCAGTATGAGCCACGTGGTTAATGTTGAAAGAGCAGCTTTTGGGTTGCAATATCTCCCCATGATGTTGGCAGAGATTCAGTACTAAGAGGGCACAAACGAAACAGCAAAGCAGGTGGACGATGGTTTATGTGACCACCATATACTATGAGGGGACAGTTTTCTTTATTATGACCATCAATGCCTCAATCAATCTTCATCTTGAAGCACAGTCCCAGAACAGTGAAACGAATAATGCCTGTAGCTTCAGGTGGCTCATTGCTGCCTTATACTAAGACCAGTCATTGGTCCATTACTGTCAACCCAAAATGGGAGCAGCTCTCCAGGTTTTCAGAGAGGAGTCTTTCCCATTCCTACCTGGAAGTGCCAGGGATTGAACCCAAGACTTTTTGCAAACCAAATGCTCTGCCCCAGAGCCACAACCTTTCACCAAAGAAAGAGCAGCAGCACCCTCAGAGCAACTTGCATCCTTGCATGGTCTCATAACCACCAAACACAGAGAATGCAAAGTACAAGAGAATCTAATGGAAAGTTCTCAGAAACGTATCAAACGAAGTTATCAAGTTCACCTCAAGGAGGCACCTCCTCCTTCCAGTGGACAGATAGTCCTCTCTAGCTTAAAGGATGAACAGAAGCACTAGTTTTCTGTCCAAAATTTCTGGATCAGCAGCCTCCGAACTGGTGGTGCACCAAGAAAATAATCTTGGATATAGTGCAGTGGTGGCAAAGCCTCCACCCACCACTTCCTGTCTTCATGCCAGATCTCTGCAGCAACTCACACCTTACAGCCCCAGAAATTGGAGTGCAAAGCCTTCTGGGGCAATCAAATGTGGAAGCAGCTGCCTGGTGCAAGTTGCTGCAAAGATTGGGGGCAACGATGGGAGGTGGTGGGGTGGAATGGTAAAGCTTCACCACTTCTGCGCCCAAGATTATTTTCTCAGTGTGCCGGATCTGGTCATGGACCATACTTTGCAGGATGCTGGTTTAGAACACTCTAAGGGTGCATTGTACACAATTCAATTATAGAATTGTGACTTTGGAGAGCCTATGGGAAAAAAATTGTTCGCTCTGAATTTTTCAATTATCAAGTAACTTCTTAACTACAGCACGGCCATGAACTAATAGTGTAATATAACTCGTTAGTGGCAAGTCCAACTGAAAAGTGCACATACTTGAAAGCTATACTATTCTTCAGGGGCATTTTCAGAAGCACCTGAACTCTACTATTTTAAACAAAAACATTTATAATTTTATTAATGATATTTAAACAGTAGCATTTAATACATTCTTAGGACGCTTGCTTTCAGAGTTTAAAAGTGGTCTACATAACTGTGAAGCAGTTTACATAGCGAAACCCAGTACTGGGCAGAAAAATACCCATTTTGCTGAGCTAGAATTGTTGAAACAGATTGTTAGCATTGCAGACTACCGGATGCAATTATGACTGATTAAATGTGACACACAAGACTATGGCAAAAATCTTAGTGCCCCCAAACTAAGGAGATGTAAGTGTAATTTAAGTATCTGTAATTCAGTATGTTGCACATATTGTAGAAAGTGTTATTTAAGGTATGAACAAGCATTTCACAAGAAACCTCAACATTTACACTCAAATCTAAATCCAAAAGACATTCACATACAAAGCATACCAAAAAGGCATGTTAGGAATGAATATCTTTTTTGGTGGTGGTGGTAGTAGCAGCAGCAGCAGCAGAAATATTTTGTCTGGGGAAGCGCTTACTAGCTCACAGCCTAGGATGGGCAATCTTCCTTCAGGTGGTTCGGCGGCTCCCACAGGCTAGAGAGGAACACCTTTCCTGCTGCAGTGTTCCACAAGGATGAGAGTAGGTGACGCAGCTTAGGCAACTCCGCAGACTAGCCAGGAGGCAAACATGGAGCTATTGGGCCATGAGGGAGACAGCCAGAGCTTGCCCCAGCTAGCTTCGCAGGGAGCCTGCAGGGATGGAGACAGAGGGGCACAGGGATATGCAGATAGGTCATTTTAAGGGGAAAGCAGAGGCCAGAATATGTAGGTCCATGTTGGGAGGATTTAAACACAGCAAAGAGACCAATGAGGAGGACAGTTTTCCCCCTGGAGAACAGACAGCAGGCTTACCTCATGGGGAATGACCAGCCAGCCCAGTAAAAGGCAAGTAAAGGTCATTCAGGAGGAGGAGGAGAAAATGGGTGGAGCAACCCCTTCCTTTATTTTTTTAAAGGAACCCCTTAACTTTATTTTTTTGCCTGTAAACCGCTTTGTGAATTTTTTTGTTGAAAAGTGGTATATAAATACTGTTTCCTTGCTTGCTTGCTTCCCCAAGCCATATCTAAGAACTCACTTGCCCAGGCCTTCCCTGGGAGCCTGACTATCGCGGACCAGGCAATCCAAGGCAGCCTGACTCAAACCCCATGGTCATGGGGACAGATGTATTTATATTCAACTTATTAATAAAAATTCCATAAAGAAGTTTACATACAGAAAAAAGAGAATACATTTCTTGTCCCAAAGGAGTCATAATCTTTAAAGGAAAGGAAAGACAGCATAAAGGAAACACTGGCAACAGTCACTTAGAGCCGTTTAAGTGGCATAGGAGGACGGAGAAGCAAGCAACAAAGATATATGCTCTTGTGGAAGCTAGTTGGATAGTTCTTCCAACAGACTAGGGCTGCAATCACACATTTACTTGTGAGTACGTTTGACTGAAATAAATGGGAATCTGAGTAGACATGCATAGAATGGCAGAAAATGTTTTGGGAGGTTGAGGTGGATCCCAGCTCTCAACATGCTGAAGACGGTTGAGTTGGTCTACACAAGACTTGTTCCTAAAGTGGCACATCAAATTAGAATAGATGAGCCTTCCAAATTCCAATCCAAACTGATTTTCTAGAAAATTAACAAAGCTTACTTCCCAGAGGGCAATTCAAGGTGCTATTTTTCATCTGGACTGCAGCGATAGGGAAAGGGTTAAATATCTCCTCCCTACATACTACACTGCCAATTGTGATTGGGGTTCCATATAGCTGCTATTGAACTTTTTAAAAAGTGGCAGGGCTAAATTAAATAATGTAACATGTAGTTCAGCCATTTGCTAACACGTAGGTTTGAAATACTACAAGGATACTACGAACACACCAAACTATAATATATGTAAATAAGTGAAGGGCTCAACATATTATGGAACCCGCATCATGGCTAAGAGAAAAGGAATGTTTGGACCTTACTCCGTGACACCCTGCAGAGCTTATCATGCCTAGGTTCAATAGTGGAGGAAGCAAGCTCGGGGGGGCCCCCCACCCATCAGCATTTCTATTCAGGGTCTCCCTTAGCAAGTTTCTAGTAGCCCAACCTTGCTATCCATGCTGAATATTTGCACTTGGTGCTGGAGACTTGTGACACAATTTCGTTATGGGCCATCAACAAGCAGATAAAATCCCAAAATATGTTTAACACTATTTACTTGTTTTGGTTTCTGCCCTCTTCAAAAAGCAGAAATATTTAAACAGTTGCAGAGCTCTGTTAGGTCATTTACATAAATAATCTCCTGAAATTATAAAAATAAAATAAAATCCAGTTTAAAATTCTGATTTTTTTTTCATTTAAACAAAGATGTTTAAACATTTAAGTTTTATGTATCCTGATTATAGCTCTAACAGTCGTTTGGAATAACTGCACCAATCCATAAACTTTCATACCCAAATGTTTATGGAAGCATAAATAACTTTTCTACAGTTAGAAGAATGACTCAGAATGTTACTGAATATTTAAGTGTCTAGACACCTAATCCTTAGTTACTATTCAATAATTGAAGACTAGAAGAAACAGAGTCCTCGCCATCTCATTTGCAAAAAGAATTATGCCAAATCTTGGAGTCAGGATACAGTAATTGGTAGGCCCATCTTCAGTCTTAAAGTGGTTTACAAATGAGAATACATTAAATTCACTTCTATGTAGAAAGGTGGAGTATACTAAACTCAACTTACGCTCAATAGAATAACATGGTACTGACCTTCTTTAAGAAAAAATGAATTTTGTTCCATAGAATTTTCCAGTTTACAGGGAACACAGCCAAGCCTCGTTTTATTATATTAAACAAGACAGTGAATCAAACAAAAACAATTTAGGTAGGAAACAGAGTACAAAATCATAGAGCCTTCAAGATAATTATCCTCTTAGAAGAACAAGATTAGTGGTTGGGTGGGGGTAAATGTGCCAGGGTCTGGGATAGATTATCACATGTTCTTCAAAAAATGGCCCCATACTACATGGAATGCTTCAGGTTTTGCGAGATCTCTAACAATGAGTTAGAGCTTGTCTATTAATAAATGGTTTCAAAGTTTCATAAATGAATCCCTGACAGACAAGTCTACTAACTTTTCCAATGGGTTGTAATTACTGCTTCTGCTGCTAAGAGCACAAGATACATTCTTTATGCGATGTTGACTGTAAGCCCTTTTGGGGAAATAACCGAACCTGCAAGTAGAGCTGACTTGCAATTGTTTTGTTTGGTCAATTTCTATGAAGATTTGTCCCCAAATACCTCTAGCAGAGGAGACAATAATCATACATGGACAAGCATTAACAGGTCCACGAAACCTCCTACAACAAGCATTGGAGTCTGTCTTAAGCACATCACTCTTTGTGTGGACATGTGTTCCCATGTGCCTAAATGTGCTTAATTGAGCAGCAACAACTCATGTCAGTGATTAGTAAAGTACCATTATTGCTTTCTACTACTGTATTTTCACAGCCATTGTTAATTGCAAACTCTTACATGACCTGTAAAGTTTTCTAGAATCTTGCCTATAAATTTAGCAGCAGGTAGAGTAGCTAGCTTTTTCAACATCCATTTTTCATTTTTAATATTCTGTCTCCTCTATGTCTGCACCTAAAACCAATCTAAATATTTTGTTAGAAGATGGTATTTAACAGGATGTAGGTCATATTAGTTTTTAAAGAAAACATACATTTTCTAATACTTTTAGCCACAGAAAGCACCTACCTCTAAGATGTACTTCCGACCTTACTTAACCAGACTATTCATGTACACTACACAAAATGATATTGTCTTCTATTTTAAAGTTTGAGAGGGAGTGACTAGCCCAAGGTCACCCATCATGGAAGAGTGAAAATTTGAACAAGACTTTCCCAATTTACTTCTAAGGATGTAAAAATGGTATGTGTTCCACAAGCTCACATACAGGCCAAATACAAAACACAAGATAATAGATCACTGCTTTGGAACGTTTTGTCAATTTTTTTCAGGAACAAAAAGGACAAGTGGCTTCCTAGCATCAGAAAGGCAATTCATCCAGACACACACAGCTTTGTTGTATGTACACAGAGCAGACCTTGGAAGCTTTCAGAGGTTTCTCTGGGCATTCTTAATCTGCCCAGTGAGAAGGCTCTGTGTAGAGTTCTGTGCCTCAAGTGCAAGTGGAACATCCAAGCCCTCAGTTCCTTGGAGCACTCCCTGATTCAAGCTGCCCTACTTACAAAAAGCACCAAGTGTTGGAGCCAGATCAGCAGAGGCTTAGTGTGTCATGCATGCATTTCAAGATACCACTTAAAATAATACCCTTTGCAGGTAAGCAAGCCTTTGTCCTCCTCCTCGTCCACATACAGAGTTATTACACATAGTGGAATCTGATTAAGTTATCCCTTAATTGGAGGTGGGTGCAGGTCAATCATTCAGAGATGTGCACTCAAACAAAGGTTTTTGACTTGACTCTCAGAGCATAGTGCTTGGTTAAGGTCAATGATGTAGACCACCTATGTTCAAGTGGTGTGTTGTGGCACAATGGTGTACGATGAAAGGTACAATGAAAGTAAGATGTGCTGCAGAAGTTTGGAGCACAGTGGTTCCAAATGGCCAAGAACTTTTCCGGGTTCCGTGGCTCTGTTTCTAAAAAATTGTCTGCCCTTCTTCCACCGGTTCTGCCAGGACAATTTGTACTACAGATAGTTGCCCTAGAAACAGAGCCATAGAACCCAGATGTTGAGTCTCCCAGAAACCAGAAGTGACATCACAAGAGGTAAAGACCATAGAGAACACCATAGAGGTAAGGTCAATGTGCTGTAAGAAGAAAAAAAATGTTGAAATTTGCTGATATAGACCATGTTGCTGCTTGATGGCGTTTCAGGAACAGAACGTCTCTTAGCAGAGGATGAAACTGCTGTGGTGACACATCCTCTCAGACAGACAGGTGACTGTTTCATAGCCAATGGGATGCCACGGAGACAGTTTCTGAGGCAGGTGCTGGGTTGAAACACTTTTGCTCTGGTGGGACCCTTGATAAAAATAGCAGTCTGTTGTCTGCTCAGAATGTTGCTCACAGAAAGGGCTCACTTAACGTTCAACAAGTCTCTCTTTCTGAAGCCAGGTTTTGAAACAACACCGGCAATGTCAGATCTAGATGGAAGTGGAATGCCAAGACCACCCAAAGGGAAAAATGGCAACATCCAGTTTGCCTGGATAACACTTTGCCTGAATTAAATCTAATAAATGGAGGGACAGAACAGAGAGCAGACAGTTCACTGGACCTCTATGCAACAGTAAAACACAGTCTTGCAAGGTAAGAAGATGCCAGTTTGCCAGAGACATAGATTCAAAACTTCTGCCCATGGGATAAAGATGCCAGCAAACTCAAATGAATGAAGCCAGAGCTTCACTGGACAGCTAATGAAGCTGGTTAGACCGATCCTTAAAGAACCTTCTGACCAGCAAAACGACAGCATCATCTACTGAAGCAGAAAGCAAATCTGGTGGCAAAACTCTCTCTTAGAAAAGAGTTTGCCAATCCCATCTGTTTGAGGCAGATGCCATGTAAAAAAAAACCCCTGAAAAGATGCACCCTCTAGTTGCAAGTTGTTTAATACCATATAATAGAGAAGGTTCTAGTTTGCTCAAGAAGTCTTATGCTCAATGCCAACCAGGGTCAGATCTTCCACACCATCAATTTCAGTGCATGGAAAGATTTTACCTCCTTTCTGAGATAGCAGATTCAGCTGGGAAGGAAACTGAAAAGACCTGCCCTTTGCTAGAAGAAGAGGCACAAACCAGACTTGCCTCAGCCCTCTTCATGTTATAATACAGTTGCAGTTGACAATTCATGGGATGATCTACAAACAATCCTACATTATGGGAGCTTTGTGGCTTTGAGAACAAGACCATCCATGGCTACACAGATATGCCCTCAGTTCTGGATTTGCTCATTAGAAACTCAATCAATACTTTCTATGAACCATTATCATTTTTGTTCCAGGGCAGGCAAAAAAAAAAACCCACACAAACACATTTCTAAATTTAAAACAAGGGCGCTAGGCCAGATCACACCCCACTACACATAGGGTGGCACACTCAGAATCCAGATGAAACCCAGAAATCTGGATTATAAAGCCACCTATGTAACTCACCTCCTTAAGCAAACTGTCCTTTCAAATCCTTGGCTTTTACTATAGTAAATGGTTAGGTAGTAACTTTACTCTTGAATGCCCATGATTGTTCTAAATAAGGAAAACGGGAGCAATTCTTCATCCTAAATGTCAGCTGAGATACTTTACTGAATCATTTTTGCCCTTGTCTTCTAACCACAATTGGGATATTGTACACTGAAGCTGAGAGAACTCATCCAACTTCAAAACATGCAGAGAAAAAAAATGGAGAGAAGCATAAAGAAACAAAGTATTTTAAAGTGCTTCCAAGTCAAGCTTAGGGTTTGAGTTAGTTCAAAAGAATAGACTAAGGCCGCCAATTTGTATTTTTTTAAAAATCTTGCAACTATGTTTCAAAGCCAAGTACAAACCACATAAGTTGCATTGTTTTGTAAGAACATGCTCCTACTCACATTCTAAATATGTTACTGAGGGGAGCATTTGAATAAAATTATAATTAAAATTTTCCAACAGCCACTGCAGGAAAGCAAGCAAACCTTGCAACTACTCTGTATAGTAAACATCTCAGCAGCCATGTAACTTCTAAGGTGGGCAACCCCCACCTACGTGCTGGTCTCACCTTTGCAAGGCTCACTTGAAAGTAATAGCTGATTTTATTTTGTGTATCAGGACCAACAATCTGCAAGTACCAGAGGGCAGCGGTGTCATGCTGCCGGAATGCTAGGCGGGAGGAACGGGTGAGCGGCAGCCCCCCCTGGGGCGGGGGAAGACGGCGAAACGGAGCGGTATGCAATGGGCGGGCTGCCGCTCACCCATTCCTCTTGCCCAGCGTTCCAGCAGCGTGACACCGCTGCCAGAGGGTGCACTCGGGAGGGGGAGGGGCAGGCCCCACATGAACTGCCCCCATCTGTTGAATAACTGCCTTCACCCGCTTCCTCTACAGGCCTTTTGCTGCATCCATGTCCTCTCTGAGGTTGACCAGAAGGGGTAGGGAGTGGTAAAGAAAGTGTGGACACAGGACAGAAAGATGGAGGCGAGGTGAAGATGGGAGGGTCAAGGAGGAGAAAACGACAAATGGCACCAGTAGGCCCTTGCGCAGGTGCACATGTGTTTGGGGACACCATGCTGGCAGTACTTGTAGCACTGCAGAGCTCAAATGCATGCAGCAGGACATTGCTATATTTGCTGCAAGCAGCTAACAAGGACACCCCTCTGAAGATAGCTTCAGACACCTACAGACCTGCTGCATTCAGTGGCATTCTGAGTCACTAAGGACCTAATTAGCCAGCTGTTTCGGCTGGAAGAAAATTGCTGGCGAGGTGGACAGCTGCACTTTTCAGTTACCAACCATACTTGGTGTGTGGCCACAGCATAGTAGAATGCAAACATGGCAGACAAAACCAAACTGGCACCAAAAGCTGTACAAACAGAAGGCATCCAACATTCTAGTTATACAAAGGAAACTAACAGCTAGCTCCTAAAAGCACGATTCACTTCTCCAGCTGGATTCAGGTTATATTTTGAAGAAAACAGGAAAAGGGATCAGGAAACAGCTAGTGTCCTCAACCTCTTATACTGCTGAATTCTACGAAGACAGAAAGGGCACACACAAAGATAGGTATGCACTACTAGTGATGAATATATTGCCATTTATACGAGGAAAGAAAGATTTGTGTAAGAAACAGTAAAATTTTGGACAGTAACCATATTTAATGGCTAATTAATGTCTAGTGAAGGATACAGGCATGGAAGCACATTCAAAGGTTCTAAACAAATGTATTACATAATGAAACATGAAAGGAGGACTATGGCTATCACAAAAGGGCTTAGGAGACACAAAATCGCACTGAGCCTATTTTGAATTTATTATAGTCAAACAGAGGGCAGCCTTATGGCAAAATATTTCCACTTTCATCCAAATCAAATAACTTCAAGAAGACAGTAACAAACCATACTGCAAAAGAAACCAAAATGATGAAATGCGTTTTAGAGAATGAACTGTGTTTGACATTTTGCAGAGTATTAAATCCACAGAGAACAGAGTTTTCAGCACTCTGAAGGTCATGAAACTGGATTTTTTTCTCTGAAAAATCCCCGAAATTTGATGGCATATAGTTATGAAAGAAAACATTAAGCTTTGGGCATAATAGTATACCAGACTTGTTGTTAATAACTTCCAGTGCTGTGCATGCCTCTGCCAATAGGAGAAGAAAAGTAGGAGGGGGAATTCAAGAGCGTTTCACATTTATACTTATTTAGGCTTTGGCCTGAACCTGAAAAATCACCACAAAAAGGCAAAAAAAAATTAAAAAATAAAACTGGATCACACATTGAGGCTCAGCAAAAAGGATAAACGTGTTACCTGCAGTTTTTTGTATCTGTCCTGGTGTGAAATTAATTTATCTTCCTTGACTTTCAGGAAATCTGTTTCTAGAATCCTGTACTTTTCCAATAAATCTTCTAACTCCTGGAAAAAAAACCACAATTCAGTAGGCATTAGTAGTAAGCTACTTCAGAATGCCAGGTGCAAGGGAGTGGCAACAAGATGCAGGTATCTGGTTGTATTGTGTGCTCCATGAGGGATCTGGTGGGCCACTGTGAGATATAGAAAGCTGGACTAGATGGGCCTTTGGCCTGATCCAGCGAGGCTCTTCTTATGTTCTTATTATATCTATTAACATCTATTTTTAAATTCTAGACTAGGCTCTCTAACCTTGGGTGGGTGATGTACAAACCAAGTATTGAGCTGAGAAAGATCAAAAAGCTGCTGTCCTGCAGTTGCTTTTAAGTACAGCAATACGAATAGCATTAAAAATGCTCTGCCCAATATATTTATTCACTTAATACATAAAGAGTCCCTAGAACATAAGCAAAACACCATTTTTCCACCTTGTTCTTTGAAAGTGCTCAACCTATTTTCCTGAAACTTTCCAAATAAGTCAAACTGAGTCAGACACTCAGCATGGAAAGCAAACCAAAATGGTTAGAGCTTGGCAAAACTAAAAGAAACCGAAGACAGAATCTTGGACTGGAAAGTGTTAGACAACCCTAACTACAGGCGACATTGCCAGCTACGACCATAATGAAACTGCCCATGCATTTCAAAGGAGATTTCTATGGAATTGTAACTATACCTTTTTCATCTGACATTTTTCTTCATCAGTTGCTTTTAGTTTAACTTCTAGACTTGTGAGAGTTTGCTGAAGATGTTTCTTTGATTCATTTAATTCCAGTGTCTTAGCAGGAGCATCACTCACTGTTTCTAAATCTTCAGATAGAATCAATGAGGAAACTGGTACTTCTTCAGGACTAATTGACAAAGGGGCCTATTTTATGAGACACACAAAAAAGTACAGTAATGATAGTCGCTTCAAATTACAATGCTCTACTTCCATATCAATACCATTTCCCAGAGGCATCTTAAATTCCAATTGTACGGCCTGAAAATAAAGATGCTGAAACCCTTGTCTGAAGAAAAACTCTCTCTCCCACAATCCACAGCTTGTTCCATATACCTGCAGAAACAGCCAATCATTCTGCAAGCCATTTCTGAAACTGCAGAGTTTCAAAAACAGAGAAGTCTGTGGTTGTGGGTGGGGGGGGGGGGGAGGAAGAGCCCAAATTCTACTATGAAGATATCCTCAGTGAGTTATACTTATTTAAATGTGTATAGTCTTTTCTAACATTTGCTGGGTTCTTCTGCATCTTTTTAGATTCTGACCCCTTTTGAGACAAGGAGCTATTTACTTGTTTGATAACTAAACTTAATAAAGTGCTTTGTGAACTTTTTTTGTTGAACAATGGTATATAAATATTCGTAATAATATTCTCCAGAAGTACACAACATGAACTCCCATAGTTCTTCTATACTTCTAGAACTAAAATATATAAATTGTACAAAATTTTCAGTCTTCTTTTCAGGCTTATGAATACAGTTTTTATTCTAAAAATATTTAAGGCACCTTTTTATAGGGGGATAATGAAGGAAATGCTGGCTTTGATCCACCTTGGCAGTTAGTTGTGACCAAGTACCATTGAAAGTTGTGGGACTCGACTTAGCCATTACTAACTTCAATTAGCCTAATTTCAATAGGTCACAGCTAGCTTTCCATTTGCTAGTTTTAAAAGATTTTCATTGGCTTGGAGCTGAAATTTCAGCCCTAAAGTCACAAGTTTGCAAGAATACACACAGCAAAAAAATTAAATTATTTCAATAGTATATATTAGAATATAAATGTATAGTAATTTTACCTGCTCTTTAGAAACAGCTACATTGGAAGCATCGCTACATGAGGGTTGCCCATCAGTCGGTATATCGTTACTTGGTGCAATAAGTGCTTCAGAAGAAACTAAGGAGACAGGAGGGTCTGGATGCTCCTGGAGAGCCTCAACCGTCGTTTGAAGTACATGGACTTCTGGCACTAGGGCAAGCAATGGGAAAAACCAAGCTCAACGTTACTTCAGTGAGCAGTTTTCTGAAAATCAATGCAACAAGGATCATAGGAACAGCAACCTAGTTAAGTAGACAAAGGAATTTGACAGGTTACCAACAGAAAAAAATGCTAATTTGACTCATTGTTACTTAGCTGTTGTAGGTATCATTGAAGACCTGACTACTTTGACACTGCATGTCTGTCAGGAACAATTAACCTTCAGAATAATACTAATATTATTATTATTCTAAATATTATACTAAATATAATAGATTATACTATACTAATTATAATAGATATAATATTATACTAAATATATTATTCTAAGTTTAATAGAATATTATACTAAATATATTCTAAATGGGACTGTTTCTGAAGCCTCCTCAGAGACTTCCGTTAAGCGGAAAACATGGCTGCTACGTTGCTAAGTGGGAACGAATCTTGAAAGTTCTTAAAGTACACCATCTGTTGGTTCATTTGCAAGCACAATTCAAACTGCCGATGCTTATCTTTAAAGTACTGAATGGCCAGGTCCTAAAAAGACCACTACCTCTCTTCCAAATGCTACAGTATTCACCGGTCTTCCTTGAAGCCTATTGGAGAAAGGATCTTCTAAGTGGCAATGCCCTACACGTGGAATGCTTTTTTCAGGGATTCTCACCAGCCACCACCAGGTTTTCTTTCTGGCATCAGGCTAAGACTTGTATATTTTTTGTGTATTTTTCCAGATCTTCCAGCATGCAGCATAAGGGCCCAATCATAAGAATATAAGAAGAGCCCCGCTGGATGAGGCCAAAGGCCCATCTAGGCCAACTTCCTGTATCTCACAGTGGCCCACCAGATGCCTCAGGAAGCACACAAGGGAACAAGATGTCTGCATCCCATTGCCACTCCCCTGCACCTGGCATTCCAAGATAGCCTACTTGTAATGTAAGGTGGTTGCTCGCTGCCCATGGTACAGCAGCGTCAAAACAGCGTCCACTGTATCCTGTGGGGCAGAAGAAGCAGCCGGAGGTCTCCTAAGGGTAAAGGAACAGCTTTGCCCTTTTAAAAAAGGCCATTTCAAATTTGTTTTCCCACAATGCAATACAAATGACGTGGATCAAATGTTTCCAAAGAGAAGCTACAAGTTGTTTCACTTATCTAACGCTCACACTAGTCACAGAAACACTTTGTTGTGGCGTGCATATTTGGGGGTAAATATGAAACGAATGGACAAAGCACATAAAAACCAGACATGATAGAGAACGTGCATATATTGGGAGGACAAACAGGGAACTGTGTACATTGTCTAGCCTTTACAGAATGATGCAAGGCCACACTGACCAGAATAATGGTCCTCGAGGCTATTCTTAGAAGAACACTGGAACACAAATATCTGAAACAAAAAAATATGCAGGCTGACTGCGGAACTACACCATTGAGGTTTAGTTGGATATTCTGCATTTTCCCCTGGCACAATTATGAGTATTGACCACTGACAAAGCAACAAGCAAATTCCCCTGTTGTGCTTCAAATGTGTGCACACTCCCCATGTCAGTGTGGCTGGTTTATGGATTATGAATGATTTCCATTCAAAACACTGACCACAACATCTAAGCTACATTGCAGAAAATTCCCAGTTCAAACCACAGCTCAACTATTAATGTCACAGATGATCTTAGGTAAGCAATGATGGTCTAACTGAGAAGGTTGTTGCAAAGATGTGAATGTGAAACACACTGGCTACTCAAGACAGGTGCCAGTTAACTAAATACCTGTTAGGATACAAAATGCATTGTGTAACACTTTTCACACGCAAAGATGTATAAGCTTGCTGTTTGTCCTGAATAGTGTGAAACAGTGTTAAGTTTCCAGTGCTCAGAGCAAAGGGATGACTGCTCTGGAAACCAGGCTTGCAACCATCCTGAAGCAAGGGCACCATTTAGTATGGCGGTTCCAGCATCCATGGAAGTTCCTGCATCACTCAGCTGAGCGGCACAAGGGGCTACTTGGCGATAAGAAAGGATGTGTAGCTGAAAACTGGCAGGCTGATGGGAATTTGGCTTCATCTCTCAGGCTTTAAGGCCTCCAAATGAAGGAGAAGTGGAAATCTCTGTCATGAAGGACGTTTTAGGACTTATCTGAGGCAAGAGCAGAAGAGTTGGACAAGACACTGCTTTAGCTGTTGTGGGGAAAGTCAGTTTGTATTGCTGCAGCTAAAGTGGGACAGGCTATTTGAATACTGGAAGGTGAAGAGAGGAAACACCATGGCGAAGAAGAGAACTCAGCATCAGCAATTTCATTTTAATACTATGGCAAGCTTTTGACACATATAGCCTCATCCTTTTTCCATCAAACAGGAACAGATGGGAGGTTAACCACCTACAATATTTAGCAATTTGTCTGCTTGAGCTAACATTTGATCTTCTATTTCCTTAAGAGGCATGCAGTCCAATTTGACACAACGTGAAAACTAAGTGATTGTTCAATCACTCTTATGGCTCAAGGAGGCCTGGATAGAATTGCATCCCTAAGGATTCGATACATCTTACAGTGATCCTCAAACTTTTTAGCACAGGGACCCACTTTTTAGAATGACAATCTGCCCAGTCCCACCAGAAGTGATGTCATGGCCACAAGTGCTGTCATTGTGACTCCAGAACCTGATGCTTTCCTGAGAATGCAGCAATAAGTTGGGGTATTTCTCAGTCATTTGCTGATAGCAAAGTGAATCAAGGTTGTAGTTACAACCTTGGCAGAAGCGAAACAATTACACAGCCCCCCCCCTTTCCAGCATCCCATCTTCCTATGTTTTCAATATGGGTGCTCAAGGTGCTTCGCAACCCACCTGAAATTGGCTCGTGACCCACTGGTGGATCCCAACCCACAGTTTGGGAACTACCGTCTTAGAGAATCTCAAATTTTAAAAAGGAATAGCAATGATGCAATTTTTATCATTTCCCCCCCCTCTATTGCCTGCCACATTAAGAAAAAAAAATATTTGACCCTACAGAACTTTGGCTTCAAGGAAATTTACCAATCATTCAAACACACAGTGAAGACTTCAGCAAAAAATTTCAATCACAGAGCTTCTGATTTTAACTGTTAAAGTTAAAACTACTAAAACAGGGGTCTCCAAACTATGGCCTGGGGCCCAAATTAGACCCACCACAAGATTTTGTCTGGCCTACAGCTACTTAGAATATTGGGCATTTTTCCTTATAATACATCATTTTTCAGTTGAAGCATGCCATTGTTTCTTTACAAATGTCACATTACTCTTTTGTTCTGATACATATCATGCGATTACAACAAAAGATCCAAGTTGAACATATTCATTCATTTCCATTTCATTCATTCGTTTATAAAACTGATTTATTTCAGCCTGTGAAGGTCTGTCAAATATATGATGTGGCCCTTTATTGAAAGGTTTGGAGTCCTCTGCACTAAAAGACTAGATGCTTTGATTTGTATCCTACAACCACAATGAAAAGAAAAAAATGAGTGCATAGCAGATGTAAGCACTGAAAAGATTCCCAGGATGAAAGACAGAAAACACTCTTTAGTGTACCTTAAGGCTGAAGCATTTAGTCAATTAACCCCTGCTCCTACTAACTGGGCAAGAGGCACTTTTTCCATGTGGTGCTCCTCTTATATTTAGCAGGGGGAGAGCAATTGTCCCTCTTCACCCCCAGTGCAGTGTATTTCTAGTGGCTGTGCTGGAGGTGTTCTGCATTTTTTTTTAGATTGTGAGCCCTTCTGAGACAGGAAGCCATTTATTATTATTAGCCTACAAACCGCTTGTGAACTTTGTGTTGAAAAGCGGGATGTAAATATTAGTGATTGATTGTTTAACCTGTTGATCAATGAATTTAACACTCTTCAATTGATTAGAAGGTGTTCCTTCTAATCTGTGGCAGCAGGAAAAGATGTGCTCCCATCAAGCAAGCTTCAGCTATGCAAATTTTCTACTATTCTGGATTCTAACTGGTATCCCTAAATCCTTCGAAGTCCCAATGATTTAGTTTTTAGCTAAATTCTAAAAATACAGCTCATAACATATGCAGTGGAGGATATCATGGCCTTTTACTTTTTCATCAAAACGTATGGTTGGGATGTTTTTCCCAGCCCCGTAAAGTATATGCATCACCCCCATCTGTTGCAAAATCCAGATTAATAGACACAGGTGTGTCTCAGTCTCCCAGGTTCTCATTAAGCATTTAAAAAAGACTGGGTGTACTCCATGCCAAAAACCACAAAAGTCTGCTCCAGTGGAATTCTGTTTCCTAACAGATCTATAGACAGATGTATGGTTTTTTGAACAGTATTCCAAAGATTGTCAAATACTGGGATGACATGAGAATGGAAGGAGTGAAAAGGGATTGCGGGGCAGAACTCTGTTAGTGTTGATAAGAAACGGGCCACAAGCGAAGAACAGGGAACTCTGCAGAACACTAAAGCCCCACCTGGAAGTCATGCCTTCATCCAGCTGGTTTCTGTGCTTCCAACAGATACTCATTAGAGCCTATGGCAGACTTGTACATGACATAATTTGCAATCTGAGCACAGATGGGTTTTTCACATGCATTAAGACATGCTAGCCTCATTAAGAAACTCATGGACATTTAGACTATAGGGCACTCCCCTGATTTACGTCACAGGATGGCTGAAGCTTGTACTTTTCTGTCTGTATGTTTTTTTGGAGAAACGTACCAAATTCCATCAATGCAATGGCCACGAATTACATTGCAAAGCCATCCCAGGCGCTTTTCAGTAAAAGTAAAGTACTGCTGTTACAGATTAATAAAGAACGGCCACTTCAGACTCAATTTGGATGGCCACCGTTGCTCCAAAGCCTCTAAACCCGCATACCTTGTCCCTCTGCAAGATGCTCCTTTATGGAGGGAGGTAAGTAGTCTGGTACATGAGAACGTTCTATGCAGCAGGCACCAGGACCTTTCGGGAATATAATTTTTCCAAGGAGCTCTTATGTTTGAGTAGCAGGCAGTCCCCTAGGAAAACTAGCCTAGCAACATTCCAGCAAAGGCAGGAGGAAGGGAGAGAGGAAGATACACCCATGGCTGCCTCCCATCTCACAGCAGCCGTCATGATAAACTGGAAGGAGGAAGAGCTGTTCAGTTCAGATTAAAAACTGAGCTCAAGAAGAACTCAGGGACCACCATCTTCCTTCATACGGAAGGGAAACATGAATTGCCAAGACAAATATTCAGAAAGTACTAATTACACATTCCTGAGCTGTCACTAGTTACTGGACCAACCACATATTTGGTCTAGTACCTGGGAGAGAGAAAAGAACATCAATTTGTTCTCATGGTAGGGTGAAGGGACAGCATTAACCACTAAATAGTTGCAAAAATCAGTGATGCATGCAGGTGGCGCTGGGTGTACACAAGGTTCCTGGAAGCCATCAGGAACAAACTAGACACTGGTTCAGGACCGTGTCTCTCCAAATAAAGGTCCTGCCCCTTTCTTTAAAAAGCAGAGACAGATCTCCCAACTGTACACTGGATTTCCCAACAAACGAACAGTTCCAATTGCTTTTTTAAAAAAGGTGCGTGCAAGAACAAAAAAAGCATTTCTCTCTCTCTCTCTCTCTCTCTCTCTCTCTCTCTCTCTCTCCCACCCTCTCCCACACACATACACTCAATGTCCCTTCAGATTTCCCCAAATCCTAACATATCTCCCAGCTGGGATCAATAAGGGAATCTACTGAGTGAGAGGTGACAGAAGGTTAAGCATCAGAGATGAGAAAGTTCAACACTGCATGCCCATTTTGATCTTAAAATCCAGACTAGGAACAAATACAGGCATGCCCCAGTATCCACTGATTCAGTATCCAAGGTTTCATGGGAATCTTATTAAAAAGATAGCGGAACATTACCCAAATTGTTTTTTTTTTACTCTGTTGCAGCAAAACTACTGATGTTCCCCTATCTTTAAAAAGGTGTCCCCAGTATCCACGGTTTCAGGTATCCAGTGGGGCTTGGAACAGAACCCCAGCGGATACTGGGGCATTCCTGTATGTTTGAGAGCATATGTATTTGTATTTGACAAAACAGATCTCTGGTTGGCAGTGTTTCAACTATGGGAGGAGTTGTTGGCTTAACTGTGCTGCCTCCGCTAATACTGAAAACACTTGGCCCAGAGAAAGGGACAATTAGACCTCCAACAGATTACTTTCCCTATATTTAACCACCTCCAGCCCCTTTGAACCCTCCTTCTATAGCTTGCGTACATTTCCAGATATGTCAATGGAAATTTTGTACATTCTGAAGGCATAAAGATCTACATTCTCTAAAGTTTGACAACACACACACACACACACACACACACACACACACAGAGGCGGGGGGGACAGAGACAGACGATGAAGCCAACTAAATGGCTCTGAGAAAAATCTAGTTCATCTTTAGCCCAAGGTCTGCAAAATGCTTGCAGCCCTGCTAGTGATAGTTAGACCCTTGCTTCTTTTTATTTTATGCTTGAGTCTTCAAACAATAAAAATGGCACTCTGCCAGGTGATGGATCTCCCAACTGCACACTGGATTTCCCAACAAACAGTTCCAATTGCTTTTTTTTAAAAAGGAAAGCCTTCTGTAGAGTCCCTGCACTTTCAATATGGTGAGCAGGATATTGCAAGTTGAATACAAACTTATTATTATGCATTGTTTAGGTTAACCATTGCATTTAATAACTAGCCAACGGTATCAAATTCTGAATGAATCCTCTGAAATAATTTAGACGTATTTTCAATATTTGCAATTCACAGATCCACACTAAACATGTTTACTGAGAAATAAGCCCAGTTGAATTTAGAAGCTTAATTCCTAGTAAGATCATTATCTCACTACCTTGGATTTCCATCACATTGGATTTTGTTTCCATCCAAGTCATGTGCTTCTATTTAATGCCAGGCTGTAAATATATATTCTCAAAGAACACCAAGACAGACTGAACTGTGTGCGATTCAGTAAACTGCATTAACAACATTTCCAGGGACACTGGCAACATATGCTGGCTATTAAAGAAGAATTGTGGGATCTTTGATGATCATGCCAATATAAATTGCGAAGTTCACATAAAACTACCTAGTAAGAACTCTACCCACAGAAGTACTCTTAAGCGACCATCTAACCTAAAGGATAGCAATAAATTCTACAAGATCTCTTCCAGCAAAACAATGAAGTGTGTCAGGATGCCTTAAACACTATCAAATTTTAAGATGGAATGGTTTTCATAAGCAAAACCCTGCTTCACCAGATGTATGAAAATGGATAGCTAAGACAGCAGTACAAAGATACATTGGCTACTAAAGGAGAAGTGGGATCCTGCAAATTGACTTTTCCATTTAATGTGTCAACTGGGGTCAAAAAAGCCAACTTTGGAAAGAGGCACTAAAAAGGAACCCAAACTGGAAAGAAACTGGAAAGAAGAAGACTTGCCTCTGATTTGGTATCCACGGTTTCAGTTATCCATGGATACTATGAAATTCTGCAATTTTCAAATCGGGAACGGTATGGTGCGAGATAATTCAGCAAGCCAGCATTATTCTTGTGATAAAAATTAAGTGCACATAGACAGATTAGTGCCTACATTGTTCACATTTTTGTTTCAGATTAAAACAGGTACAGGTAACAAGACAATGTATTGCTTGTTGCGTTGGTTGTTTTACTGGTTTTGATTCTACTGGTGTCTCTTTTCTGCTTGTTGTTTCTGGTTTATTTATTTAGAAATATTTTTAAACACCCCCCCTTTCTCCCTGAAGTTCTGAACATGTTGTTCTTAAAATTAAACTATTAGTCAGTTAGCCAACTATCTAAAAATTGTCAAAGTGATCAAAAAAGTGAGCAAAATTAATAATTGTCAGCCAGCAGTCAATAAAATTAATAATGGGATCAACTGTGATATTTTTCACACACATATGAAACAAGGTGTTGACAAATTTCAGTTTCCCATTCAATGCAATTAGGTGAAAATTACACCAACACTATTAGAGTATACACGTCAGTTTACAAAATATTACAAGGAAGTCAGGATATGAATATGAAACACCATAGGGCAATTGATCTTCTCAAGGCTGCGAAATACAAGCAGTCAGGAGCTGCTGAAGATTGATACCAAATGTATTTGGTTTACTAATCTTTTTAATTATCTGGGGTCAATTAGACCCCAGCATTCAGCCAAGGTTTAAAAGTAGCATATTATATTCACTGGCTTCCCAAGTTATTGGGAGCCCAAGTCATAGGTAATTTCTTGCAGGCACATTAGTGCTGGGCCGACAGAACTGGATCTTTCAACTTAGAGACCCCTGGAAGCAAACCTGTCCTAAAGTAGGGGACTCGGGGCCCAATCCTATTCAACTTGCCAGCACTGATGTGGCCGTGCCAGTGGGGTGTACGTTGCATCCTGTGGGTTGGGGAGGGAAGTAACAGAGGCCTCCTCAAGGTAACATTTGTTCCCTTACATCGGGGCTACCTGGGCGCTGAACAATTGGATACGATTGGGCTCTAGTGTAGTTGACACATTTTGGATACTCCAATCTGAGCTGGTAAAATAACTGCTTAAGCTCAGAAATTGCCTTTGAACTTCGCTAATTCTCTGTACCTGTGGGAAATGCAGCCCAAGGAATAGCAGGAGAGGTCGTCTGTGGTTCGCCATTTCCACCTTCAAAGGCTTCCGCTGCCTAAAAATGGAAGGTATACTGTTAGCCTTCAAGGCAGGGTTTTTGGAGCAGTGTGTCCTGATCAGATACACATTACTAATTCAAACATTTATTTGATAGTTATCCTTAAACTATTTCCTTCACTAAAATCTATTTTTGCCACTCTCATTTTAGATTAATAAAATTTTAAAACACATTTACATTTTTAAAAAATCAGAATTAAAACAGATAGCTAAACAACTATCAATGACTAAAACTCAAAATACAAATCAAGAATTTGCACATGTTCAGAAGGTACTTTCTATGTTATTACACAAAAGAAAAAGTAAACAAAGCAAAGAATAAATACAAAACCATACAAACCCAACTAATGTGTAAGAGTTAAGCAATCTACAAAAGAAATCCCAGTCTTAATTATTCAAAGAGTGAGATTTAAGTTATCTAAAAATGGTAACAAAATCCTTTAAGTCTAACCACTGTATAAAATTAAGTTACTAAAATCCAAAATTAACCTCTCATAAATCCAACAAGGTCATACAAGTAAGGTAAAAGAAAAATCTTCCAAGACCTACTGTTAGATTTAAATTACAAAGTCTTACAAATCCAACCAAAGTAAGCAATTTAAGGTGCCTGATACAAAAACAACTTCCATTAAATTCAACTGACTATACTACAAGATTTAGGCTGTTCAAAGGCAAAATGCTGAAATCTTGTAAGTCTATCCAACATATACTTATCAAAAACTCACTCTTATAAAAGCTGCCCAAATTAAAAAAATAAGCATAATTTATTTTATTTATTAGATTTATACACCACTTCTCTAAAATTCAAAGCGGTTTTCAAAAATTAAACCTTTAAAATAACATATTAGAATTAAAATTTAAACAAATTAAAAACCATTAAGACAGACAAGAACAACCGTAAACGAGCAGAACAGCACAAAATATAAAGCAAGCAAGCAAACAGTATTTATATACCGCTTTTCAACGAAAAGTTCACAAGGCGGTTTACAGGTAAAAAAATAAAGTTAAATGGCTCCCTGTCCCGAAAGGGCTCACAATCTAAAAAAAATGCAGAACACCAGCAGCAGCAGCCACTAGAAAAGACACTGTGCTGGGGTGAAGAGGAACTGTTACTCTCCCCCTGCTAAATATAAGAGGAACAGCACTTGAAAAAGTGCCTCTTGCCCAGTTAGCAGGGGGACAGCATAAAAGTTAGCATAACTTTTAACATAACATAAAAACAGCATAAAAGTTAATAGATTAACAAGTTTTAAAAGGGGTCCCTAGTAACTCGTTCCCCAAATGCCAGTTGAAACATACAAGTCTTTAAACCCCGCCAGAAACCATATATTGAGGAAGCTGCCCTCAGATCTTCGGGGAGCTGGTTCCAGAGACATGGTGCCACTACCGAGAAGGCCCTATTCCGTGTCGCCATCCCCCTGGCTTCAGATGGTGGCAGAATCCTAAGAAGGGCCCTCTCTGATTACCTCAGGGGACGTACAGGAATGTATGGGGGAAGACGGTCCTTGAGGTATCCCAGTCCTATGCCATAAAGGCCTTTATAGGTCATTGCCAATACCTTGAATTGGGCTTGGAAAGGAATGGGCAGCCAGTGTAGCTGCCAGAGCAACGGTATAGCAGATTCTGCATGCCGAGCCCCAGTGACCAACTGAGCCACTGCATACTGCACCAACTGCAACTTCCAAACTGCCTTCAGGGGTAGAGAACATCACAGTAGTCTAGCAGAGAAGTCACTAAGGCATGGACCACCATCGCCAGATCTGACTGACTCAGGTATGGCTGTAGCCGGTGCAGCAGCCAAAGCTGGGCAAAGGACCCCTGGCCATAGATGTCACTTGGGCATCCAAGTGAAACTTTCCCAATTCTAAACAAGGCGATACAAAAAGTGATAATTTTACTTCCCAATCATTTACATCAATACAATTTATAGTATTCTATAATACTATATATAGCAATGGTCTTTGAAGTCCTACTCCGACTTTGAAGATGCTGTAAGTGCCTGCGGGGGCAGGGGAAGGATCAGCTGTGCTGCAGCAATTTAGGGACATGTGCCCCCTCGGGGGGGGGGGGGTGAGGGGTGTCCAGAAGGACTGGGGAGGCCCGCTGCCACCTCTGCAGGCCACCTTGATGCTTAAAATAGTTCTGTAGCCAGATCAGAGCATACTTCCTGTTTCATGGAAAAAGAGGAAGTAAGTGCCGATCTAGCCACGGTGTTATTTTAAGCATGAGGGAGGCCCACAGAGGAGCGGACCTCCCCAACCCTTCTTGACCCCCCCCCCCCCCCCCCCCCCCCGGTAGGGCACATGCCCTTAAATGCAGTAGCACCTGCGGCAGCGCCGGGTAATAATTTCTCAGGTCACGCCCCTTAAGGGGAAATGGCCTTTTTTTGCTATGGTGGGTCATGACCCACCATTTGAAGCACACTGATATACAATACAGTACTATAGTGATCGTATCAATAGTTTAGTACAGGTGGGAACACAATACCTGTGGATTCAGGACCCATGGATTTGAGAATAAAGCAACTTGGCCTCTAATGCAACTGTCACCTGAAATTTCAGACGTATTTTAAATGCCTATGCAGAACGGTTGTGCTATGTTCCTGTTTTTATTCTGCATTTTTAACACATTGTTTTAAATATTTGTAGAGAGTAACATAACATAGTCATTAAATCACAGCAATTTTCTTTTAATAGACCTCTAGCCAGAAAATTATGTAGCACACATATTCATTTTAAAAAATGTGATGCCCACATCTTGTGCCCGTAAAACTACAGAATCCTGACATGCTCTAATGCACCATTATATTCCAACAACATTTTATGCATTAAATGTTCTTTTTCAGTTATCAACAAGAGAACTATCAATTTTACTTCAGAATTGGAATACTTCAGAATTACAGAACTGGATCCTCCCATCTACTTGGTTCTATTACCTTTATTATAAGCTATCCCTTATTGATTTCAAATAAATATTTTTCATTCCTGTTCAAATACACCCCTAAATACCTTACTGATTTATCCAGAAACACAACTTTTTAAATACATTCCTTTGCACTGCTACTAAGTTTTATTGCCATCAGTTCAATTTGCTCTTATTAACTTTTAATCCTGCCACCACTTGGTCCACATTTATTGTTTGCCCCTAATTTAGTAAAGGCTCTAAAAACTACAAGCAGCAAGACCAATAAACGACAGCCTGTCCTAATTCCTTTACCTAATTTGATCTCTTTAGAATAGGGCGCTACAGATTCCAGTCTGCAGACCGGATCTGGTGCCCATCCTATTCGTACTCTGGGTGAACAGTGCTTACCGGTAAATTCGTCCTGCTGCTTTAGAATATAATCCATTGACTAATGTTTTAGCTTCTGGTCCTTTATAAACTGCTTCTACCCAGGTTAAAAACATTTCACTGTATTTCCCCCATCTAAATGTAGAAAACTGATAATTCCACTCCAGATTATCAAAAGCTTTCTTAGTATCAAGGATCACCACTCTCGTCTCTCCCAACCACACTTGCTTCTTCAGCTCTTTCCTAACATTGTTCTTTAAATGAATGAATTTCAATTCATCTGCTTTAATCTATTTAATATTCCACCAAGTCCAATAGCTTATATGCATGTAAAAATTGTACGATCAATATTTAACAGCAATATAGTCCTGTAAGATGTTATTAATGCCAGACCTGCCTGGTTTTGGAATAGCTGTAATAATTGATTTGATCCAAATTTCCAGAATCTTTTTTGCACTTATAATTTCACTTACTGTGTCTAACATGGGCTCTAAAACTATTTAATTAAAAAACTTAACATTGAACTCCAGGTCTTAATTTCAGATTTGAACAGTTATACCAACTTCATCATTCACTGCATCCCTTTCAAGGGTGTTTGTCTTTTTTTCAAGCTATACTAGTATTGCCCAACAATTTATATATATTTTTTTTCTGGGTGTTCTGAGTTATACAATTCAGAATTGTATCTTTCAAACTCCTCTACATTTTCTTTCCACTTCCTGACATAATCACCATTCTGTTCCTATTCTAGTAGTACATTTCTTTTAACACACGTGTTAATGTGTTTAACACATTTTTCCTAAGCTGAAAAATTCATTTCCAACTTTATTTGCATATACAAAGTACAAATGTTTTTATACACTTGGTCTATCCATTTTATTTCTATTACTTCTTTAGCTGCCTCTCAATTCATTTATACATTTCTGATGCAATGCGTCATTTTGATGTTCCAAGGCTTTTATTCTAAAATTATCTGTTCTCAAATTCTGTCATTGTAGGCATAACTACTTCTCTTATACTGATTGCATTCCATTCCTCTAATTCTAAGAAAACCTTGAAATTCACTTTATCTTTTTCCTCATTCTATAATGCAAATTCATTTAATTCCCATATAGCAGTCATTTCCTTAAACAGAGGTATCGCCGATTGATTGCTGTAAGGTCTGCAACATAATTAGATAAATCTTCCCAGCATCAATGTTGCTGTACTGAAGACAAAAATGGTTTTCTCACAAATACATATAGGTGGGGGAAATGGTGATCTCTCTCTCTCTCTCTCTCACACACACACACACACGAAAAAATAAAAACTGTTTTATGTGGTTTTTATTTTATGGGCTGTACATGATATTGACTGTGACTGCATCTGCTCACACTATACCACCTATATCATCTACTTAGTACACTTTTAAAGCAATTATAATTTATAATTATAAGGTAAATTTTGAATAAATTTACATAAAACATTGCTTTCTGCACTTTTAAACTTTGGAAAACACTAAAATCTATGAAAAAATAAAACCCTTTCCCACCTCTACAAATAAGTCTTGTGAGAGAGAAACAATAGAATTCTTTAAGGAAGCCTGTGCTGCCATATATCAATCAAATGTAAATTCCTGACGTTATTTTTAAATGACAAATAACAGAGCGCTAAACTTTCTGTTAGAGCCTTAGGTCTATCAACCGCTGGATTCTACTCAGTGTCCCCCCTCCCGCAAATGGTATCCCCTTCTTCAAAATCATATAACATCTTAAAATATTTCTCAAAGAATGCTGTCTGGCCATGATTTGAGACATAAATTTACTTAAGCTGAAACTTATTTTTGTCCAAGTCCTAGACACTAACCACAGCTCAGACAAAACTACACAAATGCCCCCAAAAGGGTGGTTTTTAAAGTTCCAGGAAACTGTGGGTAAGCCCAGGGAAGCTCCCCAAAGCCTCAGTATTAAATGGAAATTGAATGCTTTTACTATTAGAGCTATAATAAAAGCATCTAATTTGCATTTCACGCTGAGAGTTTTGGCAAGAAAGTTTTTCAGCACACCATATGCTATAAGTATCACAAAATAGATGCTGGGGACACCTAAAAGATATAGAAGGCCTTTGCTTAATCTATAGGTCATTTAGGTTTGGAAAGGTTCAAGACGCTTGATCAGAGATATCTGGAGATAAAATTTCCCAGCTACTCTCCTCTCGGGCTCTACTATTTCTAATTTTTTAATCAAACTGAGATGTATTTAGCCACTGCTATCTAAAAGTTAAAAAATGGTTGAAAAAGTCCCAGAAGTCGAGGCAGGTTTTCAGTTTCCTGTATAGCGCCTTGTTCATCTCCATACTAGTAAATCAGGAATTATGCAAAATAAGATAAATGTTATCCAATTTGGCTATCACTGTGTTTCTCAAACTGGGTCGGGACCCACGAAGTAGGTCACAAGCCAATTTCAGGTGGATCCCCATTCATTCCAGTATGTCTTTTATTTTTAATATATTACTTGATGGTACCATGGTACACAACTGCATTTGGGGAAGTGTTACAGATCTGTACTCCTAACAGGCTACTATGTATATGCTTTTAACAATGAGTCAATGGGGCTTACTCCTGGATAATTGTGGATAGGATTGCAGCCTTTGGGATTTAACGGAATTTTTAAAAACAGGTCAGCAACTGCTTGAGAGGAATAGAAGCGTTCTTTATTTTCATTTTTTAAAAATTTATATTTATTGTAAACTTTTAATTTACTTATTTACTTAATTTTGTTGTACAGGGGTATTAAAAGGTTTCTTGCTTGATGATGGCACTACCGCCATGACATCACTTCCAGGTTAATGACATCACTTCCTGGGAGTCCCAACAGATTGCCATTTTAAAAAATGGGTTCCAGTGTTAAACCATTTGAGAACCACTGGGCTATCAGATGCATAACTGGCATTGTTCAAGTGCAAAATGTTATTTGGGGGGAGGGGTAAAAAAAGCACACAATAAACATGTCCATACCTCAAAACCGCCAAAGTCGTCGTCATCCATTTTACAGGAAATACCTAGAAAACAACATACTTATTGATAAGTAATAAATTTTACAACCTACACAGAAAGCAATACATTTTTACGATCTGCACAGAGGCAAAAGCCACTGCAACACATCAACCCCAAACTCACAATGCCCATAGTAGATTTGGCATCACAGCCACCTGTAAACGCAATCACCACAGCCACACAGCCTAGAGCCCACAGAGCTGTGGGATTTGTGCAGGAAGAGGAGCTCCAAGTGGAAACCCAACCAGCCTCCCCTCTTGTGGAGATTGGCCAGTGCTGACTTGAGATCCTTGTGGAAGTGCTTGAAAAGTTGTTATTTCAGCTGGTTTTAAGTGGCCAGTGCAAGGCCAGTTCCTTGGCAGAGAAAGCAAATGATGTTCTACTGTCTAGAGCTCTCAAACTTTGTAGCCTACTGTGAGTCCTCAGGACAAGGAAGACTAAAAACCTCAATCTATAATGCATGACTTCTGGGGAAAAAACTACAAATGTTCTCAAATGCCAGTTTTTATATTTATCTCTATATTTACCTTATTATGCTCTGAAGTTTTAAGTTTGAGCACCAGGAATGGAAATATTTTTACATTCTCTGTTGCCATTCCAAACTGGCATGGCCACTCATTTCAATAATCCTTCCTGCCTTTCACGTTGTAGCCTTCTGGTAGGTTCAGCACAAACTCTTGCTTTGCACATGGCTGTGGTGAACATTTGCTCTCACTGAACACCTTCCCTGGGTGTTGTTAAAAAGGTTCATTTACGGGGTGAAAGCCGATTGGTACATTCACAACGTTTGTGGTTATTTTCTGATATTTTTAGCTAAATACGTGTCTTTGGAAAAATTCAGAGTTCGGTATTCTGCTAATGAAGACAAATTCAGCCATGTGTTGACCATGGAAAAGTACATGAGAGAGAGAACAAAAACACACTGGTTCCCTCCCTGCCTTGGATATAGTTAAATAAAATCAAGCAATTCAATTAATGCCACAAAAATTATTAACCTTTGCAAATTGGGTTCAAAGAGAAGGAGAACTGCAAAGATAGAATGGGTAGCTACAGAAAAATGCGAAGTGCAAAATGCAAAAATATTCCTGAGATCAGTAAATAATCATCAAACTATATTGAGAGATAGAAAAATGTATGTAATGTATGAGCAGATCAAGCAGTCTGTTTTCAAGGAAGTCTTATTGTTTTTCACTATACAGACATAACCCCTGCTAACTGGGCAAGAGGCACTTTTTCAAGTGGTGTCCTCTTATATTTAGCAGGGGGAGAGCAATTGTCCCTCTTCATCCCAGCACAGTGTCTTTCTCGTGGCTGTTGCTGGTGGTGTTCTCCATTCTTTTAGATTGTGAGCCCTTTTGGGACAGGGAGCCATTTAGCTTTATTGTTACTATTTGCCTGTAAACCGCTTTGTGACCTTTGTGTTGAAAAGTGGTATATAAATACTAGTGATTGACTGATTGATGTCTCGTTTTCCACCGATTCAGTATCTACTGATTTGACTCCCCACTGATTCTGGTGGTCCACCTTTAAATGTAACAAGGAAAAGGGGGGCTAAAATCCTGAGCTGGTTTTTTAAATGCAGAATACCAGTGGCAGTTCGGAAATCATAAACTTCTCAATGGAAGATTTCCCTAGGAGACCGCAGAAGGCAAAAGAATGGTATACAACTGTCATGTCATTGACCAAAAGTGAGTGGCTGAGTCAAAAAAAAGAAAAGAGAGAGAAACACAGCAGCAAACTTGGAGGTTTGTGGTGAGAAAAGACTGGATTTTATCTGCATGGGAGACGAGGGAGGCTGGAATGGAAAAGCTGGCTGAGAGCAGATGAAGACTTAGCACACCCTGGGATTCAGAAGTGCCTTTAGGACAGCAACCTGGTGTTGTTTGCAGGAGCCTTTTATTACATGCCCCTGTCCAATACCTGGATATTTGTAAATCAAACAGACATGACAGACCCCAAAGTCTTCAGTGAACCCTCCTCTTAAAGAAACCAGAATCCAGCGTGATGTGTCTCTTTTCACCAGTACACAACACTATTAATGGTTCTTCCCCATTAATTTGATGTTACTTCTTTTCCTTTGGATATTGTTTGTTACAGCAATACCACCCACTTTTGTCTGGTTAGGGACCAGAGTGTGGATGAAAGTCAAAGATGGATGAATGCCAAAGCAAAACCGTATTTCGCTTGCAAATTTATTTTGGCCACAAAACACAAATAACTAACTACAATTGGCCCTCGGTATCCACAGGGGATCTATTCCCGGACCGCCTGCAGACACCGATATCTGTAGGGAATAATGAATAATAGAATCTGGATGCTGTTTTGGAGGGCTTCTGAGGTGAAGGACTCCTCCCACCTCTGAACACCTCCTGGATGCAACCAGAAGACTTTGAGGCCCTCCACATGTGGGGTTGGCACCCACGTTGAGTCAAATCTGTGGGTGCCAAATCCACAGATAAGGAAGGCCAACTAAACGTGAATGTGTGCGAAACCTAAATGTCATGGAAGGATGGATGAAATCAGATGAAATAGGGAAGTGCATGGATGAAATAGGAAAAGCAGCTATAATTGAATATGCCTGAAAGAGCAAAGCAATGCTTTTCAAGTGGACGAACTTCATGGTGTTGCAGCATTACTGATACAAATGTACTGATACAGCATTACATATTATCTGAGGGTGCAATCCTGATTGTGCTCTTGGGCCGACGCTGGCACAGCTTGGCTGCTGCAAGAGCACTTCTGGGCGGAGGGAGGGACAGCGGGTGGGCAGGAGGAACTGGGCAGGGAATGGGCGGACCGGGAGACATGTTGGCCCAGGGAAGGGGGCAGGAGTGGGATGCGGCCTTGGGCTGACACTAGGTGTTTGTGTCAGTCCAACGTCACTAGCATCCATGCGGGGGCACCAACAGGCATTCCTGCGTCAGCACTGGTGCTGTTGGGCCAACGCTAGCAGCAGTGCTGGCACAAGGGCGCTGGCCCATGGCCATGCCATGCTGCTCATGTGCCAGCTGAACTCGGCTGGTGCAAGAGCAGTTCTGGGTGGAGGGAAGGCGGGCAAAAAGAACTGGGTGGAGGTGGGCAGGCAGGGAGAGGTGCTGGCCCAGACAGCGGGTGGTGGTTGGGATGCGTCCCCAGGCCACGGGGCCCCAATTCAGGCCACACGGCTTTCTTGGCTCTGCCCCATTATACATATAGGCATTATCACAACAATGTGATAGGCCAGCTGCTATCACATTATTACGTGGCAAGGAATTCCACAAATTACATGGCAGGTAAAGAAAAATTCCCTTTCGTCTGTTCTGGCTGTCCAACCAGTCAATCTTAGTAGATGGCTCCTGGCTCTCATGATGGGGAGACAGAAAAGAACTTCCTTTTATCCATCCCATGCATACTGTGTCTAAATCAAGTCCCCCCTCAAGTGCTTTCTTCCAAGACTAGTGCTTCCCAATGCCAAAACTTCCCCAACCAGCCAAAAATGTGTATAAGTCCCTGGGTCGCAATCCCTGTGGCGCCATTGGGGCAACCTCCCCAACCCCAGCCCCTGCAGTGACTACAGCAGTCCCAAAGTCCAAGTAGGACATTGGGAACTGCTATTATAGACTGAAGAGCCCCAAACTTTGCAGTTGCTCCTCATATGGGAGGTGCCCCAGCTGACTAACTATTTTGGTCACATTCTTCTTCACCTTTTCCAGGTCTATAATTTCCTTTTTGAGATGTTGCAACCAGAACTGGACACAATACTCCAGATGTGGTGTTACCATTAATTTGTTCATTACTGTATAATATTGGTTGCTTTTTTTCTCAAACCCTTTTTTAAATTATCCTGAGCACAGAATTGGCTTTCTTCACACTGGGTCGACACTTTCATTGAGATAATTTATAAGCCCTACAGGGATAGTCTCTCAGAGAGGACTGCGCCAACCTGCCTTAAAATGGTAGTTCTTCAGCCTCTAAAACAAGCCCTCCTTTGTTTCAACTGTACCATAATTACCACAGCTGTAATTACAGGCCAGCCTCTAATTTCCTATTTGGGGGCAAGGTGCTTAAGTGACTTGTGTTGACCCAAATCCAGGAATTCCTGGGTGAAGCTGATGATTGGAATCTTTTGCAGTCTGGTTTTGTTTGGGTTTTGAAATGGAAGTGACTTTGGTTGTCCTTGTTGATTACCAGGAACTAGACCAAAGGAATAGATTTTTCCACTGCTTTCAATACATTCAAACACAGTATAGTTCTGGAAGCTCTTGCAGGAATGGGACTTGGGGGTGCTGTAGTGATTCCAGTCCTTCCTGGAATGTGGCATTGTGAGATTCCTACTAAACACTTTGGCCTTTGGCCTACAGCGTCCCACAAGGATTACTTCTCTTCCTTCAGAGGCTTCTATCAGCACAGTCTTATGAGAAGGACTTCTATTCTCTCATCAAAGTCAACAAATCAGAACGTTCTACTAGTCAAAGATCAAACTACCACCGTCAGCCAACCATTTTATGAATGAAGCAAGTCTTAAGTATTATCGGAAACTCAAAAACCTCAGTTTTGCTCCTGTTTCCCCCCCCCCCCCAAGACAAGTCTTGATATTTGAAATCCACATCTTGCACTGAAGCAATCAGGCCACACCTGCTTTAAAAATTCAATTAATTGTTACATTGTCTGAAGATTTTCAAGTTTATTTTACAACTTGCCTACCTCCACGCTAAATCTATGGGATGGATACATCTTTGAAAGAAATTATGATTACCACAAGTAGAACTTGCACACACTTTTGAAATTTCAAAACAATAGATATTTCACTTGGCAATTTTGTCCAGAATCAATCTAGGAAAGGGGTGAGTTTTTTGGCTTTGTTTTTGTTTTCTCTCTTAAGCACAAGGGCACCATCTCGTGGACTGACAAATTCACTAGGAGATTGGTATCTGCAGAACCTATAGAACCAGAGAGGAAACTTTTCCACTGTTTTCAGAAAATGGTGGATTATCAAATGATAATCTGAATAACCAGAAGAAAAATACATTTCTCTTCATGGTGGAATGACTTTTTCAGATCCCACAACCTTGAAAACAGCTGTAGTCTCTCAACCTAGATAGGCAATAATGCTATTCTCACCCAACATGGCTTAGGTAGGTGTTCATTGGGTATATTTCTTCCCAAAGAAGATTGTTCTTTGACAGAGATCAAGACATTGCTATATTATTCGAATGCACTCATTTTTCTTTAGGGCCAAAGATGGGGGAAAAAACATCATAGCACAATTAATTTAAGCATTGCAACAGGTCAATTATTTTACAACAAATTTAGATCACAACAAAATCTGGAAAATGTTGATGTTAACAGCAAGTGTTCTCTAGTCTATTTTCCAGATGTAAGTTTTAAGTGTCTATAATACTGGCATTCCAGCATATTGTTATTGTAACAAAAGGAATTCTTCATATCTTGACACAAAACCAACCTTTATGTTAAAGCCCACCGTACAATCAAAACCCTCTTCCTTTAATCCATGGGAAAGATCTTTAAATGAATTTGTAACAGTATTTGGAAATAGGAAGAGAGTGTAAAGGAAAAGGCTTTCCAAAAACTTCCAACCACAGTTTGCAACTAAAAGCAACTGTCTCAGAGAATTAAATTCTTAAAATTGAGTGTCTCACCCAGTCTCAGCTATAGTTACATTATCAAAGTAACATGCATCCGTATGAAGTTTAAATACATAGCTTTGAAAAATAATCCAATGGGGATGTGTGGTAATTTGAACAAACTAAAGTTAACAAGTTAAAAGGAGTATACACTTAGGAGTATATTCTCTTGATGTCTAAGAAATGACATAAGTAAGAGGAAAGAATTTAAATTTCCTCAAAGAAAATATTTTAAACAGGATAGAACTATATGTGGGACACACAGTTCATCATTAAGACATTGGTACTGGATGAATCATGCATTCTACAAGGCACATTTACTTCCGTTAAAAAAAAATTCCCCTGAACTTACTGTTCATATAAACATTACATTTAAAAAGTCAAGCTGAGAAGAAAATTGGACACATTCTGAAAAGATCACAACAAAAGACAATAAATCAGATTTTTCAAAAAAGTCATTTGGCAGTCACCAAGGGCAAGTAAAAATCATCTCCAAATGATCAGGTAAATACCACCTGTCGTAAAAAGAAAGCCTTGTGACTATTCCCTTGGCCTAATCTTAAAAAATAGTAAGCTGTTAAAAATTAGAAGAGAAGAAGCAACACAGCAACCCTTAGCACAACCCTCTAACAAAAAAAAAATGGACTACAGCAACTCTTCATGAAGTCCATCATCTTCCATCAGGAAGGCACCATGTGAGATCCTCACACAGAAGGAAGGCTAAGCATGGTACGTTCGCTCCTCCACAGAAATCTGTTTCTGGGGGGTAATGGAGGGCCGGGGGAAAAGGAGGGCTGGAGGCAGATTGGGTCCAGGGGGTGGCAGTTACTGCCATCAAATCCTATAACCTCCTCCTGAGCTGTGACGACCGACACGGGTCTCCTTGGTCTGGTGCCAACTAAAGAGCTGGCGCATATCTGACCAGACACATGGGGGCAGCTGGGGCACTGCATGGGATAAGGAAACCAACGTCTCCAAGGAGACATCCGGTAGCTTTCTTGGCCCCAAAGGACACAGTGGCAGCCATTTCAGACCACTGTATCATGGGACAGCATAAGATCAGTCCTTAATTACTTTTCTAAAAAAGCAGTAAGGACTCTTGGTTTCCATAGTCTGCTCTCAACTGCCAGAAAGAGTTGTCTCACCACTTAATCCATAAAGCTTCTAAAAAGAAAGTTATATACCAAAGTATCATAACAGCTCAAAGAAAGATAACTTCAACATCCGAACTGGCACTTAGGAATTTAAATATTTTTCCAAGCTCCATGCAATATCCTAATTAATGCAGCTCCTAATTAAATGAATATTTTTCCACCATTGCAGGCAAACATACTCACTTGTACAGTACCATTCCCAGTGATAGTGCATGTAAAAACTCCACGACTCAAGTCCAAATAAAAATCAAAAATATTCCTCTTACCAACATCTGTGTTAATAACACTGGCAGCAAGAATAAAATGAATTGCTATGTAGGCACACAACATTCACTGAGTATCTCATTCTCTTTTGTGTATTCTTGGTAATTTGAAGCTATGTTGTGACTCAATTCCTTGAATGATTTTCACATTGTACACTGGCATCGACAAGGTTTTTTTTCCATAATCAAACTTAGACCCGTGGTTCCAAAACTGTGGGTCGGGACCTACCAGTGAGTTGCGAGCCATATTGAAAATATGGGATGCTGGAAAGAGCAAGGGCTGTGTGGTTGTTTTGTTGTGTCATGGCTGCAACAAGGCTTTTTTCTTTCTGATTCACTTTGCTATTGGAAAATAGCTGAGAAATAGCCCAACTTATTGCATCTTTCTCAGGAAAGCAGCAGGCTCTGGTGTCATAATGATGGCACTTCCGGCCATGACAGCACTTCTGGTGGGTCCCGGACAGATTGTCATTCTAAAAAGTGGGTCCCGGTGCTAAAAACCACTGACTTAAACACCACAAGCCAGAAGATTTTCCCTACTGTTAAACTAATATAGCTCAAAGAGCAAACTGAGCAATGTAAAAGATCAGTGCATGTGGCCACAGTCCAAACAAACCACTACAGCATACCACACTGCACATGTTTGTACCTCAGTGGCTCCTACATTTCTGAGTACAGTGCAGGCATGTACTCAGGAACCACTGGGGTTCCATTCCACTACCGCCCCCCTCCGTGGATACCTGAAACCATGGATATTGGGGACACCTTTTTAAAGATAGGGATCTGCACAAGGTTAAAGAGAGGGATTTGTTTCCCTAGCGTTTTTAATAAGTGCTCTAGTATTCATGGTATTGCACGGATACCTGAAACTGTGGATATTGAATCAGTGGATACTGGGGCATCGCCAGTACTAAATTGCACAACCAGCTGCAGAATAAAGCTGCTTTCACAAAGGACCTTCAATCTGCAGCAGCAAAACTTCAAAAATTAACATGGCACTCTGTAAATATAACTGGTTTATAAAGTTTGGGATTGTTGCTTTTTAATGGTAATTTATCAGATACCAGTTGAGAAAAACAAACAAACGCCAAAGCAAGAACTGGCTGTATTTTAAATTTAAAAGAGCTCTTTGGGAGATAGTTGTTGGCGACACAGTGCCTGCCTTCTTTAGCATCAGCTCAAAGATAGGAAAGCCAAGACCTAATAATCTTGAAGAAAAGATGATCAGTCAGCACCATCACTTCTGGTTTCATCTGCAGAGCCAAGGGCTACAGCAAATACATCTGATTGAGTTAATCCCTATTGCCAGTTCCATGTCTGAGCCATCATACTACTAAAAGATACAATTCACCACCCTTCTTCCCCTCAAAATAGCTAATTCAAACCAAGTCAAGATAGCAATAGCTTCTCCTCATTCATTAAAAGCTACACGCTGCTAGGATCAAGCTAGTCTTTTCCAGAAAAATTACTGAATATGCATTTTGTATGAAAATATAACACACATCATTAACATCCTCTGACGTTTCTTGGAGAAATCCTCGCTCCATCCCTTTCCGCAACTGATTGTAACTGATTTTGTTACAAGATTCTGTTCTTTTTTAAAAGGTGGGAGGGAGAATTCATGCATGATATGCTTAATAAGTCTAACCATTCTGTAGTCTAGATGTCCATCACGATGATTTTGAATTGGAGATAAAGCCTGCCAAAAGATTATAATGAAATTCAGTTGTGCACATGGTTGCCTGCTGGCTTTTTTTTTTTTTAATTATGTGGTTCTGTAACTCAAAACTAATGGAGGGCAAGGGCTGGACTAATAAGAACTACTAAGAAAAGCAGTCCCCAATGTAATAAAGTTACTACTTGCATTCTATCCTTCATCATCTTGACCAAATCCAGATGTTTTAATAGTCATTTACAGTTTAGCCTAGCTAAACATAGATTTGAGTGTTCTTCCATATGATCCATTGTTGAAATATCAAAAATACCCCTAAGCTTTGGAAAATGAAAGCTACTATTAATTATCTAGGACAATATCTAAAACTAGCAACTGAAATTTCACTTAATGATATCAACAAACTTGCAATGTATTAAAAAAATTAATAACTAACTAGTGGAACCCTAGTTAGAACCATGAAAAATATCTCATTATTAATATATTTGGTTCACTCTTATAACTATGTTGCCACTTCTGTGAACCTTTCCCAAACTCTAAAAAAGTGTTTTAAAAAAAATTCTGAAGAAGCATGGAAAATAGAAACAACAGTCTCGGGAATCCTACGTCTTGGGAAAACTAAATCCATCTCAACCAAGGTCTACATATCATTATAGAAAATCCATGCTAAAATATTTTGTTTTCCTTCCTATATCAGATCTCAGCCTGTAGAGACAGGACTTCCAGTTTATTTCACCAAGACATAAATTATAACATTTTGTACCAACAGCAAACCTAGAGCAAACAGAGGAAGGAGAAGAAGGAAGGTAATTATTTGATCTAGAAACTAAGCCCTTAACAATGCAAAAATAATCCCTGTTAAATGATATGTGCTGACAATACTTTTCTAATCTTTCCCCATGATTATTTCACAGAATTCTGGAAATACTGACTCTTTTTGAATGAAACTATTATTGGCAGCACAATATACAAGAAAAAAAATCAGCATGAACGTTTTCCAAGTTTGAGTAGAAGAACAAGGACTCATTGGATTTTGAACCAGAAAAATACTTCAAGGAGTATGTAAAAGTTTCCACAATGGAAAGAGGAAGCAAAGTCCTACAATGGTCTGTCGTGGGATTCGTACATTTAACTTGTTAATAAATGAACTGGAGTAAGGCAAGAGCAATGATGGGTTTGAGAATGACACCCAATTACTCAGAATGGTCAAACCCATGCAGACCGTGAAGAGCTTCAAAAGGATTTCTCCAAACTCAATAAAAGGACCACAAAATGGCAAATGAGCTTCATTGTAACCAAGTGTAAAGCAAGACCCTTAGAATCAGAATTCATAACTCCACATATGTACAGGTTATGTACATATTAGCTACAGCATGCAGGTTGAAACACGCATTAATAACCTTATCTGCAAAATGTCTCACTGACTGGCCACAGTGCATCATCCAGTGGTCCTCCTCTCTGCTTTGTGGGCCAAAATCACAACCTATAATCGCTGGAAAATGCAAAGCAGCCCAACTGTGACAGGAAAAAAAATATTATTTTCCGTTGTCACCATCACAAAGTAGGCCTATGCTACAGACTAGGCTCAGAGAGATTTGTTACAAGTCTTCTGCCAACACTGCTCAGAACAATCCATCCGACGCCAAGGGTGATCACTCCGATAGGTCTCCCACCCCACATTACAAGCTGTGTAAATTGACAAAGGAATTGTTTACTGTAAGTTCCTCCACTTCTCAAGTCAGCATAGCCTCATTCACACAAAACACTGTGCCCAACTCCACAAGTGAGGCCAGAAACCATCAGTGACTGATCACTAGTTGGCCCAGCAGCCACTAAATCCCGAGCTGCATCCAACAGGCTTTATAAAGCTATAAACCAACAGCCAGTTTAGGAGACTCCCAACACCAGTCCTCTCACAGAACAGCTTTGTGAAAACTCCACTGAATAATTGTGGTTTAGATTTGCCTGCCTATGTAAACCACCTTGAATGCTGTGTAAATACAGAAAAAGGCAGTATATGAACACTTAAAATACAATAAGCACCAAGACCACTCTAGCTAGCTCAGACAGGAAGACCACTGGGCAAGAAGGTGGGAAATACATTGTAACCTGTATCCTGAACACCTACCTTCAAGAAATTCACATTAAATTGGTAGGCTGAAAAATGGGAAACCTGGTTAGGGGATGAAAGCATGATGGACAACAGTGATTCTCCTCCACCCACCAGATCTAGTCTAGACAACTCTGGTACACACACAAAGCTGGGAAAGATTTGTCCACCTCACTTTGTTAAACCCAAGTAATAAGCAATTATTTGGGTTAAGCCCAAATAATATACAGTATTTCCCAAGTTCAGGCATGCTGGCAGCTAGGTTCAAGCATGTATCACTTTCCCATTCCAGTTGCCAATCCCATATTTAAGACTTTAACTGGTGTAAAATTCCATTACATAAAAGGTAAATGGTTTCCCCAGGACCGAATGGTTTAGTCGTGACCAACTGTAGAGGGTGGTGCTCATCTCCGTTTCTAAGCCGAAGAGCTGGCATTTGTCCAACGACAAGTTTCTGTGGTCATGTGGCCAGCATGACTATACGCTGTGGCACACAGAATGCTGTTGCCTTCCCACTGAAGTGGTACCTATTTATCTACTTGCATACACAGACCTAAAAGGAGACAACTTAAATGAGTTTTCTGTCACATGATGAACATCAGTGTCACTGTTCAACAATATGGGTGAGAAAGTTCAGCTGACACCCTTCTGATCCTAAAATAACCCATGCACGCAACAATCCGGGAAAACTAGAAAGCCTAAGGTCACTAAAACAACTAGTGGTGTTCCAATAACTAGTACGGAACTAAAATGCTTAAATTTGACTGGATCATGCTGACAGTTATTAACACAGAGAAGGGAAACATCTCAATAAGTAGGAATGAATTAAGCTCCAGCAGGCATGCCACATAAGGTTACCATTAATAAGCAATGACAACACATGAATGAATATGCGAAGTTTTTTAATACCACATCAGACCATTGGTGTATACAATTCAGTACAGCATAGTCCGATTGACAGCAATTCTCCAAGGAAATGTTGGAACTTTTATGCCCATAAGAGTACGTTCTCTATTACTCAGCTACAAGTCTTCTATTCCAGATAAGGCCTACCAACTTTCTCAATGTGTTCAGCTTCTATGATTCAACATTTATGCTTCATGACAAAATGTTACAGTTCCCAACAAGAGCAACTCATCCCCATGCAGTTCAACTTCATTCTGGAATTTTACACACATTCCTGAAGCATAGGTTGTTCTTCCTCTAGTTGTTCATTCATAAAGAGATCACATTCTCATTTAAAAACAGTGGTGAAGATCAGTTACCACATTTATATCTTGTGCTTCCTCCAAGGAGTTCTGTGCTTCCTCCAAGAAGTTCTGAACTACAGGAGATGAATTTGACCTTCATTACCCATATAATCCACATTCTCTTTTTGAGTTTGTGATGCTGCACGGGTGACTAAACAATCCCTTCATCACCATCTCTCACCCTCTATTTTCAACCAGCGTGCCAGGAAAGGGATCCGCAGGTGTGTCACAGGAGTTTGGAGCACAGCAGTTGAAAATTGCTGAAAAACTCTTCTGGGTTCTGTGGCTCTGTTTCCAGGTCAACTGTCTGTAGTAATGCATTGTCTTTCCCTTTCCCTGGCAGAGCAGGCAGAGGAAGAGGGACAGACAATCTGAAGAGTCTCCCAGAAGTGACATCACAAGAGGCGAAGACTACAGAGATTAGTGAACGGTGAGAAAAATAAAGCTGAAAATTACTGCTCTAAAAACACAATGTTAGTCTCACTTGGAGTCTCTTAATTTTCTGGCATACTGTTACTGGTCTCCGTACACAGTACCAAGTAGAAGTGAGATGAGTCAAACATATGTGTCTAAAAGATGAGGCTCAAAACTACCTAGAAGGCTACCTTGTGCATGAGAAGCCTTTATATTTACCACTTTTATTCCACCTTTCCTCCAAGGAAGAAGACATACACAGAGCCATCCCATCTCATCTCAAAGCTACCTCCAAGGTAGATGAAGGGGAGAAATGATGACTTGTTTAGCATCATAACTGGCCAGGAATTTGAACCCACAATCAAGCTCTATATCTCACTCTGTATCAGCCTCAGATGTGTAGGCTAAATAGTTACTGAGTGGTTCGCAGGAAATCTGCTCATGATCTGATGCACTCTGCTCTCAAAAATAAAAGCCTTGCTTAAAAGGAGATGGGAATGGGAAGTAGAAAAAATTGACTGGAAACATTTCCCAATTCTTCCTTCCTTTGGTAGGAAGCCAGAAAACGCAAAGCACCACCCCCTAAAAAAACAAAACAAACTCTGGAGTGATGGAAAAGGAAAAGCTGCTGACTGGGATGCATCAGAGCCCCATCCCAAGGCTTTTGTGGCCACCCAAGGCCTTATCAAGCAGGTGCCACTCAGGGTTCTTTCACACGTTACACAGAAGCAAATCCAGCATGCCACAAAAAATGCGCCCTTGAGAGAGAGAGCAATGTCAAATCAGTGCACCAGCTTGCACACATATTTGTTCCACCTACATTTTACGGCTGTTAGGTACCTTAAGAGAGTATCATGTGAGATGGGCCTGTGCGCTGATTGTAGAGTAAAAGAGGCAGCACATCACTGGTTTCAGCGAGCAAGGAAGGAGCAGCCACTCTCCTCCTGGGTAAGAGCATCACTGGGCCAGCTGCTGCTGAGGCACAGAAGCCAGTGCCACCACAACTGTCAGGATGATGCACCTTGCAGGGCGATGCACCTTTCCACCACCCCAGCTTCACTTGCTGGCCCTCTCTCCCTCTGGGCAGTGTGGTGGGAAGGACTGGATCTGGCTGGAGTTACAGTAGAGTGTGTTTCCCCACCCTACCCCGGTTTTTTGTAACGGGCACTGCTGGGTCAGCCACACACCCCAGGGGGAAAACAGACACCAGGGATGGAAGGAAGATCCTGCTGCACCTTGCAAGAGAAGATTCTTCCTCCTGGGGTTGCATCTGCTCTGTACAGTGAGGAGCGCAAGGATAGGTGACCCTGCGGGCACGCATCTGCTGCTGCTACTGCTGCTGCTGCCTGGCCAGCCCTGTGGGGAGAGGCGAGGAGGAGGGCGATGGTTCTACTGGGCCTCACCTGTGCAGGTAGGACCTGTGGCCAGGTGCAGGTGCCCTACCTGGGGAGGAGACAAAGCCTGCAGCTCCTAACCGCATGGAGCGAGGCTAGGACTCCAGGTACAGTCCCCGAACGTCTCGGCCGATACCCTCAACTCCCCCGCTCCGCTTCCCCCTTACCTGCAGCCACGAAGACCTCCTCCGCCGGCCAGTCTGCGCATGCTCGGCGCTAGGAGGAAGGCCACGCCCCCCAGGAGCCCGCCGCCGAGTCCCAGCAACCAGCGGCTGCAGGGAGGGAGAGCCACGCCTTCGCGGTGCCCGGATGGTGGTCCTGGGCGGTGCGCGAAGAGGGGGCGTGGCCCGGCTGCGAGGAGCCATAGGGATTTTTCCTGTGTGCTCGACGCTTTGAGGTCCTTGGCCGGCGGACCGGGACATCCGTCGTGCACGTGCAGGAGGCTCTTCTGCACTTCTCCTGGCCGGCCGGCCTGCCTGCCTACAGCAGCGCAGCTCTTGCTTAGCAGCTCAAAATCATTGTCCTCCGCCTTTTTGCAGCACCGAATGAAGGCAGAGCGAAGCCAGGGTGGGGCGTATCTACTGTGAGCCCTTCATTGCACGTGCCAAAGGTCTGATAGATGCGCATCTCTAGCCGACCCCCAAAAAGAATGCAAGTGGATTTCAGATGATCCGGACTATTCCGAAATCCTGATCTTTGTCCAAGACTTTTTTAAAACTTTCTATAGAAAGTCTTTCTATGAGCACAAGCTCATTCCCACGTACAGCATGTAAATTCTGTTCTCTGTACTGTGGTGCGTGCCATTGTTGAATGTCAAAGAGGCCAGAAGACATCCAAATGGGTAACAGTGAAAAGAGCAAGAGGCAGGATTATAGTTATGCAATTATTTTGAAATCCAGGGAAATCTGAAATCCAGACACCTTCCTGTCACAAGCAATCCAGATAGAGGTACTCAACCTGTATATTGATGCCTTTTCAACCTTTTTACAGTGCAATCCTAGCATGCCCTTAGCGTTGACACAACATGGTAGCATCGACACATCATCAGTGGTGCTGATGTGTGTGTGACACTTTACAATAATACGTGAAATAATTGCATTTTCCCTGGCACAATTCCCCTCGTCTTTCCCTGTGGTTCAGTATTACTATCCCCATTTTACACTTGAGGACTGTAACATGTACTATGGTACTGTACTATATGTACTGTACTATTCCCATATTAAAAGAGACTGAGCTATGGTTGCCACTTGAGTCTATGGCAAATGTAGTGTGAACCAGAGGAATACTGGTTTGCCACTTAGAGCACAATCCTAACCTGGAGTTAGGCCAGCAAAGTTTGGTCGGCACAAATGCGTAAAGCGCATTTGGACTACTCTCGGAATCAGGTAGGATGGTGCACATCTGTGTGCTGCCGCTCTGATGCAGAGAGTGGTCCAAGCATACTTTACAAAGTCCCTTGTGTTGGTCAAATTTTGCTGGCCTAACTCCAGGTTAGGATTGCACTCTCAGAGTGCAAGGGCACCATAAAGCATGTTTGGACTACTCAAAGAGTCAGGGAAGATGGCTCATGTCTGTGTGCTGGCCTCTCTGACTCAGAGAGTGGTCCAAACATTACGGTGGCCGTTATGGTGGCCAAATTTTGCTGGCCTAGTTTATGCCAGCCTAACTCAGTTTAGGATTGCGCCCTCAGTCTCTTAGCCAGGATGCTACACTAAATAGGAGTACAGGGTCAAAGCAACTCTCCAAAGCATACATTTCTAATGGGTTTTACCTCTTCTAGGAGTCTTTGCCCTAGGGTTGCCAGGTGTGCAAGGCCCAGAAACCATCTGTCTACCTCCCAACATCCCAGAATTCTGTTGCTATGGAGAAAGGTTTGGAGACCCCTGCCCTAGATATTCATCCTTATTCTTTGTACATAATTGTTGGGGCCTCCCCATCTTGATGTTTACTTTGTGATAAGTAAGTGAATGAATTATAGATTTTCATTGCATTATAAGAGCACAATCCAAATTGTGCTCTAGGCTGGCACATGTTGCTTGTGCCGGCCTCCAAATGTGACAAATGCGCCATAATGTGCATTTGCACCATTTTGGAGGGAGTTAGGTAAAGCTGGCCTTGGTAAGGCTACCAAGGCTGGCACAGGGACTCCGTGTGGGCAGAGGGTGGCAGAATGGGGTGGCAGAAGGGCGGAATGGAGCAGAGGGAGGGTGGGGAGTGGGCGGGCCATGGATAGGCCAGCCCAAGGAGGTGGGTGGAAGTAGGATCCAGCCTTTGGCCGGATCCAGAACTCTGTCCTCGGCCCAGGCAGCCCCAATTTGGCTGCTTGGAGTTGCACTGCTGATTTTGGCAGCTCAGCTCTGAGTAGCCCCATCCATTCTGCTGTGTGCTACCCAGGGGAAGGAGAATGTTTTCCCCTTCCCCTGGGTAGCATCGCAGCACATCCAAGCCCTGGGCTGCCTATGGGGCAGGTATGCCAGCCTGCCTATTCTAGCCTGAGGTTTGAATTGGCTGTAATAGAATTTTTGAGAGATTATGGGTTTGAAAAGGGCCATGTTTTCTATAACTATATGGCCAATGTCTGCTTCTCGTTTGCACTGGGTGGGTGAGGAGTAGTCAGGTATCCAGTGTGCTATTAATTTAATGCAGCCGTGTTTGCTGGCCCATTCCCACACAGCCCTAGATGCTCGACAGCTCATCCAACAAAGGCCTCAAATTCTACTGGAGGGTCCCAGAAATTTTATAGGAGATAATGGCTGGTTCCTTTAGGCAAGGTTCTTTTTTCTCACAGCAAAAATTGGCATTGTGATAGAGGAAGGAAGAATAAATGAGAGCCAGGCAGAGTCAATCTACCAATATGGGAAAAGTACATTTGTTCTTTAAGTGGATGGAGGTATTTTAAACTCTTAAAAATGAGTGTTATTAATTTTTTTTAAGAATATATACTACTAACCTTGAGTACATCTTAGCTGCCAAAAATGTGATGGCCGCCACTGTAGGCAATTTTTTGGATGCAATTCCATGCTCAGTTCCATGACATTGTCCAGTTATAACCAGTGCTAGAACTGTGTATGTGTGTGGGCTCTAGCCCACAGTTCTTCACTGAATACCAATATTGGCTACAAAGAATCATGATAAACAACTCTTTAAGAAAAATTTGTAGGAAGCACCTGGAACAAAAAATAAATCTGTAACTGTTTTGCTGCCAGACATTAAATGGAACAGGTTATCCGAAACGGAAACATCAATGTGTTTGCATTAACTCTTGTTGACTTTTGAAAGTTTTATTTATCTATTTAAGAAATTTATATCCTACCTTTCCTTTGCCAAGGCAAATGTCAAAGGAGCTTATAAGTTTCACAAAAAGTAATAGTGAGGCTTACAATAAATGAAAGCAATAAATACAATAATAAGTAAAACAATTAGAAAAAACAGTTGAGTTGATTTGAAACAAGGGGGAAGAACAGCCAGCATTATATAGTTTTGCAAAGAAAATAAATAATGAATCAGTTGTTGCAAGACACAGTGGTCAGCATGACCATCCAGAAAATTAACCCTCAAGTTAGCTTTGCATGCATGGTAAGAGAAATTTGAGTTTGAGGAACTCTTATTTGCTGGAGTGCTGCATTTACTCTTTAGCAGGCAAGGTGTTTTATGGCCCAATTATATGCAAGCTAACGTTGATGCAATGGAGATGAGCACCACCCCCTACATTCGGTCACGACTAGACCATTCAGTTGTGGGTAAACCTTTACTTTAAATATGGAATGTGGTGGTGCAGCAAGTTAAACTGCTGAGTTGCGAGCTTGCTGACCGGAAGGTTGGCAGTTCGAGACCACACAATGGAGTGAGTGGCCATTGCTTGTCCCAGCTCCTGCCAACCTTTCAGTTCGAAAGCATGTAAAAGTGCAAGTAGATAAATAGGTACCACTTTGGTGGGAAGGTAACGGTGTTCCGTGCGCCTCAGCGTATAGTCATGCTAGCTACATGACCATGGAAATTTGTCCTCGGACAAACGCCGGCTCTTCGGCTTAGAAACGGAGATGAGCACCGCCCCCTACAGTCGGTCCTGACTAGACTATTTGGTCATGGGGAAATCTTTACCTTAATGTTGATGCAATGGGCAGATATGCTGTCACAATCATGCCATAAGGGAATCCCTTTCCCCCTGAGGAGACCTCCAGCAGCTTCCTTGCCCACACTGGATACAGTGGAGGTTGCACGGCCCTACTGGATCACAGAATAGGACTGTTGTTAGGATTGGGCTGCTCCTTCTAGAACAATGGTAGATGACCATTTCTTTAAAGAGCTCAATTTTTTTTCTCATGATGGGACGATCAGATAAGAGAAATGTTTAATGAAGTTTCCTTGGTAAAGGGTGTGACAAGTTCTGCTGTATTTGGGGTGTCATGACCAAAAATTTAGATGTATCTATTTTAATTGTTGCTCCATCTTGTGTGGTCAAAGAAAAATCTAATTAAAATGCACAAATTAATAAAATATTGTTTCTCATGCTTTAAATGTTAGTGCTCTAAAAAGACTCAAAGGCTTTGTCTTTCCTCCTGATTATTTGTTGCGAAATGGTTGTGTAATATTCAGAATTTTTCAGGATAAGTCATTAGTACACAAACATATTTAGAAAAACTGAAGGAAGAGAGAATAGCCCCATTGTTGAAGAGAACGAGATTGAAACGAAATGATTAGCATTTCAGTCACATTATCTCCCTTCAGGGGGAAAGGTAGGATAAAAATATTGTAAGTAAATAAATGAATAAATTTCAGCCTGACAGATCATGATAACGTACCATTGAGTCTTGTTCATAAATTGTTCTTGTTCTCAACAGGGTGCATGCAGCTGGAAAAAAAAAAGGCAAGTGTGCACATGCATGACAATAGATTTGCAAGGTGATGGTGGTGAAAGGTGGATCAGCCCCACAGGCTAGCAGACTGTAACATTTTTAACCTCTTATCGTTGCCTTGTGCCTTATTGTCACACAGATATATGCAACATAAGTTAATTGGCATTGTAGGCACTGGGGTGCATAGAGAAATTTTGCAAGGCTTATGGGTCCAATCTTAATGAGGGCTTGCACCAGCGGATCACAGGTTCTGCTGGCACGCATCGCAAAACACCATAGAGCACTTTGTGACAGCACCAGGCCCAGGTGTAATAGCAGGAAAGCTGGAGCCAGCAGTCATTGGAAGGCTCACTGGAGCAGGAAAGTCCAGCTCAGAGTTGGGGGGGGGCAGGGAGAAGGTTGAATGCAGTGGTGTTATTCACCCGGTACGCTGGGCGGGACTTACCTTTGAGTGGCAGTCCGCCCGTTGCGTCACGCCGCCTTCCGCCGTGTTCCCGCCCGCCGGGGCGGGTGGGAACACGGCGGAATGCGGCGTGATGCAACGGGCGGACTGCTGCTCAAAGGTAAGTCCCACCCAGCATACCGGGTGAATAACACCACTGGTTGAATGGGGCAGGGGGAGGGGTGGGTGGGGTCAGGGTGGTGGGTGAGATCAGTAATGCTCACACACCATATCCAAACCCCCTTCTTGGACCTGATCCACTTGCATGTATCAACGTGGAACTGCGCCAGTGATATTGCTGGCACAGGTCCGAGTTGTCCTGTTGCAGCTGCTGGGGTTTTCCCTGAAGAGCCATCTAGCAGGCAAAAATGCTGGAATGGCTTTGGGTTGCCTGCATCTGACAATGTAATACACTCACCATGCAAATATTCTGCTTGTTTCTTTGAATAAAAATTATCAGCTGTCAAATGGGGTTGTACGATGGCAATCATTCTCCTGTTTATTTATATGGATTAGATTTGCTCATTTCACTGTTCATCAGCAAATGATTTGTCCCTTTCTCCACAACCAGTGTTTCAGGTGCGGTGAGATCTTCTTTTCAACTTGTATTTCCTAATCTGACTTTGGGGGAAAAACAGCCAGTTCATTCCCCTTTCAACTGACACCATTTTATTCACAGCTCAATCCTAATCTGGACTAGAAATGGTACAGCAACTGCTGCACCAGTGCTAGCCATTGCTAAAATGCTGTAAAGCACGTTTGCGATGACTTATGAATAAGGAGTGTCGGTGTGAAGACCTGCGCCATCCCAGTGGGGCTGAATCCAGTGGAACGACTGCCAGAGCAGGTGAGTTCTGCACTGGGCGTTGTAGGGGCAGGGGAGGGCAGAATGGAGCCAGGGGGGCGGTGTTTTGAGTGAGGAGGCAGGGAGGAGCAGGCAGTTCAGATGGGAGGGGCTGGCTGGCAGAGGAGGCCTCTGCAATATCCTAACCCCCTTCCTGCCGCCTGAAAGCCCTACACAGGGCAACTCAGACTTCCGCGAGTGATTTAGCTGGTACAGATCCAATTAGCTCCATTGGGGAGGCGGGGAGGCTGGGCTTCATCATGGAGTAAGGGAACAAATGTTCCCTTGCCCCAAGGAGATCTCCAGCCTGCCCAGTTTTGGTGCTGGATACGGTGTGGACCATGCAGTGCATAGGATTGGGCTGCAATTTATACTTTGGAAGGGCTTTTTCCTCAAAAGGAGCTGAGTGATCCTACCCAGGCTGTCAGTGGGAAAAGTCTGTTTCTAAAATGGTACTTTGCTCAGCAGCAAAGACCAGTGTAAGATTTGGGGTATGGTTTTTTAAAAAATGACTAGGCTTTTGTTGCCACCTTGTAGATATAATTTCCTAAGAAGATTATCAAGTTTGCTTTCATTTTATGCCCCAATAGATGCTATAGATAGCATTTCTAGCTCTCTTTTAATCCTTTAATATCAAAATAAAGATTGGCTTATTGTTCTTTCCTTTTTTTAATAGCCTCTTAACAATAATGTGTGGTCTTCTTTCCTGAGCTTCTCAGAGCATGAAAGGTTTCATTATTATCAAATTATAGTTTTATGTGGATGCAAATATGGCAGCGTCTGCCAAAATAATATACAGCAACCACACTGCATTCTTTTGGGTTATTCAAATACATGATGAATCATATTTTACAGCCTGGTATTTGCATACAAAGATAAGGCTGAAATGTGTGCTGAAATATTTAGGGTTAAGGCCAACTGGGAGAGGCTCTGGGGGGTTCTGTGCTGCTGTGGGGAAAGAAAGAACGAGTGACCTGTTTTTGCTTCTGAATCTCTGAAAGGTAATCCTGCATTCAGGAACCGGAAAAAGAAAACGTCCATTTCTTATGCTTTGGATCAATGCTAGGTAACCCAACACGATGACCCTGATGGGGGAAAGGAGAAGGGAGCAGCAGGCAGGCAAACAACAATAATTTTAATACCCAGTTACTTTGGACTTCACATGTAGCAGCAAGACACAGACTCCTAGGTCTGATCATGTCTGCATTGTCCTTGCAAACATTGCTGGCATCTCAAATGGCCTCTGAGAAATGACCAGAAGGGCGCAATCCTAACCAACTTTCTAGCACTGGGGTAAGGGCAGTGCAGCTCTGAGCTTTGGGAACAATCATTCCCTTACCTTGAGGAGGCCTCCATGACTACTACTCCACTGCAAAATGCAGAACATGCCCCATTGCAACAGCTATGCCAGTGCTGGGAAGTTGGTTAGGCTTATGCCCAAAGTCACTTCCACTTCATATCAGCAACTTCTGGTTGGGTTCAGGAGGTGTTCTGAGGCCTTCCTGCCGTGGGCTCGGCATCTGTAAATCTCACAAAGAGATGTCTCTGAAGCCAACTGACGTTTCAAGATTGCCTATCTCCATGTGGACATAAGAAGAACCTCGTTGCATCAGGCCCAAGATCTAGTCCAGCTTCCTGCATCTCACAGTGGCCCACCAGATGCCTCAAGGAGCACACAAGACCTCAAGATACTTGCATCTTGTTGCCGCTTCCCTGCATCTGGCACTCCAAGGTCGCCTACCTCTAAAATAATGAGGTTGCACCACCCACCATGGCGTGAAGCCTGTGATGGATTTTTCTCCAGAAATCTGTCCAATCCCCTTTTAAAGGTATCTAGGCCAGGTGCCATTACCACCTCCTGTGGTAAGGAGTTCCACAGATTAATTACCCACTGAGTAAAAAGTATTTTCTTTTATCCATTCTAACTCTCCCTACACTCAATTTTAGTGGATGTCCCCCGGTTCTGGTGTTGTGTGAGAGGAAATAAAACATCCCTCTGTCCACTCTATCCATCCCATGCATACTTTTGTACATTTCAATCATATCCCCCCTCAGGCACCTTTTTTTTCTAGACTGAAGAACCCCTAACACTAGCCTTTCCTCATAAGGGAAGTGCCCCAGTCCTGTAATCATTCCTATGCGCTTTCAGTTCTCTTCAGGACCTTGGAGGACTTGTGGACAGTGGAGAATAAAGCCTGCTGCTTAGGAAGAAAATAAAAACCTAGGGCTGGCTAAACTGTAGATGCTGATCTCAGGTTATAGTCACTTTTTGCATCAAACTGCAGTAGCCTGGAGATTCTGACATCTCTAGTTAAAAGGAACTGATGTAGCAAGACTGGGGAGGATCCCTACCAGAGATCCTGGGGAGTCACAACCAGAGTAGATGTTTGGCTCGCCTCTGTATAAGGTGGCTTCACTTGTTCCATTCTGCCTGATGAGCAAGAAAGATTGTATACTCATACTAAAAGGGTAGAATTGCATTCCCTCCGGCCAAGCTGGGTTGGTCTGACTGCAGGCCTCCCAACAAAGGCTTCCCCTTACAAATTTCTTGTCCAAATATTTTGTGCCACCTGCACATCTCACTGCTTTAATACCTCCAAGAAACAGATAAAAGCCTTTCAAACAATCTCATAATACAGAACTCAGAAATGCCACAACTGTCAAAACTTTCAGATGTGTTTAAAGGGATTATTTTATTGCTACTGTTGCTTTGGCAGCGTGTGACCCAGGACAAAACATTTAATTCTCTCCTTGTGATTTCTTTGGTTTTCTTAGCAACTTTTGTGAGAAGCTTTGTCAAAGGCCTTATGTAAGCCCAAATAAATTATGTCACCTGGCTTGCCTTTACAGTCCTGCTAAATTCTCACTTCCAAAATTAACTTTAATCTGATTCAGAGAAATATCAAGAACACTAATAAACTATACTTGATTTATTTGTTTTTAGTGGTTTGTAATAGCTGGCCTGATGCTATGCCTGGCTGTTGGCCAGTCGTGTTCATGTCAGTAAAAAGAATCGTGTTTTAAGTGCTGCCCTCAAATTCCTTAGAACATTGAACAACTTCCAGGCCATGATGTCTCTGATGCAGGTGAAAATCCTGTGTAGTCTACCTGGGCTGTCTGGAAACTCTGTTTTCAGCTGTTTGTTGAGCTAGTCGAGGAGGTGATGACGAGCTGAACGACAGATAACTTTGGCAGCAAAGAGACCACACAGCTTTGTGAAGTCAGTAGGTTCCATTCCACCCTATCTCTTGTTATATCACCCAAGTGTCTGTGTTTGGGGCTTGAGGAAGGGGGGCAAAATCCAGGGACTCAGGCTTCCAGGGAACCCAGACTATGACAACACAAACTATGCCAGTGTTTCTCAAACTGTGGGTTTGGACCCACTAAGTGGGTCACAAGCCAATTTCAGATGGGTCACATAGCACCTAGCACAACCATCACTGAAAATATGGGAAGATGGGACGCTGGAAAGGAGAGGGCTGTGTGGTTATTTTGCTTGTGTCAAGGTTGTAAATAGGCTTTTTTCCCTTTCTGATTCACTTTGCTATTGGAAAATGACTGAGAAATAACGCAACTTATTGCTGCATTCTCAGGAAAGCAACAAGCTCAGGTGTCACAATGATGGCACTTCCGGCCGTGACATCACTTCTGGTGGGTCCCGGATAGACTGACATTCTAAAACGTGGGTCGCAATGCTAAAACGTTTGAGAACCAATGAATTATACAGTATGGAATAAATATTGTAGGTGAGGTGTGTGCATGTTTGTGACAATGCAGTGTTGCAGGCAATTTTTTTGGCCTGAGCAAAGTACACAGAACACAGGCAAGGCAAAAAGAGTTGGAGTACCCTGCTGCAAAACCCTTTTGCAAAATATCTTTATGGATTAGAATGTATTTTTATTTACTTATTTTAAAATATTTTTACCCTGCTTTCCTTGACTAGGGCAATCCAAGGCAGCTGACAAAAGAGTGATAAAAATTCTTCAAACAATGTAAGCTCATGAAAAGGCAAGAGAGAGATACCAAAATCTCCCATCAAAAACTCAAAATCCACCTCCTGCCACTGCCCGTTTACCCTCCAAATCTGAATGGAAAAGCCAGGGTTTTTTTTAAAAAAAAAAAATCTCCTAAAGGAGTAAAGATAGTGGTCAACTGGATTTCTGTAGAGAAATCTGCAGGGAAACGAAACTGGATTTCTGTTCCATAATGGCAGAACCATCATCGAGAATACCCTGCTCCTGGTAGGACACACTTCAGAAGACAAGACTGCCACACCCAGAGCAAGGCCTCCAATGAAGACTGGAGCATGTGGCAAGTCACACTGGAGGCAGTTGGTCCCTGAGGTATTCAGGTTCCCAATCATTTTGGGCTGTGAACATCATAACTGATGTTTGAACCCTTTGAACTGAACAACTGCCTGTAGTAATGAATTGGCTGCCAGCAGAGGAAGGGGAACAGACCATTTGTTACTACTGACAGTCGCCTTAGAAACAGCCACACAACCCAGAAGAATTTTTCAGCAATTTTCAGCCACTGTGCTCCAGACTCCCACAGAACACCAGTGGGCCTTCCACGGCACACCAGTTGAAGATAGCTGTTTTAATCCAAACTATCCAATATGAATGGTGACCTATCAATGCAGGACAAGCAAAGATTTTCACTTGTCAACTAGGAGCATGTGCAGTGATATCACGGGTCACGCATGACCCTGGAAGTCCAGCCTCACTTCCATCACAAACTCCTTGAAGGCTCTTTGGCAAGCAACCCTTCTCATCCGTTTTTTTTTTAAATCTCGGTTGGTTGGTTGGCAGTGGCCTCCTCCATCTCACACATGCTTGATCTAGCACCTGAACGCACATCCCTTCTGGCCAAACGGACTCCCTGCTTATTTTTCCTGTTTCATCCCTTGCCAAGGGAGAAAAATAATATCCAGTAGCTCAACAAGAACTTCCTGATGTCATACCCTTGGGCCGCACACCACCCACCCAGCGCCTGACCTTCTTCCCCCTGCAAGGATCAGCTTTTTTCCTCCAGAGGTGTGGGAAAGGGAACTGCTTTCATGTTTGAGCCACTGTTTCTCCTCCACCTATTTCCTTCTCGTTTTTCTTATGCACTGTATAGTTCACCGGCCTCTAACAATAGCTTTGTTTCCACAGCTGCACTGATTATTTTTCTCGGGGCTTCTCATTTTTTGGGAACTATTAGGGTGGATTGTTTTTATTCATGTAACTTGGAACAGCCTGGAATAATACGGCAGAAGAGTTTGATAACAGAAGTAACACGAACAGTCTCCTTTTCTTTCTTTATATGTTCCTGACTGCAAACCCCAAGATCCCAGCCCAGCCCCTTTCCAGTCACTTTATATAACACAAGTCTAAAATGCTGATTTTAGACAGATGACCAAATGTGTAGTAGGCATATTCCTAAAAGGTTAGGCTGTACCTAGAAGTAGGCTCTAGACTCTATTCTGTGCAGTTTCTGACTTAAAACTAAGGGACTCTACAAAGACTGAGGGTGCAATCCTAACCTGGAGTTAGGCCAGCATAGTTAGGCCAGCAAAGTTTAGCCAGTACAAGGAGCACCGTAAAGTATGTTTGGATCACTCTCGGAGTCAGAGAGGCCAGCACACAGACATGTGTCATCCTCCCTGACTCCGAGGGTGGTCCAAATGCACTTTACAGTGGCCCTTGTGTCAGCCAAACTTTGCTGGCCTAACTGTGCCAGTCTAACTCCAGGTTAGGATTGTGCTCTTAATGCTTTGCCTTATTTTTATGTGGGACAAGTTTCTCCATAATGCTGCTCAGATAGTCCACAAAATGAAGCCTGATTCTAATTTCCTCTCTGGGGTGTCTTTGTTCATCTTGGAGTAATTTAAGAAGGCACAGAAGGGCTCATAACTGGTTCGATCCAAAAGGGAGCATCTGGGCCCTTTACACAAAGCATCAATCTGCCGAGAGCCAATTTCTGCCTGGAAAATGACTCTCTTTCTATTTTGACTGTCTGGCTGTCTGCCCACAGAAATCCTAAACTCTAATATCTGGGCATTTCACACATTTTGCAGAGGTAAACCTGGGTTTGTGATCAAGGGTGCATTCAAAAGAGTGTTGCAGCTAGTCCCAGTTCCCCAGAAATTGCTTCCATACAGTATCAGTGACTGATTGCTGGAGGACAAACTGCTAGTAAATTAAAAACAGCAAACCTGCTGTTTTGGGATTTTTTTGATTATGATTCCCTTTGGGGCAGGGTACCATCTTCTTGGTTTTGGGGCAGTAATCCACTTGGAGACTTTTTTTTTAATTGAAAAGCACTACAGTGTGTTCTCTTTATCCGTGGATTCGGTATCCGCAAATTCAACCCATTGCAGGTTCTGAGCTCACAGCTCTGGAACCTGAAGACCCACTGAGGACTGGTTGTGTTCGGAGGCCCTGGTGGTCCACAAGTCACGGATTTCATTATCTGTGGTTTTCAGTATCTAGAGGGGATCCAGGAAAGGATCCCCCTACAAATACAGAGATCAGACTTGTACAGATCAGACTATATATATGTAAATATATATCATAATAATCATAGAAGGAAGATTCTGTGATCCCTGCGGTCATCCTATTCCATTGATTCCTGGTTTGAGTGCTTCACAAACACAACAATTTGGCTCCCTACTCAATGATCCCATCAACTGCCATGGAGGGAGTTTTCAATCCCATAACAGACCTACCTGGGAATAAGTAAGTAGGTCCCACTGAATTCCATGGGACCAATTTTTGAGAAGACATGCATTGGATTGTGCTGCAAAAAGTGTTTATTTTTTTTTTGTCTAGTTTGCTTTATAGTGATATGTATCTTGCTTATTCAAGTTATAAGTGCCTCTTTTGTTCTGTTTCATTTTCAAAGTTGGAAGCAATCCCACATTCAGATAAATAGCACTAAAGAGCACAATAGCAGTTTATTATGTATTACTTATTTAATAAAATTATATCGTGCCTTTCCCCAGTAGACGCACAAGGCAGCTACAAGATACAGTAAAACACAAGATACAAAATAGAACTGCAAAAGTTACAAATTCTACAAAAAAAATACTAAAACAATAAAAATATAGACAGAACAATGCACAACCCAGGACAAAAACCAACTCTTGCCAGCATATAAACTCACAAGCATTCTAGAACTGCAGGCTTAATTCATTTTCCAGTTTATTATTTAATTAAAAAGTTATGCACCTTTGCAGGCATGAAAACATAAAGCTATGTCCCACAATGCCAACATTGTGGGACTGTCATCTTCTTTGCTCCTCCCTGTCACACCCCCAAGTCTGGGAAGTTTTGCCAATTTATCCATACTGCTAGTGACTTCTTGCTGAAGTCAAGATATTGTAACATTAGCAATTTTTTTCCCACCAGTGTAGTATTGGCCTCCACTAGTGCAAGGGATCTAGGATTGTGACTATCTTGCTAGCAGAGGTAAGTCATGGTCAGATTTCATCCCACAACCTGCAGATGCTGCTTAAAAAATCAGTTATTCTGTGGCAAGTAAACAGCACTCTGCCCATGCTCATAGTATCACTTTAGGGTCAATTTCATTTATACTTGTTCTTTTATTTACCATATTTCTATTCCACCTTTTGCTCCCTGAGAGGACCCAGAAGCTCTGGCTCTAAGTGAATGCCAATCCTATGACTGTCTTTTCTCACACATATTTCATTTAGGCCACACACAGTATTGCAGGTAGCTTGCTTTGCGAAGTACAGGACAGCTTCAGGGGTGTAGCTAATGAAAGTGCAGCCTAGTGCAGAGGGAAAAATGTTGCCCTAGAAGTGACATCACAACAGGAAGTGACATCACAGTTGTATTTTTGTTTACTTTGGTTTTTTGTCCATAACGTTTAATAGAGTAAAGATATTACACTCTGGTTTGATTCATTACCTTTCCACTGATATATAAAATGATGGTATTATTCACTCATACCAAGACTTTCACAATTTTGGCCACTAGTGTCAAGCTCATCTTCTTGCCCCCCCCCAAAAGCTTGTTGCCCGGTTCAGTTGCACCCCCTGCACTTCTTTAGCTATGCCCCTGGACAGTATTTCCAACTTTGCAGACCAGACCAGAGCATTTCAATGAAAGCCGTTCCAGTAGACCCAGACAATCAGCAAATGTAATAAGCACCACTGGCAAACAGCAACAAGGTCCACAGTAAGTTGTCAGAAAAGGAAATCTTGTTTTGCAGCAAGCAAGCAATATATTTGGAAGTGATTCATATTGTCACATTTTTTAGAGAGAGGGAGCAATCCTAAACAGCGCGGGATTGGCGAGGCCAACGAGTCAGCGCCATATCCAACGCTGTTTAGGAGAGTCTGGAACCACCCCACAGCAAGGGAGTGTGCGCTCCCTTACCGTAGGGGAGGTTCCAGCCTCCCGTATATGCTCCTCAGATCTGCGCCTGCTAAAGAGTGGGCGCAGATTCCGACTAAATCCAAGTAAGCCCCGAATCAGGAGTAAGCCCTGCGTGGCCTTGCTGACAGGCTTAGGAGGTGGCCTTATGGCCACTTCCCAAGCCCACCCAGGTCCCGCCTCCCCCCTCCCACCAATCCCCGTCCTGATATGGGACAGAGAATCTCTTGCGTCGGCCGGCTTCGGCTGACGCGAGGGAAGCACTGCGCGGGCACAACAGGACTGACGCTGCCAGCAGTGCCAGTCCTGTTGCTTTAGCGCCGATGCGGGGGTGCTGCTAGGTGCTCCCGTGTTGGCACTAATGGCACAGCGCCAATGCAACAATGTTGCATCAGCGCTCCGCCTCTCTAGGATTGTGCTGCCCAAGTCATTCTTAGAGAAGACACCCCTCTTGGCCTTACACTCAGGCAGGTCTTTCAGAAGTTTGCCTCATGCCACAGGGTTACCAACAAAGAGCACTGGCTGCTTGGTGGCATCGGAAAATAATGTGGGGACACAGGCCACCCAAAAGAGGAAAAATGAATACCAAAGGAAGGCAAGCTTTGTGTTCACATTGAACGCATGTCCTAAACACATGCTCTGTTGATGTCGATGGAGTTAACTTTCTAGTAAGCATGCTGGAACTGCAGCCTTAATTTAATTTCCAGTTTATGATTTAATTATGATTTCTAGGCGCTGGCAGAATGCGTTTTTTATAACTCATGAATAAGAAGGGCATTGATAATAATGAAAGACAAGTGATTTGAGTATGTGAAAAGTGCCTTTCCTTGTATTGAAGGAACTGCAGGAATCCATCAATGGGAGAGGAAGGGGGGCCACTTGTCTGAAGGCGACTGACCTACTCTGCTGCTGCCATTCAGTAACCCACAGTTGAGTTTTTCCTTACTCATGACTTGCAAATCAAGGGCTGAATCAAAGTAAATTTTGTGAAGAACATTGTCCCCTGTGAAATACACACACTCCTTGGGGAGGGACACTGTGAAATGGTGCAAAGGTTCACCTGTTCATGACAATAGCTCATAAGTGATCAGAATTATTGATGTATCAGTGTGACATCATCACGTTGCCTACAGGATTCCTGACTGACTGGAACTTAAGGTAGGAATCAGTCCATTAAAAGGAAGTTTTAGATTGGGGGAAGTTGCTGCTATGAAGAGAATATCTAAGTACTAGTAAGGGGGCTTCCTGTATAGTAGCATTTTGCCAATCTCCAAACTTCCCCTTTCACCTCTGAAAATTTCACAGGTGAGAATTTGGAATGGTCCTGCTTAGAAGTCAGCATTTGCGTGTGCGTGTGTATGTGGGTGGGTGCAATCCTAAACTGAGTTAGGCCGGCATAAACTAAGCCAGCAAAGTTTGGCCAACACAAGGGACACCCTAAAGTATGTTTGGACCACTCTTGGAGTCAGAGAGGCCAGCACACAGATGTGAGCCATCCTCCCTGACTCCAAAAGTAGTCTAAACACGCTTTATGGTGGCCCTTGTGCTAGCCAAACTTTGCTGGCTTAGTTTATGCCGGCCTAACTCCAGTTTAGGATTGCGCTCTGAGTTTGTGCGTGCGCGCATGTGATGAATGTTGTTGCTGCTGCTGTGAAGAGCTTCAGGATCTGAAGCACCTGAAAATATGAAGTAGGGAAAATGACATAAGCAGGCAACTGACTGTGCAATCCTAACCAGATTAACACAGAAGTAAGTACCTCTAAATTCAATGGAATTTAGGGCCCAATCCTATCCAGGTTTCCACGCTGGTGCTGCCACAGTGCAGCCCTGAGGTAAGGAAACAAATGTTCCCATACCTTGAGGTGGCCTCTGTAGCCACTCCCCCACTGCAGGATGCAGCACACACCACATTGGCACGACTGCACCGGCACTGGAAAATTGGATAGCATTGGGACCTTACTCTCTAGTAAGTGTGTTGAGGATTGCCGCTTCAGAACCCTAAATGTATGCATGTTGATCACACATTTATGTTGACTCTCCATTATCTGTGAAGTAGGAAAAGGGCAGTCGACAATGTGCATGATTAAAATGTGGAGCAAATTCAGAGCAGCCACTGAGGAACCCCAGACTGCCTGTCTCCTTGCAGGGTGCTGACTCACTGCCAGCAAGCAGGAGTGAAAAGGGCACATTCCACCCGCATTGCCATTCCGCATTTCACACAATCAAATTAGCGAAAAAACCGAGTGGGCCAGACTGGTGTCTCCCATGTTTAACATAAAAACTGCGGGGAGGGCTTTTCTCCATGGAAATCTGAGAAATTTCCATACATAATTATACCCACATCATTCCATTGTAGTCGTGCCTTGCGAGAAACAACTTTTTCCAGTCCAAGCAGATTCTGAAGGATTTTGAGCCAGGCTCTCCTCCTAGTTCCCACGATGAATGGGCTCTCTTCTGAAGCACGCCATCAACGGGATCCAATGGCTGCTGTCGTTCTTTATCTCAAATGCTTGGCTAAAGCTGAACCATGTCCTTTGACAGGGTTATCAAACTATTGCACTGAAACTTCCAGTCTCTGGTGTTAGGTGCCTGAAGCTTCAAACTGGGAACTCAGGGAGGCAAAAGCTCATACACCACTAGTCCAGCAATTTTCAACCAATGTGCACGAGCACATTGGTCTGCTGTGAAAGTTCTAGCAGGTGTGCCACGGAGGTTTGGAGCACAGTGGTTGAAAATCATAGAAAATCTCATCTGGCTTCTGTAGCTCTATTTGTAGGACAGCTGTCAGAGGCAATAAATGGCCTGTCCCTCTTCCAATCTCCTGGAAGCTGGAAGAGACACCACAAGAGGTCAAAACCACAGAGGTTGTGAAAAAAAAATTGAAAATTGCTGACCTTTAAAATAGATTTCTGGAGGAACGGTCCATTGCAGGCTATAGGCCACAATGGATGGCGCAATCTCCTTATTTTTGAAGTAAGCTGCCTCAGAATGCCAGATGCGAGCGAGTGGCAACAGGATGCAGGCATCTTGTTGTCTTGTGTGCCTCTTGAGGGATCTGGTGGGCCACTGTGAGGTATAGGAAGCTGGACTAGATGGGCCCCTTTGGCCTAATCGAAGGGGGCTCTTCTTATGGTCTTATGATCTAGACCAGTGGTGCCCAAATGTTTTAGGATTGGGATCCACCTGAAAAGAAAATATTCAGTTTACCTGTCACACAAGCTTCTGTGGTTGTAATGATAATTGGACAGTTGTTGTGCCCAACAATGCAGCACGTCCAATACATAAAAGGTACACAGGGGTACGTCATTGCATTTATGCCATTTACCGCGCAGTCCTAACACACTGGCACAAGTCCCTTGTGCTGGCCTCCAAACGTCGCAAACATGCCATAAAGTGCATTTGTGTCATTTTTTGGAGAGAAGGATTTCCATTTCCCGGATGGAAGACGGAAGAGTTGTTGTTCCATTTCCCTGGCGCAGGGACCTGATGGCCGGCCTTTAAAGACTGACACAGGGACACTGGGAGGGCAGTGGGAGGTGGACTGGGCAGGGTGAAAAGCGGAATGGGGCAGAAGTTGGGCGGAGAACAGGCCAGCCCGGGAAAAGGGTGGGAGCAGGAGGGCCAGATCCTAACCTCTGTTCCCAGCCTTGGCAGCCCTGATTCAGCCCCTCGGAGTTTGGAGCAGCTCTGAGTAGCCCCTTCTGGGCCACTGTACACTACCCAGGGAAGGGGAATTTTTTTCCTTTTCCCTGGTAACATGGCAGCACCGTCAAGCCCCGGGCTGGATACAGGGCAGACGGGTCAGCCTACCTATTCCAGCCCAGGCTTTGGATTGTGTTGTTAGAGAACCTTAATTTGGTTTTATAGCCAGGGAACACTGACATACAGCAACGGGAGAACTATTCCAAGATTAATTGGGGAATGCATGGCACAGAATTCTCAAGTGCAAATGAAGAGTTCGGTAATAATAGAGTTGATCTTATCATATGCAGATTTCTTTCCCATCACCATTGAAAAACCTCAGCCTGTGCTCTCTCCTCAGAGTACAGAGTGATGGCATATCTCCCATCCAGATTAAAGCCCCATGTCTCTTTCTTTCGAAATTCAGCACTGACTCTACCTCCATCGCCAACAGACAAACTGCCACAAAACACACCAACCCACTCTTTGTTTTCCCCTCCTTCGTCCAGCAACTCTTCACAAAACAGGTGCTTTTTGTCAACACATTTCCTGCTGCCCCTGTTACAGGCATGCCAAATCCATTCCTCTCCAGGCCTCATTTGTGCCAAGACCTCACCAGAGCAGCCCAGTTTTCAATGCCAGGGCTGGTTCCTGAAATATGGGAAGAAAAGGATCTTGAAGTCTGTCTGGAAAACCTTCCCTCCACACTGATAAACTGTAGCCTTCTGCTTCCCCACACTTTGACTTTAAGAGCAGCCGCCTCTGAGCCCATGCCTGAGAAGGCATTTCAACATAAAGATGGCCCAGAATCCTTTCCCGCCACAAAAAAATCCACTTCTGCTTTTCTCTCTCCCACTTCTCTCATCTTAGCCAATTCCCAAAATAAACAGGTTTTAAAAAACAAAACTTAGCAGTGCGGGCGCAAGAAAGCCGTTTCCATTTTATTTTAAATGCTCGCCTTGTCGTTTTATCAAATTACGGAGTCTCAGGTGAAAGGGTGAAACGAGTATGTCCTTTGTTAAACTCCCTCTGCCCTTCTCCCCCCTACCTAATTGTTAGGTAATCAACAATTTGAATTTTGGCATCACTGTAACTAACAGGGTTCCAAAATGCAAAGCTATAGATACAGCTTTGGTAGCAGTTCATGTGCTATGGCTATGCTAGACTTTGGCTGGCCTTGGTGGTGTAAAGTCAATCAGAAAACAGAGGAAGGGAAGAAACCAAATTGCAACCTAGCTGAAGTCCAGAAGAATGGGTGGTGGGTTTGATCCCTGGGACAGCGCCATGAAAAATATGGCTGCCGCAGACAAGGGCAAGTGGGAGAAATTGCTATCACTCCGAACGAAGGCATCTGCCCAAAAACTCAGCAATGCAACTTTTTCGTTAGTCCACAAAGCTTGTCTACCCCTTGGAATCTCTGTAACAGACATGCGTGAGAAACAGGGCTTCAGGTTCTCCAGCATTAAGGGCAGCCACAGACTCCATAAACCACAGCAACGTTGCGGAAATGGGCTTCCTGTCTGCCTTGTTTTTGTGTGCACATCTAATTAAGTGCAGACTTTTGGCCGCTGGATAATTTTTCCAGAGATATCAGAAAATAAAATTTACAAGCCCCGAAAAAAATTAATAGATGCTTGATAAGGATGGAAATTAATGTCTACAGCCCAATCCGACGCTTACCGGCCTTCTCCTCCAGTGGCGCTGGCTGCCATACAACAGTCAGCATCAGTCAGAAAAAGTGTTCTGACACTCGGGTATGCAGCGCACTGCCAGGAGCACTGGCAAGGAGGCCTGCACCTTCCCGCCTGCATAATCGCATCTCCCACTGCTCACCGGTGCAGGTAAGTCAATGGGAGAGGTGGGGGGAGTGGGGAAGGTGGAACATGGACATGGAGGGGGCAGGATGAGGTGGGCAGGGATGGGGTGGGCAGATCGAGTCTGAGAAGGGGCAGGTTTGACTGCAGCAGCAGCAGTGGCCACCAAATCCGAAACCCCAAACCCAATCCTGCAGCATGGATCCATATGGGCCTGCACCAGGAATGTCGCCAGCGCAGGTCTGAGTGGACCCACCCCGCACTATGGAGGCTTACTTCCCACCATGGGACACAGCAGTTGCCATTTTGGCATTGCTGCATTGGCGGCGGGGAGGGGGAGAATGAATAGGATTTGGTTGGTGAATGCTAAATGCCCAGTGGATTCCTTTCCTGTACAATAATCAGCCCTATCGAACCTACTATATACGGATGATTCGAGACTGTAGGATTTGCACTCCTGCTCAACCATGAAGCTCAACTGGAGTAAATCACCATCTCTCTGCCTAACTGACCTTGCACAATTTGGGGAAGATTAAAATGGGACAGCCTGTAGTACATGGCATCAGGCTTGTTGGAGGAGGGGCAAGAAACGGATAGTTCCCTACTGCCCAGCAATAATCTGGCAAGTTTCCCTCCAAAGCTAAGAACGTTGGCCTTGAAGAGCCAGTGCAGTTTTCTGGGGCTGTCATAAACAAGGGGAAATGACTCTTGCCTTGACTGTATGAGGCACAGTGATTTCATACCAAGTAAGCCCGTTCTCACTGGTTTCATTGTCTGATTACTCAGTCCTGGATGACTCTGAGAGCGCAATCCTAAACTGGAGTTAGGCCCGTATAAACTAAGCCAGCAAAGTTTGGCCAACACAAGGACCATCATAAAGCATGTTTGGACTACTCTGGGAGTCAGGGAGGATGGTTCACGTCTGTGTGCAGGCCTCTTTGAGTCTGAGAGTGGTCCAAATGTGCTTTAGGGTGTCCCTTGTGCTGGCCAAACTTTGCTGGCTTAACTCACTTTAGGATTGCATCCTTGGTGGAATGTGGAAGCTATCTCTAAAACTCTGTAAAAACAGGCCCTCAAGTCGAAGACCCACTGGATCCTAGATCAGCATCTAGTTCAATTTCTTCTTTTTTTAAACATGCTGATTTGTGCATTTATTCACATGATGTCAAGATCTCTTAACCTTAATATCTCACAGTCAATTCAGATCTCACAGTGTACATGTGAAGCCAGGATTCATTGCCCCAGCAGGGATCACATTACTCTTTCAACTCTGAAACAGATTTGCCATGCGGTTTTCCATTCACCCTCTTTGGAGAAATTGTGTTGCAGCTCTTTATCCACTTTGGTTTTTTACCAAGCTAAATAATTTGGGTCATCTGCAAATTTAGCTGCCATAAAGCTTAATCCTAACTCCAGATAAATTCCGATCAACAGCCACAGTTCCAGTACAATTCCTTGGAGGGATCCATTGCTTACTTCCCTCAGTTCAGAGAACTTCTAACTCAGGCAGGGCAATCCAACCCCCCCCTTGGGCCGACACAAGCCACTTTGATTGGCCCTGCCATAAAGCACATGTGACAGCTGCATTGGCCCAGTTGCACCGGGGAACCAACTGGGTAATTCACCCCTGTGCTCGTTGAGTTTGGCCAGCACAGGAGCTTTTCTGGGTGGGGGGAAGGCAGGAAGGGGGTGGAACAGAGTGGGGAAGGGCATAGGAAGGGTGTTCCCATGGGCAAAGTGGCCCAGGAAAGGGGAGGAGCCATTAGGCCACATCCAACCCCCGATCTGGGCCATGGCAGGGCCTTAAACAGCAGGCACATATCTGAACTGCGCCATTGGCCCGTCTTAGGCTTGCCCTGTGGAGGTTCCAGAGACCACCCAACCTGCGCTGGATACAGCAGAGGCCAGCTTGCCTGCCTGTTCCAGTGCAGATTAGGATTGTGCCCTCAAATTCTATCCCGAGAGTCCTGCATGGGAAGATCTGCCCTCTAATCCCATGATTGCTAGTTTTTCTCAGCAGGAACTCTGGATCCAGTGACTAGTTAATTTTGGAATTTGTCAGTGACCCCGTGTCATCTCTATTTGACTTTAAATTGCTTCATTCAGTCTCAGTTTATGTTTTCATATACCCATGACAGTCATACGGGAATTCAGCCAAATCTTCTTTCCTTATTAAATACTGAATTTAATGCTGGGCACTCTCCATAAACCTCACTAGACTGTGATGATAACATCCATAACTGATTAGGGATCATGACTGATTTTTGGATTGCGCTGACTATCATGCCTTTATTTCCATTTCTGCCTCTACAAATCTAAAAATATTTGGAGAAATGGAAATAAAATATCAAAATGATCTCAAAATTTTGCATATTACATGGCGCTCAAATGATACATGCCGGAGTGCCAAGATGACTAATTTCATTTACAGCAGCAAGCAAAACTCACATCAACACAGGAAAGAAAAACCCACGGATTTTGGATCCATGGTTACAAGAAGCATCAAAGGAGGTGAAAGATTCTTTTGGGATTTAAACACATGCTACAAAGCAAAATGATTAGAGAAAAGGTTTATCACATAGGGAAAAAAAATCACATTTTCTACCCTCCCCACCCAACTCCTCCCCAAAGAAAACTGTTTCTGAATAGCCATGTCATTGTGGTTGCTCAAATGAATTGTGATGATGGGGGGGGGAGGGGAAGGACATACCAAACTGTGTGGGGTCTAGCAAAAAAGAGTTGCAACTGAGGGGGCAACAAGAATTCCTGGCACAGTGAGGGATTTTTATTGGCATTTAAACAGATGCTGCTTTACAATTACTTTGGGAATGTCCTGCTGAATTCAGTGAACCTCACTTCTGCCCACTCTCTCAGATACTGAATGGTCCAGATGCCCTGCCAAGGGGACGATGTCTGGCGGGGGAAGAACAGTTTTGAAGACCATTGCAGAGTTGCAGAGAAAGGGACTGCAGCTGCTGAATCTGCAGCTGCTGAATCTGTCCCCACTCCTTGGGCAGGGCTGGCTTTAAGCTGATTGGACCAATTGGGCACTGCAACTAAGGGCCCCCATGCTAACGTAATCTATTCTAAACTTGAAACCAGTATTATATTAAAATGTGCTTAGATCCATTTTGGTCCATTAACTCACATGCACTTGGATTGCTTTCTATTCTACCATCGAGATATAAAGACTATCATAAATTTTATTTATATCTCTAAGATTTTATAGATCTTTGCTATGAACCTGGGGCCCAGCAGGAAATATTTCCAATTGGGCCCTGCAGCTCCCAAGGCCAGCCCTGCAGGGGCAGCGTATTTTCAATGGAGATCTGCCCTCCCTCTGCCCCGTCACTGCTTTGTTCCATGGGCCCCACCCCATTCTACTTCTTCCCCACTTACCCCAACCCTCTGCATTGGCTTACCTACATTGGCAGGTTGTGGCATCTGTCTTCACACTGATCCAGCCACTCACCACTTGCAGTTGCAGCCAGGCCCCATGCATGGGCTGTTTGTGCTAGCTACAAAGCAGTTCATGCTGGCAGAACGTGTTTTCCACCAGCATAAAGGCCCATTACAATAGGGCCATTAGACATTGGCTGGACATGGATGTGGGCCATTTTATGGGCATGAGCCCCCAGCCTATTTCCCACTCAGCCCACCTGTGGTGCTCACCTCTTGTATCTGATGATGTGGGCTCTAGTCCAAGAGAAATATGCTACACTGCTACAAGCCCCTTTGTCACTTCTTCAGTGGGAAGATGTTTTCAGAGCATCACACAAGTTGGAATTTGCGGTCGCCTTTCTCATTCTCACCTACATCAATAGGAGAAATGCACGAATGCATTAAAGCCAATGAGCTGTTGCCAGGGATTTTCTTTTTAAATATTGGTCTCTATTGTTCCCCCCGACTCCATTCCCTGCCAACAGTTCCATACCAGTTTTAGGGCATAATCCTAACCTGGAGCTACTGTAGGCCGGCATGGTTAGGTCAGAAACGTTTGGTCGGTACAAGGGCCACCATAAAGTACGTTTGGACCACTCTCAGAGTCAGAGAAGCCAGCCCACAGACGTATGTCATCCTCCCTGACTCTGAGAATGGTCCAAACGTGCTTTATGGTGGCCCTTGTGCCAGCCAAACTTTGCTGGCCTAACTGCCAGACTAAGTCCAGGTTAGGATTGTGCCCTTAGGTGTTTTTTTTTTTTTTAAGGTATTAGCTACCTTAGGCAGGGGGTTTCCTAAGAAACAGAAAGGAAAAAAAGCCAGTTTGTCAAATATAATGAGCCTTAGTCATTTGTCAGCAATTCAAACTCAAGTGAACAAGCTCTTTTAGGCAGCATTTAAAAAAAAATTCTACTGATTGATTTATGAAAAGTCTGCTTTAAACCATTCCGTTGGGTATGTGATGTGTTACTCTCAGACAGAGCTGTATCAGGACATAATGGGTTTCTGGAACACAGTTTAGAGCTTTCTGGGCAGGTGTCAACTCAACCAATCAATGCTCACATCTGTTGAAATCCAAAGACTATCAGCAAAACTAACTTCTAAAAGTCATGACATTTGAATTTGAGACAAGCCTCATTAGTTGGAGAAGTTGCCGTCCTTCTCTTAAGGTGAACCCAGTATTTTACTAGTGTAGCCAACAGAACTGTGTTGTCTCTAGTAAATAGTACAGGTGACCCCCCAAATCAGCGGTTCCACTTATTTCCCCCATTGAGCAATTTACTTATCTTTGTCTGATTGAAGCCCTCCTATCACTGTCTTCTCTGTCTCTATGTGCTGTGTGCAAATGCAAAAAGGATGCAGGAAGACATCACAGGGAGTGGGTAGGAGAGCTGACAACAATGTACACATCACATTGTTTTCAGCCCTCCAATCTGCTTCCTGTGAGCTCTTCCTGCTTCCTGTTAGCATTTGCAGGAAAAGAAGAACTAGGGGTCAAAACAGACATGACTGTCACCATAGGTAGACTAGTTCCAGTGCAAGAGCTCGTTGCATCACCCCCATGATGGACGTTCTCCTGGACCAGACCATACAGAATAAATTACAATATCATATACACAGCCTAAATACAGTGACTTCACTAGGGTTAGTGTAACCCCCATTAATATTATTTATTTTAATATATAACAGTCCAGGTCAGCCAACAAATTAGTAACCAACAACAAACCAACTTGTGGCCAACTTGATGACATACACACAATTGAATACTTAGAGTTCTAGTATTAGCTCTGATACATGGAAATGTCATACTAATGCCTTATTGGTTCCTTGCTGTGTCATATAACACCTTATTGGATCTTGGAACAATCAGTCTCAATTGGTAAGGAAATCACTTTTTGTTACATAAAGCAGTTGTGTTTTCCTTTTCTGGTTAATATTGGCCATAATGTTTGATAGCATGCATATATTTCAACACAGTTTGTTTCATTGCATTCTGCATGAGATTAACTTTCTAATGATATATAACATGATCGTATTATTCATAAATACACATTTTCCAAAAGGTTTCCAAATTTGGCCACTACTGCTTTCAAACCCTAGAGGGTGTCAACCGGTGTGGCCTGCACTTCCGAATTGTACAGTTATGAGCCCCCCCCCAAATGGGTAATTAATGGGCATCATTTCTAAGTGTTTAAGTATTTGGGTGTCTGGTTTCATCACAAGATGTCTTGGGCTCCCCATAGACAGGCGGCAATTCAAACAACTCAGAATAATATTAAGGCTATTTCCCATTTTTTCTTTAAGAATGGGGGACAATTTATACCCGTGGCCGTTCAGGTTTTTAAATGCAAGATTTTGCCACAACTGTTGTACGGGATACCAGTCTGGGTCCAAGACTTTCAGCAAAACATCAGAAGTGTTCTAACAGGATGTCTAACCATTCTTGGAGTCCCAAGATGTGTCCCTGCTGCAGCCCTGAGACTTGAAACAGGCATGTCATCATTGGAGTGTACTGCGTGCTTTTAGATACTGGACTAAAGTAATCAAAGCTAATGCTTCTACAGGGTATCTGCACCTTTTGCAGAAAGACGATTACATTTGCTCTTGGGCGAACATATTCTCCACTAAACTGCACTTGTTGGGGTTATCTGCGGATTTTCTAAATATGTATGATATTACCACAGTCAAAACTATTTTAGAAAAACGGATTAAGGATATTGATCTTCAATGCTCCTTAGCTAATGCCCGTAAATCCTGCTCACCCCTTTACTTTGGATTAAATTTTGAGGCTTTCCAAGGTGCTAACTACTTAGGAATACTGATTGTCCCTAAATATAGGCATATCTTTTCTAAGGCAAGGTTCAACTGCTTGCCATCAGCCCTCTTAGAAGGAGGATACCACAGAATCCCATTTGAAAAACGACTATGCTTATGTAATGATAAGGAGATTGAAACACTGCAGCATGTTCTTTTTATATGCATCTTCTATAAGGATGACCGCGAAATATTTCTTAAACCTGTTCTAAGGAAGTTCCCAGAAAGTATTTATTCTGGGAACTAAGGAAGTTCCCAGAAAGGATTGGTATTTAAAATACTTCTTAGCCGATAAAGATAATTCTATAACAGATTGTGTGGTAAAGTTCTAAATGTCTTCGCAAAAAATACGTAAGACAATTGCTCATACTTTTCCACACTATTAACTGGATCTTTTATCTCTGTAAGCACACATTTCTTATTATCTATATCTAAATGCTTTTTAAAATGTATATATTGGGTCTCTGACTGCAAATAAAGATGATGATGATGACAGTTAGGAGGCACCTAATGATGCCACTGGTCCCACATGTGCCTCATAAGTGTACTTGGGCTGCAATCCTAAGCACATGCTCCTGGGAGTAAGCCCCACTGAATATAATCTTCTGAGTAGACATGCATAGGCTTGTGCTATTGCTTCATGAGACAGCCAATTAGCATGTAGAGATGGGTGTCTGACTGGGAGGATATGTTGTTGGCATGCTAACTCTACACATGAGTTAGCCAAAAAAATTATCCTTTAACAAATCAACTGGTTTGAAGCACTTTTAAGGTATTGTCTAGAATGGGCAAGAAATGGTTAATCTGGGGGGATGAAGTGGGAGGAGAACCGACTTATACTTTTGCATTTCTCACTCAAGGATGCCAAGAGAAGATGGAATGTCCAAAGAAACTAGTGACTGGCTGACAACACCGCAATTTTTTTCCCTCTCGACCAATGGCAAGAGTGCAGTGGGTGAAACATTGCAGCAGCAAGGAAGAAATGGGGCACTTGGGGTTTCCTCCAGACACTTCTTGGGAGGAGACAAGGCAGTGGGGAAGAGCTGAAACAAAGCAGGATGAGAGCGAACAAGCCAGAATTTGGTGGTTGTCTGCAGCACCAACTGTAGCTTATTAAACAAATCACAGTTTAAATAAACCCTGGCTCTGTGTTATGTCTGAACTGACCCATTGGTTAGCTTCCAGCCCCATGTTTGGTAACATGAATATGGGGGCTATTTATAGGGAAGAATTAGCCAGAGGGAAAGGGTACTTAGCCATCCTTGTGTCCATCAATTGTTTCCTCAATACCCCGCCCACATCCAGTCCGACTTAGGCATCACAACTAAGCCCAGCGGTTACTGCTGGGCATTAGGAGGAGACAACTGGAGGATGCAGGAAGAATAAGTGCCCACCACTACCACCACCAGACACCCTTTGCGTTTGCACGGTCTCATGGAGTTGGCTGTCTCTGTTTGCTGAAGTAAATAATACTTCACCCTACATATCTTCCAAAATTAAAAGCCAAGGCAAAAGCAGACTGTTTGGTTAGTGGTTATATTTTATACTGATTTTGTGGCCTGTTTTTTTTTCTTCTTCAATTGGTTCAGCACATCAGAATAAACTGCAGCATTTGCCATCTGCCTTTATTTATTGTCCCGATCCAGCACTGACACTGTGGGCTAACTGGAGCGATTCCTTGCTTACACGTCATGACAAAACATAAGTTGTGTTCAAGTGATCAATCACTCTTCGGTCCGAAAGCAAAACCATCAGCCATGCTGCCAAGAAGCTCACACTAGATTACACCCAAGTTCTAAAAGGCTCCAGAAGTTTATGAATGATGCGTAAACAAAGCATTATATTAAGACGTGTGATTAATTTTGATTTCACCACATTTACACAAGTCAGATGTGAAATACGTGCCATGCTCTGATGTAGCGGCACATACGTCAAAACATATCTCAGGGTTATCCCCACCCCCAGATTTCTACTTGGGTTTACATGACTCAGCATGAAGCTTCCTTTCTAGACTTTTCTCAATTCTGATGGGTGAATCCAACATATTTCAGCATTGGTCTGAATACAAATGCAAATAAAAATCGTATTCTGGGTTAAAGCAGTGGTCCTTAATCTTTTACGTGCCACAATCCCAAAAAATAAATATATATATTAAGTATGAAATTGGGGAACCACCACTGATACTGCCCCGATCTGCGCATCCCCATCCCACTGCTGCCCACTCCCTACCCCCATTACCCCCCAGTACTGTTTATTATAGCCATCTATATACCGTATATAAAAGAGAACGTATGTGTGTATGTATGTATGTGTGTGTGTGTGTGTGTGTGTGTGTGTGTGTGTATGTTCCGCATAAGCTCTGGAATGCCTGGAACGATTTACACCAAACGTGGTAGGCATATGCCTTACGCTCTGGAAAGAAATACTGCAGGGGTAAGACCCCCCTAGCCCCCCTTGGGGTGGGGGTATGAAGGGGTTACCATGTACAAATACTCAAAAACGGCCAACATTGGTGTTGAATCCATAGTTTTCGGGGTCGTCAAGACGAACGGCAACACTCCCGATGCCAACTGAGTCCACGTTCGACCCCAAGGGGGGTGAGAAGGGGTGCAAGATACAGTGCTTGGAAATAGAAGATCCTCAGCACGCTGATGGTGGCGTAGAGGACCCCATTTGCTTTCAGATTTCATAACTCATCCCACTTCTAGAAATACTGTGGGGGTAAGACACCCCTAGCATCCCTAGGGGTGGGGGTGGGAAGGGGGTGATGTAAAAATAATCGGAAATGGCCGACATTAGTGTCGAATCCATAGTTTTTGGGGTTGCTGAGATGAATGGTGATGCTCCCAATGCCGTTTAAGTCCACATTTGGCCCCCATCAGCATGGGGGGTGAGAAGGGGTGAACAATAACATGTCCAAAATTCCCAGCATTAGTGTCAAATCCATAATTTTTGGGGTCGCTAAGCTGGAATGCCTGGAGTGATTTACACCAAACTTGGTACACATATGCCTTACACTCTGGAACAAAATACTGCAGGGGTAAGACACCCCTAGCACCCCTAGGGGTGGGGGTGGGAAGGGGGCAACATGTAAAATTAATAGAAAATGGAAGTTATTAGTGTCGAATCCATAGTTTTTGGGGTCGCTGAGATGAACGGTGACACCCCTGATGCCGTTTAAGTCCACGTTCAGACCCCATCGGCATGGGGGGTGAAAAATAAAATGTCCAAAATGACCGACATTCGTGTCAAATCCATAGTTTTCAGGGTCGCTAAGCTGATTGGTGACAGTCCCGATGACATTTAAGCCCAACTGTAGTCAAATAGAATGAATAGAACTCTGGGATCTCCAATTATTTTACTACGGAACCTCGGCCTGCCAAAACTTTGCAACGGCACAAGGCTGTGTGTCAAGAAGATGCTGGATACTGTAACTGAAGCAACTATCTTAACAAGAAAGGGAGAGGGTGAAACAGTTTTTATCCCATGGATACCACTCATTCCGACGGATCTCCCTTTTAATTTTAAGAGATTGCAATTTCCAGCGAGACTTGCATTCTCGATCACGATCAACAATCACAGGGGCAGTCTATTAAGTACTGCGGAGTGGATTTGAGATCGCCGTGTTTCTCCCACGGACAACTTTATGTTGGTTGCTCAAGGGTGGGTTCACTCAAGCATTTATTTATTCTTGCTCCTGGAGGTGAAACTAAAAATGTTGTTTATAATCAAGTTCTGAGTTAAATTAATATTATAGTGAATTTGTAAAAGATTTTACTTTATAATTTTTATATTGTACTTATACTTTTAATTTCCTGTATACAATTACTTCGATTTTACACTACAGATAGAATTCATTCCTTTTCCTGTCTAATAGAAGCTTGGGATAAATAAATACCCGGGCAACGCCAGGTATGGACAAGCTAGTATACTATATACAATGCACGATAGCTACAGGGAAGAGAAAAAGTTACCATGAAGTCTAGCATGAGTGAAAAGTATTTTAGCACAATTTCTAAGAACTTGAGCAGGACTGGGACACAATATCCTGGTACCTGAAGGATGCCTCCCCCTTTACCTGGTGGTGCTGTAGTCCAGTGGTCTTCAACGTTTTTCATTCTTGTAAGTTGCCGCAACCCCACAACTGAGGCTTCACAACCCCATTGAAGTCCCAACCCCAAAGTTGAAGACCACTGGGTTAAAGCATTCAGGAGTTCATTGGGAGAAGCTGACCTTGGTTAAGGTGAGCACAGGGCAGACTGAGAGCACAATCCTAACCTGGAGTTAGGCTGGCACAGTTAGGCCAGCCAAGGTTGGCTGACACAAAGGACACCATAAAGTATGTTTGGACCACTCTCAGAGTCAGAAAGGCGTGACGTGCACCATCCTCCCCGACTCAGAGAGTGGCCCAAACATGCTTTACAGTGTTCCTTGTGCCAGCCAAACTTTGCTGGTCTAACTGTGCCAGCCTAGCTCCAGGTTAGGATTGCACCCTCTGTCAAGGAGGGCCATTGCTCTACAGTGGCACCCAATTGCCTTGTTTTGGACTTGCACAGGATTTTCCAATATAGTAGGGCTTAATCAGGAGCTTTGGATATGATCTGGAAGTTACTGCCAGTTTGAGGAAATTTGAATACTGGGTCTTCTTCAGGCTTATAATAACAAGGTGGAGGCTGAATATTGGAGGCAAATGGAAAAAGTCAGTAAGTGATTGACAGGCTTCCTGGTAGGCTAATCTGGGGCCAAAGTGTTGAAGATGTGAAGAGTGGCGTCTCTATAGGGAGGGCAGAGCTCTAAGTTTTGAAGCCTTACCTTGCAGTGGAAATCACTCCTCTCCTGCACCGGTTTAGCCAATCCTCACAGGGAAAAGCAACATCTTGGCGTTGCTTACTGGCTACAGCAGCAAGGTAGAGGAGGGATTTACATGACAGGGTAAGGCTCCTTGCAAAACCTAGAGCTCTGCCCTCCCTATAGAGACGCCACTGGATGTGAAACTATTGTGGATGCTCGGTGCTGAGTCAGAACAGGACCCCAAGACATGGGGAATAACTGCCTTCCAAGGCACAGAGTCACAATTTTCCAGATTCCTAACTTTGTTTGGAAGTTGGAAGTGTTTGAGCCAACACTGCTGTGGTCAGAAGCAGAAAGCTGTACGCAGAATGACTATACAATGGATCTTAGTTAAGAATTGTCTACATGGAGAGGAGTATTTCTGGGATACAAAGCATAGGAATAGGAAAGAGGAAAAAATAGACTTCAATGCTCCGGTACATCCTGAAGTTGTATTCCACTATACCAATATCCGAAGAACTTCCTAATGCATGCCTGAAGCCTCGCTCAGTTGAACAAATAAGGACAGTTATTCATTCTCTCCCCGCTATAGCAAGTGGGGCCCTGCCCAGCTAGCTATAACTGTTGCCAGAGCCCTGCCTCATTGTTTCCATCTTGCCGCAACATTAGAAGATAGTAAATCTGATGACTAAGAGAGCGGATAACGTATCAACATCCCTGCGTTAGTTCCATTCATAGTATTAAATGAAAGCCAAACCAAAAGCCACCCTCTGGTTTTGTACTTGACTTCGTTTTTGCCTTCCAAGATGCGAGAGTTGCTTCAGCCCAGTTTGTTTCAGGAAGAAAACACGGGACACAAGCAGATCTATTCCACTCCAATCTACTGAAAGAGATGGATCAAAAAGCAAAACGAAACTGAGGGAGGCACAGCTACTCTATTGGATGGAATGGATGCTTGAAATAGACCCAGACACATCTTGCTCTGATGCTCAAATCTGCATACACCGAAACCTAACTTGAATGGATTCTTTAATGCATTGTCCCCGTGAGTTACTAATGGCCAATCCTATTCTTGTTGATTTCTGGTGTACTGCTAGGTGCAATGAGGTACCTGCTGTTGTGGCAGCCTCTCTACTGATGGGGGGCTGCATGGCCACTTGTGCAGCAGCTGTAAACGCTTGTGCCACCAGCAGGGTGGCGCAGACTGGCTGACAGTGGGGATCTGCTGGTGGTGGCAGGAAAGTGGTGGGGATTGGTTGGGATGGGGCAGGGTAAGGCAGAGTTAGTGGCCACTAGTTCCTGAAGCCCTGTCCTGGGCCAGACACACCCCTGCCTCCCCTGCTGACTTACCTGCTCTGGCAGGTGGCCAGCGATCTTGTGATGTGAGCAGGAATGCTCTGCCCTTCCCACTGGTGTAATCAACGGAGGTGTTGCCCGGTGCAGAGGGCACAATGATGCCCCAGAAGTGACGTCACGACAAGAAGTGACATCACAGTTGTATTTTCATTTTCTTTTCTTTTTTGGTAGGCCATAACTTTTGATAGAATGAAGATATTACACTCTGGTTTGTTACATTGCATTCTGCATTAAATTCCATACTGAATGGTATATAACATGATGGTGTTATTCATACATACCAAGGTTTTCACAATTTGGCCACTAGTGTCAAGCTTAGCTTGTTGCCCCCGTAAACCTTGTTGCCCGGTGCAATTGCACCCCCTGCACTTCTTTAGCTACGCCCCTGGGCCTTCCCACCACTGTTTCAGCAGTGTGTGTGCTGCTGGAGTGTGCCTTACACCAGAATCCTTAATTATACCTTTTGTAACCTTGCCTGGATTCCATTTCAGTTTCTCTCATATGCTTTCTCTTTGGGCTTATGACTCATTGCAAAGGACAACTTTTATGCACGTTGTATTTTTATCCTTAACATTACATCTGATACCATGCTCAGGTGATTTCATGAGCTAACATGAACCAACTGGCATGTTTGTAATTGCTTCAGCGGTTGACAATAGCGTACTGTTTACACGTCCCGGGAGTGAAATAAAGCACAGGGCCGGAAGGATTCCTGCCAAGGAGAGCAATAACTGCAGTTAACCCTCTAGCACTGTATTTATTTTCAAGGACTTTTATGGATTTCCCTTGCACATCTAATTAATAGAGGAGGCCCTGGAAGATTTATTTTTCATAATAATTTAGCAGTCCATTTCTGATTTGGAATATTATGGCAGCCTCTTAATAAAACACCACCCACAGACAATCATGCTGGTATCTCTTTCATCAGAAGCATTTCAGGTGGTTGCTGTTGCCTTGAGAACCAGCATGTTGTTGTTGTGTGTAGAGGCTACAGCATCGCACAATCCTCTGGGGCTGTGGATCTCCAAAATTAAGGGAAAAAACAGGCAAAAAAATACAGGAGAAAAGATAGCATTCATCACTGCATCCATTATAAGAATCCCAGCAATGAGGATGCACCAGGGGTTCAACCAGCGCATTGTAATCTGCCTACTGCTCTAGGAGACACTTCACAGTGGTGTTTTGCAAATTACAGTGCAGTCCAAGCTGCCTGTTGGGCCAACACATCTCCGCTGCATTGGCCCAGTGCTGTCACAAAAGTGCTGCAAGGCACAAGTAGCACAGTGGCAACGCAGGCAGCAGTATTGGCCCAGGCACATGCACAGCAGCCACCAGTAAGCTGCCGTTGTGCTGGCCACGTTCGGCCAGCGCATGGGATTTCTGAGAAGAGGGAAGGCAGGACGGAAGGTGGAACAGGGTGGAGAGAGGGCACTCCCATGGGTGGGGCAGTCCAGGGAGGGGGAGGAGCCAAGATTTGGCAGTTATGCTGGACCAAGCTCCTGTCCCCTGTCCACACATCCCTGATCTGGGGCACTGTGTGGGCTCGTCGGACTTGCACTTGCTAAACCGAAGGCACAGATCTGAGGAGCCCCATTGGCCCAGGGGAAAATATCTCCTTGCCTCATGGTGAGTTCCAGTTCAATCCTAACTTGCATTAGGATGCAGCGCAGGCCGCCTGCCTGCCTGCTCCTGCACAAGTTAGGATTGCGCCCTTAATTATTGCAACGCTCTAAAGAACACAAGTTGCTGATTAATATGAATTGCGCAACTTCTGCAGGAACCAAAATGAAATGAAATAGAAAACAGCCAGGATTTGGGGAGAAATGAGGAGGCGGGAAGGACAGGCCCACGTTTTGGGCATGGAAGGAGGACAAGGAAAAGACAAAAACAACCCTGACGTAGACAGGACACTCTCTTAAGCAGGCATGTTTGAGTGCATGGATTTTATTTAGAACCCAGCTGCAGTTCCTGAATGGAAAAAGAATTTTGAAAGCAAACAAAAGAAGCATTGCAAACTTTTGGGCCCCCCGAACGCACAGCCAGCCAAACCACCATCTTCAGGGAAACTATTCAGCCAACCACTGTGTGTTTTTTCTTTTGTTCTTTAGATGGCGGTTTTGTTTTGTTTTGTTCTGTGGCACTGGTCCACAGGAATAATTCTTGCCTGACCCTGCAGCGAAAGCCAGGGTACCCCGGAAGAGTCTGGAGGGGTAGTACAGTGGAGGCCAACTGGGCTGCACATATTATCTGCTGACTGGACAACTAAAATCTAAATTTAAATGAATAAATACATTTTACTTGGATCTTTTTTTGTAATCAGCACGATATGATTCAGAACAAGAGAAAAGTGACAGTTACAAAGAAACAATGCCATACTTAAAACTGAGAAATGATATACCCGCGTTATCCATGGGAGCTCCACTCCAGGAACCCCTGTGGATAAGGATAATTGGGGATGCTCAAATCTGTGGTTTTCCAGCCTTCCCTCACCCTCTGAACCCAGATAGCCCTATGCAGCCCTTGCGGGACTCCGAACACACACCAGAGGGGAGGGTGATCATGAGGATGCTCAGAGGTGACAGGCACCCATTGCCTCTGGAGGGTCCAGATGGGCCTGCCCCGCAGGTTTGGGAGGGACCCACAGATACTGGAATCTGTGGGTTCTGAATCTGTTGTAAATGCAGGCCAACTGTATGAGAAAATGTCACATGTTAACAAATGCCATGCCACCCCCCCAAGCAAAGTTGCTGCAGCCTGGATAAAATTTTGTGGTGGGCTGAATGTAGCCCCCAGGCAATAATTTGGAGACCCCTGGATATAAATAAACAATTACAATACACTATTTTTTCATCCAATATCATTATTGCTCAGGCTTTAAATCTGTAAGAGTGCAATCCTAACCTAGAGTTAGGCCGGCACAAGGGCCACCATAAAGCATGTTTGGACCACTCTCGGAGTCAGGGAGAATGATGTACATCTGTGTGCTGTCCTCACTGACTCCAAGAATGGCCCGAGAGTGGCCAAAATTTGGTGGCCTAACTGTGCCAGCCTAACTCCAGGTTAGGATTTTGCCTTAAATGTTCTATTCTATCTGTATTACATTATTACAGATCTAAGTATGACATGTCCCATTATCAGGAACATCAGCGGAGTTATGTAGCGCCATTTTCCAATAGTATGGGAACTGCCATTAAACCATTCCAATCATGTGTCCAGTCAACCAACGAGCAAGGAATGGGTAGGTCTGGTACACACTCTTGATCTGACAGAGAGAGCAAAAGTCAGCAAGTTGCACAGAGGCCAAGCTGTAACTGAGAGCTTTGGATGGAGAGGCAGTGCATGGAGCAAGAAAGGCAGGCAGAATAGAGTCCAAGGTCAAGGTCCTCGAGATCAAAGCTAGTGAGATAAAAACCTTTCAGGACCCTGGACAGGTCATTAGGAGAAGGCTACTTGGAGAAGGCCAGTCCCAACTCCACCTGAACCCTTACATCCTTCCTGAAACTCACTACATTTTTGGTCTCCATCCTCTTGCTGAGGACTGAAGAGTCTTAAAGGGGCAGTGAACTCTCCTGGAGCCATGCACTCAACCAGCTGACAATTTCCAACTGGTGCACTGCCTGCACTGGTGAGCAAGGTCTGGGAAATAGGCGGTTCCTTGCTTGGAAGGACCATTGGGTCCAATCCCAGAGGGGAGGGGCTGGCTCAGAGGGAGATGATTTAAGAGTCCTGGCTTCCAGGGACTTGTGGCTGTCCAGGCATGGTGTCCAGGTCCTCACCAGGTGACACTGATCCTCTGACCTCCTCCCACTCCATGGCACAGTTCTGGCTGCTGCTCAAGGTCAAGATTGTGACACTGCCTGCAAATATTAGAACCCCTATGTTCTGAGTCTTGGCTATCTGAAACTACTAACTAACAAAATTCATATGCCAAAAGAGAAGCTTATACCAGAAAATGTTGCTTTTACAGAATTTCAGAAGGTGCTTGTTGGGAAAGTATGAAAATGCTAGAAGAGACAAGACGGTCTTCAGAGAGCAATCCTATATTGCACTGGAACAGGCCGGCCAGCGGGCCAGCGTTGTATCCAGCGCAGTATACAGGAGGCTAGAACATCCCCTGTGGGCTCCTCGGATCTGCACCTGCTAAGGTTCCTCCTGGGCCAGCACACCTGCTGGACCACCCACCCAGGAACGCCCTCCCACTAACCACTCCCTCCCTCCCATGTGCATTGTCATGCCTCTGCAGCATCGGTCTTGGAGCATTAGTGTATGACGTAGCACTGATGCAACAATGTTATGTCAGCGCTATGGGCAGCGTCAAATTGCACTGTCAGTCTGATAGAAGCTTCATGATAGGAACAGTACCTACTTTCTTCAATCACTATTTCTGAACCTAGTGTCAGGGTGCAATCCTAACCTGGAGTTAGGCTGGCACAGTTAGGCCAACAAAGTTTGGCCAGCACAAGGGACACTGTAAAGTGCGTTTGGACCACTCTCAGAGCCAGAGAGACCAACGCATAGATGTGCGCCATCCTCCCTGACTCCGAGAATGGTCCAAACATGCTTTATGGTGATCCTTTGCTGGGAAAATATGGAAACACTAGAAGAGACAAGACGATGGCCTAACTCCAGGTTAGGATTGCGCTCTTAGTGTTGGTTGGCACACAATTCTGAGCTACATGGGAGAATGAGAAAACAAACCAAATCCCAATTCAGAGGACTTTGAACATGTAGGTGTGGACAACCATTTATCAGACTATCTGGATTTTGCAGGGGTGTTCTGACATAATTATCTTGTTTCCTTTTCTTTTGAAATTACAGGAATTTCCATTTCCATTCCACCCTATGGTTCCAAATTAACCTACAATCACTCAAATGAAGAAAGCCAACAGCCTGTCCCACCCTACAAGTGATCTTAAATACTTTGTGGAAAACACTGATCTCTTTCAAAGATTGGTGCAATATGTACTGTCTCATTATGCCCAAATAATTTCTGGTTTCTAAGGGGAAATCTAAGGTTTCTAGAAATTCTCCCTTTAATTTCTAGGGGGAGAAGGGAAGCTGGCAGCTGCCCTCCAAGCGGAACAGAACCATGCCAATGCTGACCATGCAGCTAGCATCAGCATTATTTCACCGTCACCCCAGGGAGGAGGAGGTCAGGTGGCAGGGAAAGGCTCAGAGGCTATCTCCACCATTTTGAAAGTAGTGCAACCTTTGGGAGGGGTGCAACCCCAGACTGCCAAGCAGGGAGCAATTTTGCCGCCCAGATTTGGCACCCAGGGCATTTGCACCCGTTGACCCCCCCTAAGTATGCTATTGGCTTGCACTGTATCCCTCAAGGGAATCCTTCAGTCTGGAGGTCTCCTTAAGGTAAGGGAGGGGACAGCTGTGGCAATGGGTCTACTCGCACCTACACCTGCTAAATCACTTGCGCAAGTCTGAGCAGATACATGTCAGCGGATCTGGCATGGAAATAGTGTTAGAATATGCCATGCACAACTGACGCTGATCCTGTGTGCCGTGGCACACTGGTTGAAAATTGCTGCTCTAGGACTGTGCATCCTGCATTCCCAGAAGCCAGACTGAAACAAGATCTGGTTATCTGGATTGCTACTGTGCAAGAACAAAAATAATGCCACTCTTCTTTTCCCCCTTTTTCTTCTTTGAACTTTTCTGAACTGGGACAATCAATCTGGGAGGCATGTTATACCTACAAACAATTGGGCAGTGGTGGATTAGCAGGCATTTCCTTTGTTTTGCAGATGTGAAGAAAATGTGACCAGCTGAGTTAATTTTATCATAGACAAGTGAGACGAGCATCTGTTTTGACTTTCTCCAACTGCTGAGAGCACTTTGCCTTTTAACTGGATACTCCTTGGTTTATACAAGTGTGGAAAAGCTTTAAACAGCCAAAAACCAAAGTCCTTTCAGTTCAGAGAAAGAGTTATTTATAAGTGCATTTGTCCAATAATGCAAATATTATTGGCAGTGGGGGAACCAAAGTTTTACGGGTTAGAATTCTAAAGTGTGAACTATTCCCCATTATGTTCCTACAATGTAAATACCAGCGATGATTATGTAAAACCAGCAAAATGCCCATCACTGTGACCTTTAAACGTTATTCTAACTGCATGAGAGCTGTCATGTTTTTCTATGCATCTCAAGTTACGTGTGCTCCAAACACAAGAACTTACATGAGGCAGGGAGGGAGGGCTGGAAGGGAGAGGGGGGCATGTCCTCTCGGTCCTCCTGACATCCTGTGGTTGTGTCCCTGACCATATATAGGCATAGAAGAGACCCAACTGGGCCGCACTGATCCCTGCTGGAATCCTTTGCACACAAAAGCTCCCCCACACCCACCCACCCACCCACTGAATATTCTTGAATTAAAACATTATAACCCAGGGTTTCGCAACATTTGCCCCCTGTAGCACCCCTTCGTACAGCCCACCTATTGGAAATACCACTGGAAATAACTCGTGATGATGCCATCATTGGGACATAGCTAAAGAAGTGCAGGGGGTGCAAACGCACCAGGCAACAAGGGGGGCAACAAGCTAAGCTTGACACTGTACAACACTACTGGCTAAAACTATCAAAACCTTGGTAAGTATGAATAATACCATCATGTAATCATTCAATGTGGAATTTAATGCAGACGGCAATGAAACAAACTAATAAACAATGAAACTGGGGGGTAATGTCTTCATTTTATCAAAAGTTATGGCCAAACAGACTGAAAATGAAAATATAACTGTCATATAAAAAATGCTGGCTTAGATAACTTTTAAAGTGGACAAAAGAAAGGGAGGAACGATGCACCTGAGCTCCTTGGAAGCCATGCGGCTAAACAGCAAGCACAGAGCTGAGGAACCCATTGGGGCGGCTGACACCTACCCCGGGGTAAGGGCAAAAATATGCCCTTACCCCAGGAAGGCTCCAGGTGGATCCAAGTTGTGCTGGATATGACGCAGGCCCACCGGCCTTCCCATTCCAGTATATGATCCTTGTCACTGTGGGGTTTTTTAAGAGGAAGTTCATTCTTTTGCCTGTCTCTTTTGACAGTTCCCAGATTCTTTCACAGCAGCTTTTTAATAGAAGGTAAGGATTGCCTTCCTCATGTTTCCTCGTGTTTAAACCATGAATTTAATCACGGTTAATGATTAAATGCTCCCAAGAAGTTCTAGCATATGAGCTATATATATTAAGCAGAATAAGGGCCAAATCCTATTGGTCTTATCGTCAGTGATACATTAATAATAATAGGCAACGGAGACTCAAGTAGCCCCATTGTGTCCCCTTACCCCTTTAGAGACTCCGACAGCTGCAGTGGCTCCCACAGCATGCAGTGGTAGCCATTTTGGTTCTGCTGCTTATCCAGTAGGTGGGCATTCAGGACTGGGCTGTAAATCTGAAATCATGAAATTGATTATGAAATATTTTCTATTCTCCTTATTTCAAAATGTTTGGATTTTGTGCAATCTCTATGGAATACAAAGTACTACTTTCATTGCAATAGCTCTAGCACAGTGGTTCCCAAACCTCTTAGCACCCACTTAGATGCTCTGAATGAGGAAGTCAACCTGGAACAGACTCTTGCACTCAGCTCCGTGGGTCTTCATTGCATGGACCCATTGTAGTGTAAATACCTTTTGATCCTGTCCAAAGTACTGAATGTAAGAACATTCATGAAAATGGGCTGTTTTTCAATGAGACAATACCATCCAACGTCCCAGCAGTGATGCAGCTGTGCCAATGGGGCATCTACTGCATCCTGTGGGGGGGGCAGTCACAGAAGTATCCACATGGCAATGGTATGTTTGTTCCCTTACATCAAGGTTTCATTGTGGCTGCATCAGGCTGGAAGGCTGGATAGGTCGGGGCCCAAATGACTGTTAATAATCTCCACACTCACCCAATGAATCTGCATATTCCCTTTTATTATATAAAGTTGAAGGCACCATAATTTTATGTGTGGGATATTTACACCTCCTTCACTTTTCTTTCATTCTGAGGCTGGCTTGTTAACTGCCACTTTATTATTTTTCCCAATAAATTGACTAATGGTGTATCACCACTTCTTAAAAGGAGGAAATGTAAAAATTGGCAAAAGTGAGAAAAAAGAAAACCTGAGTGGCGTCAAACCACAATTTTACTACTGCCATTTTTCCAAAACTATGAAAGACCACATGATTTGAGAGACTGTCTACTCTTCCAGTACTTAATGAATATTAGGGGTGAACTTGCATAGTCTGGCACCCATCAAATCTGGTCAAAATACCTCTATGCCTCAAAAAGTTTCATTTTGATAGTTTCACTGCTTTATCAGACCAGTTAAGACACAAACATTCTCGTAATTAAATGGTCACACTTCCCTTCAACTTTATACTTAGATGCATTTCTAATATCTCTAATGCAGCAGTTTTGGCCCTCACTTGGCTTCAATTGGCCCCAAATTGGGTCAATCCAGAAGCCATTGGCAATGGTGAGATGATGTCATTGCACCATCACTATGTCCTACTATGGCTGCACACTCAGTGGTCCACAACAGACCCAAGTTCAAGCACATGAAAATCCGTGGACACAAAAAGTCTAATGACTTCATGTCATCCCATTCCACACTTTTTGATAAGTTTGGTGATTTAGCTATGTATTCATTTAGAATACATATTTAGAAAATATATAGAATAAGCCACTTTTAAGCATAGAAGTGTCATGATCAGTTACCAAAAGACTTCGAAATTTTATTTTTATATATGACACCTGCGGCAAGGATACTGTACACACAACATTGGAAAGTCCCAGAGGTACCTTTAATTGAAAATTGGTGGATTAAAATACTAGACTTATTAGAAATGGACAAACTTACAATTTTACTTAAAGTCAATAAAGTCATTTATGAACAACTGGAAACCACTCATTGACTTCTTGCATGAGAAGGGAAATATTACTGTAATGAACTATGAACCTGATGGTTGATTTAGACTCAAAACACTTTACTGGGGATTAAAATAAATGATAAGGAGATTAAAAAAAATAAAAAGTATTAAAGAAAAGAATAAGAGGCTAGCTAAGAGACATACTTTTTCATTTGAGCAATTATTACTATTTTGTAACTGATGTAAGAAATTTAGATGTATTACTCCATGCTTGCCATATATACTTTTTTATTTATACTTTTTAGTTTTTGTTTTTTGTTTATATAGATGTTGGTTTGTTTTAGTTGTTTTAATTAAAAAATGCAAAAAAAGCATAGAAGGGTCAATAGGAAAAGGAATAAAAATGTTTCCCTGTCCTAGAGCACTCTCAAAGTCACAATCTTTGAGATGGAGATTGGGCAGGAGATGTAGACTGTTGGTTGAGCTGCCAGTACTGCTTGAAGCTAAGCAGAAGAATCCGTGGTCTTGTTTTTAGAAGCGAGATGAAATGTCAGGCTGGGACAAGCTACTGTACCCATTGTGACAGGACAGAGGCGCTGATGAGCTGATTAATCACTGCAAGTAAGAGTTGCGGAGGAGTGTGTGAGAAGGCCAGCAGGCAAAAGAACGGAGTAGGATCTTGAGGACCTGTCTAGGCTTGACTTACAATTAAATTGCCTGCTGAAGCTTGATGGTATGCAGCAAGAGGAGAGAACCACAGTGTGAAGACTGTGTGAAGACTGGGACTGAGGATTCAGTGAATCACAGAAACGGTATTCTGTATTTTGTAAATCAGTATTTTGTAAAAAAACAAAAACAAAAACACACATTTGAAATGGTGGTTTAGACTAGCCTGCCCATGTAACCTGCCTTGGGCATTTGCTTCAGCATAGGAAAAGGAGGATATACATTCTTCAAAGAAATAAACAAATCTTTAAACCGATGCAAAAACAGGCACCTACCAAACAGCTACTGGACAAGATGCTATCATGGGGTGAAGAGGGACAATTGTATCCCTGCTAAACAGAAGAGAATCATCATTTGATAAGTTTCTCAACTTAGTTACCAGGGTAATAGACCATTCTGTTCAGGAACTGAACCCCAATGATCAACCCCAAAGTTGAAATCCATGAGCTTTCCAAGGTTACCGAGGGCTCACAGACCTCACCACCAGTGAGATATAGATGTCCTACTTACTTCACCTATTACAAAACCATAACCTAAGTCACATGTGGTAGTATTGTTGGTTAACAAGTGAATGTTCATCCTCTGTTGAAAACAGCATCATAGGAGAACTTGGCAGGCTTCTGATCCATCAAATGCAAGTGGTGAATATTTGGTTGTTTTGGTGTCAGATATGTTGGAAGTTCTTTGCTTGTTGGCAGGATGTGTGAAGCTGCCTTGAGACCCCAGACATCAGTAGCTGCAAGTATGGCAAAAAGAGAATTCTAGAATACCAACATCTGAAGAACAGAATCTAACACAACATTGTATGAGCTATATAAATCTGCTGTGTCAAATATTCATCACTAGCTTTTCCTTACCTCACGTTGCCCAGGTATTTATTTATCCCAAGCTTCTATTATATACGAAAATGAATGAATTCTACCAATCAGCTCAGCGCCCCCGAAAACTATGGATTCAACACTAATATCCGGCGTTTTCCATCATTTTTACATGGCACCCCTTTCCCACCCCCTCCCCTAGGGGTGCTAGGGGTGTCGTACCCCCACAGTATTTTTCCCCAGATCGTAAGGCATATGTGTACCAAGTTTGGTGTAAATCGCTCCAGGCATTCCAGCAGGTCATTGTGGACATTTTATTTTGCACCCCCCACGCCGATGGGGGCCGAACCCAGGCTCAAACGGCATCAGAAGCGTCACTGCTCATCTCGGCGACCCTGGAAACTATGGATTTGACACCGATATCGGCCGTTTTCGATCATTTTTACATGGCACCCCCTTCACATCCCCACCCCCAGGGGTGCTAGGGGGGTCTGACCCCCGCAGTATTTGTCGCCAGACCATATCAGGTTTGGTGTCAATTGCTCCAGGCATTCCAGAGCTTATGCGGAACATACACACAGACACAAACGTACAAACATACATCCAATTTTATATATATAGATATTGGAATATTCATCATATTGGAATATATTCAATGGCATGATTGAGATGTTGGTGCAAACTCCTGCTTAGAAGTTCATTCAAATGTTGGGATTTACTCTTATGGGAGACAGGACTGCCTGTCTCCTCCCCTCCCCATAATGAGCAGTATCACTTACCTATGTTGTTATCTCATCATGTCGTGCAGTTATTCAATCTGCTCCATGTAATTGGCTGTAGGGGAAGGAAAATCCCCTACAGCCAATTACATGGAGCAGATTGAATAACTGATGACCTGATGGCATGGGATAAATTGGCATAGGGGTGCAATTTGGGCACCAAGCACCCTGTCATTCATGGCATACAATTCTTCCCTAAGATGCTGCAATGTCATAACTTCAGAAGATAAAGCTCGATGCATCCAGAAATTTGCCCTTTTAAAAATGCCCCAAAGGCAGACATTCTTGAGACAAGAGCTGCTCCCCAATTTGGGATGCTCAGCACACAACACAAAGTGTTGCTTCTAAACATGCACTCGGCATGAGTCAGAGGTCAGACTACGTTTAGTTCCAAGTATCTTTCCATTATCTCATATGGAAAATCAAAGCATTTACATTGAATGCTAAGAGTGCTTGTTGTCCAGAAAAACAAAACATAGACTCTCATCACCTATTCAACACAACATGAAAACCCAAATCTGCTGGGGAAGGAAATATCATCTGTCAAAGAACACAGACCCAGATCATGATTAGCTGAATGAACTCAGAGTCTGTCTTACCATGTACTTAAGTAGTTGAACATGAGCTTTGTTGCCATTTCCATAGTAAAGACAAGAAAGCATTACAGTTCAAGAAATTACCCAGTAATTTGTTTCTCCCTTTGATGCAAAAAAGTATAAATTAGATATCAGCAAAGGGCTTTTCAACGCACTCCTGGATTCCATCTGTCGAGTCGCTGCTTGGTTTTCCCACACACTTATTAAGACACCGAAGCTTTGTTTACATGGGGCAAGTACGGACTGATGTGGGGAAGCAATTAGGATGGGTGAGACGTGGCGAAGGGAGCACTTCTCCCTCTCTAGTTCGTAGCCAAAACAACACTGAACTTGATCCTGCATACATATTCCTTTCTGAATCGTAAACTTCACCTATTAAGTAGGAAACAACACAATGCTGAAGCAGTGTTATCTATTACAAAATGGAGGCTTATTTATAACCTTTGGTTTGGTGTATCTCAGGGAATCCATTTGCTGGTTTGCTCCCTGTAGTATTTTGGAAGCTAAATGCTTATCCTTGGCTGCCACTCCCTCCCTCCCTCCGTCCCAAAAATCCCTATCCTGATTCCAAAGTAGAGTTGCCAGCCTAGGCAGACAACCAATCTGCCCTTTAATCTTACTTTGTAGTCAAAAGACCATTTTCTTAGAACACCTGCCTCATTGTTGTTTGTTAAACTGTTTGTTAACATCTTGTTAACTACCCACCCCCAACTATGCAGCCATGCCATGGAGCACATGCTACAAGCTGGGGAGGGGGGGGCAACAATCGCAGAGGTCTCCTTGAGGAAAGGGAACATCCACTGCCCCAACGGTCTTCCTTAGATCTGTGCCAGCCATTTTCCTGGCATGGGTCCAAGGAGAGTAAGGGAAAGGGAACTGGGGAAGCTAGGGTATTGGCACAAGTTGCTGCTATTGGTATCCATCTCCTCCCTCTCCCTTTCTACCCCCACCTGCCCCCCTGCCCCAAAACTCCCACATTCCTCCCTCCCCCTGACACAAACCTCCCGCCACCTGCCCTACACTAGTATTCCTGTAGTTCTGAGTATAGACGGCTGCAGCAGCCGTAGACCACCATGGCAGTTTCAAAATGGCCACTGGTGGCACATGCACGCACACACACACACACACACACACACACACACCACCACCACCACCACCACCACTACCACCACCATATGACCATTTACGGCAGCAGAAGTTCTGTTCCATTGTCATAAAGCCTAGTTAGGACTGGGCCATAACAGCCCACTTGGGTGGCTGTTTTATGGACAGGCAAAGTTCTCCATGTGCAGTTCGCATTGGAGCTGAAATCGCAGTGACCGTTTTGAACTCTGTCCTTTTGAACCTGGGTGAGCAGCCCCCTCAATGCCTCCTGCTCCAACCTGAGTCATAAAGGTGACTTAGGCCCTTGTTCCCTTTAATCTGGAATGCAGTTTAAGCAGTATATTTTACCAGGAGGACTTACTGTAGATTATGTTGTTTTCAGGAGTTAAAACCATTAATGTGCTGAGTGCTGCCTCTAGGAATTTAGGCAGCTTAAATACTTACCCTTCCTGAAAGAGGTGAGGTGAGTCAACCTTTTTCAGCTGTGGGATTTTTCCCAATCTTCTGCCAATGGAATTGTCTTTTCTCAAAAGAGGATTGTAACGGAATGTCAGTGAGATCAGAGAGAGAGAGAGAGAGAGAGAGAGAGAGAGAGAGAGAGAGAGAGAGAG